>JAMXBB010000003.1:86140247-86740247 GCA_024138015.1 Lumnitzera littorea
CCCCCCCTACCCTGCCTTTTATTTTTATTTCATTTTTAGAATTTTTATAATAAGATAAAGAGTCCTCAATTAGAAAAAGGGCATACAAAAAATTTAGAAAACTAAAAAAAAAAAGGAAAGTTTACAAAGAATAAAAAAAAAATAAAAACTCTAGAAAGACTACAAAAAAGTAGAAAATTTAGGAAATTTAAATAAGTTTTAGGTGTTAATAAAGGAGGGTTATTAAGCTAAGGCTTAAATTTAAATCTAACCCAAACTGACCTAGTCTATATATATAATTTGATTACACATATAAATAAGATATAAGCCAACGGCCTAATGGATAAGCACTTAGATATTAGTATTGCATTAGCTTAGGATCTTAAGTTCGAACCTCACCAAAGGCATAAAAATGCCTTTTGTTCATTTTACCACAAAACATATATAATATGTTGCCACATGTCAGGGGTTCACTATGTTATGTATCCTGACATGTGGTCTTATTTGATTGGGCAATGGCTGATGTGTCGCCACGTAGCAAGCCACATGTCCCCGACATGTCAAGTTACCCCACTAGGTCAGTTGCTATGTGTCATAGTAGGACACGTGCTACAATGCCACTAGTTGGTAATTCTAACATGGCACTATGTCAGAACTTTCCTTTTTCTTTCTCCCCCTTTCTTGAATTTTCTTGCACTTTCCTCTCCAGTTAGAGAACTTCAACATGATTTTTTATCCTTTTATTACTGTAATTTCACCAAACTGATGATGACTTTGCAAAATAGACTTAGCTTGCTTTGAACTAGTACTAAAACTCAACTAGATTAATGTGTTTTTTACTTTCAAATTGGCCTTTGAAATTTGAAAAAAAAAAAAACCACGAAATCTATCTTTTCTTTCTTTCTTTGTGAAGCTCGGTTTGGGGTCATTTTTTACCTCCTTTACTACATGATTTCACCGAATTAATGGTGAAATCATGTAGTGCATGTAGCTTAGTTTTGAACTAAACCAAAAACCCATCCATATTCATCCAATTACGTAGTAAGAATCAAGTTTGGAAATTAAAAAAAAAAAAAAACTTGATTTTAAGTATGGTTCTTCAATGGGGATTTGCAAAAATTTTGACCTTACCAAGCTTAACTTGATCCTCCAAACTATAAATAGAATCTTATTTAAGCACCAAGATAGAAAGAATCAATCGATTCTAGCCCTTCCTTATCTCCTCCGATCACTCTCTTACTCTTCACCAATATCTCTCTCTTTCTCTCTACATTCCTCTCTCCATTCGACTACCATTAAGTTATTCTACCACCACCATTGAGCTCTCTTAAGCTTGAAACCTGCAACCCAATCCCCCTTGCACCCCTAGATAAGTTAGTTGCGATCGCCTAACCACCATCATTAGTCGCACAACAACTAGCTACCTTAAATCAAGCACTAGAAGATGCAACATTCTCCCATACCCCCAAGTGCAATTTAATACCCATAAAAGTTACTTTTCCCACTTCATTTGGTGCCCAAGTCACTTAGAAATGCCTTCTACCACTGCTGTTGTTGAGGAACACTGATACCCAACCCTAATTTAGCTCACAACCTAACATTCGATCCACGTGCCCTGATTTTGGCTAGGCCTTTCCCTTTTAATTTGATGCTTTCATATTTTTTGTATTTTGCTTTATTTTATTTTTTTTTAAACCCATTGTATTGTAACTATAACTCACAAAAAAAAAAAAAAGGAAAATTCTACAGGCACTTTGCACCTGCATTGTAGGCTTTTCAGCCTCTAGTCTCAATTCATGGGCTAGGTTTACACCTAACCCAATTCCCTTCCCCTTTTTCTTATATATATACTGATAACCAACATAAAAAAAGCATAATAATAGGTTACCTTTTTAAATTAAACAATAAGTATGAGATGAGAAAAGAATAAAAAATGAACAAAAAATAAAAATAATTTAGAAACAAAGTTTAAAATGTTTACTACTTAGAAAAACTGATTTTTCCTAAAATAAATAAACATGAATCATTCCCTCTTAAGAATTAGGATGCATTTTTAGAATTTTCCAAAATGAACAATATCAATGTAAGACCCTTTAGATTTGTTTCAATAAAACCTAAACCCACGTAAAATGTAAACTTAACCGTTTTCTTAAAATAAAAGCAACCAACTTACTAATGTTTTTAAGAAAGAACTACATACGTTTGATCCCAAATAGCACGTACGTAGGTACCTCTAGAACGATGATAAAAAAAGGAAAAAATTAGTTTTGTTTTTTTTTTTTACTTTTAGTTACCCAATTTAGTAAAAAACTAAAAAACAAAACATTTTCCGTTTTTGTTTAACTTAGTCGATTTAGCTTAATTAATTAAAGATTGAATTTCATTTTATAGGATAATTCATGAAAGGTGATTTTAAGAAATTAAGTCTAAAATTAGAAAGTTGATGGTACCTATAAGGGTTTAAACTTAACCTTTGGACTCGATTTTCTGGTTCTTAAAACTATTTATAAAATTAGTTTTATCGAAAAAACTAGTAGCCATATTATAACCAGCCTACTTAATTGGTTATAATTTAATTTTTTTTCCCGACTCTAGTCGGGTGATAACTCCAAAGAATTTTCAAAATATGTTTAAAAACCATTTTTCTTTAACTCTTAGTCGAGGATCAATATTTAAATGGGTTAGGGTTTAATGTTAATCGAGTTAAGGAAAATATAAAACCAGGAAAAAATCAAGGAAAATATAAAACTAGGAAAAAATCAAGCTCAATAACTTAGCTACTCAACTAAGGAACCATTAAGAGGGTTAACCATTCAACTTTCCAAAATTAGAATTAATCTCTAAAAATCACCTTACTGAGTGCAATTTGTTTATTTATTTATTTATTCGTTCGTTGTTATTTGTCTATAACAATACTAACATTTTTATAGCTTTAGTTTTAATTATTTATTTAACTATTTAGGGGGGATTTATTTTATATCCCATAAACGTATGATAGAAACAATCAAACCTAAACTGCATTAGGACCTTAAGATGGAGGAGCTATTGTGTAGACTCCAAGTGTTGTGGTGTAACCACCACTTAGGGTTGATTAGGCTATCCCTACTTAAGCTTGATGTGACTAATGAAAGTGTTCTTTAACAAGTGAGGTTACACAAGCTTAAGGATCTTTAGAACTCACCTTTTATGCATTCACGGTATCCGAAATCAACAAATAATTAAGCAAGATGAGAATGAAAAAATATAATAGCTTGAAGTTTCCTTGATTTCCCTTATAATTTTAACATGTTGTAAACATAGAATTGTTGTAAATAGGTCTTGTTTATTGTAATTAACAGGCTTTCAATCTTGTAACATATTTTTTCTTTGTAATTTAGCTTAAGAAATAGGTTGTTCATCTAACTCTATCTACTTTAGAGAAAAGTACATTAATAAGCCAATCCTAGACCAATGGCTTCAACATTTCAATCCAAGGGAACAAGAGACCATTATTAGTAAGATCGAGCCCATTCTATCACTTCCTTAGGTGAAAATTGAGATGAATCTAATTAGGGCCCTAACCAACTTCTAGGAACTTAAAGAAGTGACTTATCGAGCTAAGCCTTACCTAATTAGTCCAACACTTGAAGAGTATACCCATCCACTTCAAGCCCCTTCCTTAGAAGATATATACACTCTAAATTTGGAATTTGACCTAGTGAACGCCTTTTTAAGACTCCTTAGGATCAAAAAAGCTAAAGTAAATAAGGTCCTTAGAAGCTATAATGGAAATTGTATCAAATTGGAAGACCTAAAAGCCTAATTCACTATCGAGCCTAAATTTAACAAATTAAGCATCTTCTATGGTAAACATAAAGACTGGGGACAAAACAGAATGAAGGCTTTTATCTTAGCTACATTTAGGACTCTCTTATTCCCTAATGGAAAGTTCCTTGTCCATTTTAGGGTTGCTAAATTAGTGGGTCAGCTCCTTGAAGGAAAATCATACGTGCTGGCCCTCTTCGCGAAACAAATTAGAAGCCTCAATATATTAAAAGAGAAAAGTAATAGCATACTAAAGACCAGCATGGCATTACTAACGGTTTAGTTTGTGAGTTACATGAAGTGTTATGGGCTTGATCTGATCTAAGTAGAATTCACTCATAGTATTGATTTGGTCAATTTTTTTGTCGATATCTTAGAAGTGCAGCAAAATTTCCAAGTCGCTAATATCTTATAGACAGTGAGATGGAGCAACTTCAAGAAGGAAATCTTAGTCTATAAGAATTATTAAGCAATACCCCTAAACGGGATGAAATTATGCACAAGTTATTACCCTAACAATATGATTAGATAGTTTTGGGGAATTCAATATATAGTCTATAGGCTTATACAAGATATCACGACCTTAGATTATGAGGACCTTTAGATTTCACTACCACAAAAGATATCCAAACTCTGAGCAATCAAACAACTATGGGAATCAAGGACTATTAGTCTTAACATCAATTTAGGAGAGTGGTTAGGAGAAGTGGATAAATACAGGATCACCAAAGAATATCTATACGATCAACTCCATAAGGCAAGGAGATCTAGTTTCAAGTACTAGAGATCATACAAGCCACGCTAGCTGGACCAAATCTTAAAATTAAGACCAACATGGACCAAGTACAAGCTCATGTAAAAGTTCTTATCTATGAAGAGCACAACATGTGGGAAGATCTCTTTCAGGAATCCAGACAACATTCTCAGGCCTTAGAGTACCAATTGAGAATGACTTAGAAAAGGATAAAAGAATTTAAAGAAGCAGATGGGCTTAGCCTAAGAAAGAGAAAGGAAGTACCATTAGGATCCAGTAAGCAGAAGGAGGGAACACCAGCCAAGAGCCAGAATAATGTCTAGAAACAAGAGTACTTTTCTTTTTTTTTTTTAATGTATTTTCCTTTTTTCTAAATCATGTAAAAGGGAACTTCAAAAGCTACAAAATAATAAAATTACCATCTTGCTAGTTATTTGTCGGTTTTGTTCCTTTACATCCGTGTGCCATACATCTTCACATTCCTATACATTTATTTGCTTATTCATTTATTCTTCCCATTTTTTAAAAAATATTTATATGCTAACTTGTTAGGAAGTAATGTCGAATCGAGTTGCAAAGATAGCTCCCAAACACCAAACCTTCCTAAGAAGTCCTATCTTAACCCGCTTTCAAACTTAGATGGCCAACCAAGGAAATAATAACGTCAACAACAAAAATGACAACAATGTGAACCCAAAAGTGATTGATCCTACCAAATTGAGGTTTCATTCCTTGGAAAGATTGTAGATCAGTTGAGCTTCCTTATTGATAGCATTGCCTTGCTCAGGTCCATAATACCATCAAATGAAGAAAGCTCCAAGGCTTAATATGGAAAGAAACCCCTTAAAGTAAAAGAAGCCAATCTTAAAGTCAACCAGGTCTTTGAATCTTTCAAGACAAAAGGGGTCTATCCAAAGTTTAATCCAACTTTTGAGCCAAACACTTATTCATTCCAAGTCAACCTAAAAATCAACCAAGACTGATTAAAAGAACTAGAAAGGTAGTCGACCCAGCAAATCAACGAAAAGATGAAATTGCTTAAAGGGTATGACGGATTCGAGTAAGCTGGTATTATAAACTTCTCAACCTATGACTATGAAAGCTTCCTTGAAAAATTCAAGGTACTTGACTTTAAGAAGTATAATAGGACTAGCTACCCTAAATTGCACACTAAGTTATATGTATGCAAGATGGGCAAGTATATACAATATGACTAGCTTATAGTTTAGATTTTTCAAGACAACTTAATGAGCCCTGCTTTAACTTAATATGCCCAATTAGACCTAAATTAGGTGACTACATGGGAGAAGCTAGCTAGAGCCTTCTACGAATAATACAAAATCAATGTTAAAATGGTACGAACCATGATGGACTTTGTCACCTTATGAAAGAGGCACAATGAGTCATTTAAGGAGTATACCTAAAGGTAGAGATCCTTAACCGTACGAATATCTACCCCCATGACTGAGAAAGAGCTCACTTCAGCTTTTATTAATACTCTTGAAAGGCCTTACTTTCTCATCTAATTGGGCAAGCCTCCTCCAGTTTCTTAGAGATGGTAGCCGTACGATGCCGAATTGAAAATGCTATTACTTCCGATAAATTGCAAGAGCCATGACATAGAAGACCACCCTCTATAAAGCTTACTGCTAGCAAGGCTAAAGAAGCAATTGTTGACATGGTGAATTTAAATACTAGGCCCAATACTCGAGTCTCCTTTAGAATAAATCCTCCACCAACGCAGCAACAATTTCGAAGTCGACCACAAGTCAACAGGGTTTTGGACAATACACCAAGATATTGATTCCTCTCAACCAAGTGCTTGAAAAATTAAGAAAAGATAATCTAATCCATTTTGAGCTACCTAGTGAAAGACATAAGCCAAAGGTTTTTTATCCTAACGCCAAATGTCAATATCACTTAGGGCAAGTAGGCTATTCAACTGACTCGTGCTGGAGATTAAAAACAAAATTCAAGACTTAATTGACAAAGGCACAATCCAACTAGACTTCATATGAGCTTTAGTTCCAAATGTCAGCAACAAACCCTCACCCAATCATGGCCCCATCATCAACATGATATTTGGTGACTCAACCCTTACCGTCAACATGATTAGTCCAATCAAGAACCCAAGGTCTATAAATTCTACAAACAAGAAGAGAAGCAAGCTCTAAACACCAAAAGGTACACCTTCCATGTGCCCTTAGCCCCTGAAAGTTATAAATATGCCCCTCTTAACTACCAAGCAGTCAAGTTCACTCGTAGGGGAGATCACCCATGGTAGTAGAATTTATGACCTAAAAGAAGACCTAAAAAAGAAGACTGTGCTAAAAAGACTAAGCAACAAATCAACTGAATATGAGGAAGGATCGCCACCTTCACTAAAATGATTAAGTCTAGTAAGTATAAAATAATGGATTAACTTGCTAAGACTCCAGCACAAATATCTCTTATGAGTCTGTTAATGGCATTAGAACCACATCGTAAAGCTTTATTCAGAACTCTAAGGGAGGTCAAAGTCCCTCATGAAATATCAACCGAAAAGATGGGATCTGTCGCCAACTCCATCCTCACTATGGATTAGATTTCTTTCTCTAATGAAGAGTTGGGAGAGGATGGTAATCAACATACTATGCTTCTCTTCATAATACTACGAGTAAACAACATTATCACAGCAAGAATCCTCATCAACAAGGGATTGTCATTGAATGTTTGCCTTCTTGCTACCTTAGATTTATTAGGTATCGATGCATCCGCAATTAACCTAAGTTTGACAGCAATTAAGGCTTTTAATAGATCCAAGAGAGAAATTATTGAGGAGATCAACTCACCAATTGACTTTGGCCTACAGACTTTCAACATCTGATTGCAAGTCTTAGACATCTCAAAGACCTTCAACCTATTATTAAGGAGACCTTAGATACATTCAGCAAGGGCCATACCTTTAAGCTTGCATCAAAAGGTTGAGTTCATCTCAAATGGCTAGGTCATAACAATTTTGGGTAACTAAGATTACAAAATATATAAAGATAATTTCCCTTTCTAGGTGTGGAATTGGGGCAATACTAATATCCCCTAAAGGTGTGTAGTACCCTATAATTGTAACACCAATTTTCCCATACACCAATAATATCGTTGAATACAAAGCATGCATCATGGGACTCAAAATGGCCCTAGATAAAAATATTCAAGAATTATAAGTGCATAAGGATTCTTCACTCATTATTAGCTAAGCTTAGGGAGAATATAAGACAAAAGATCCTAAACAAGTACCTTACTACCGACACTTAATTGAATTGACGGAGAAATTCGAAGGAATCACTTTCAATCATGTACTAAGGACTCGAGATCAATTTGCCAATGCATTGGCTACTCTGACATCTATGGTCTAGAAATCTAGTGGAGTCGAGATTCAACCCCTTACCAATAAAATTGAAGAAAAACCTACCTTCTATCTAGAAATTGAAGGTACAAATGGCAAAAAGCCATGATACCATGATGTTAAAATGTTCTTACAATGAGGCACATACCCTAAAAAGGCTAAGAAAAAGGACATAAAGACAATCAGGAGATTGGCTACATGGTTCTTATTAAGGGAATCCAATTCGTGCTGGCGATCTTTTAACGATACACTTTTAGGGTATATAGACAATAAAGAGGCCAAAATTTTGATGAAAGAAGTACACTAAGGAGTACATGGCCCTCATATGAATGGTTACATGCTAGTCAAGAAAATTATGAGGCTAAGGTACTATTGGTCAACAATGTAAGCTGATTGCATCAAATACATCAAGGCATGTCACTTATGCCAAGTTTATGCAAATAAGATAAATGCCCTACCTCAGGAATTACACACTCTTTGCATCATGGCCATTTTCAATGTGGGGAATAGACATAATTGACCCGATTACTCCAAAAGCATCTAATAGGCATCGCTTTATACTAGTTGCCATCGATTACTTTAGCAAGTAGGTTGAGGCCTCATCCTATTCAAGCAATACAAAAGGAGTAGTAGTCAAGTTCATCAAGAGTGATATCTTGGCTCGACATAAGGCTCTAGAAATGATCATCACCGACAATGGCACTAATCTCAACAATAAGCTTATGTTGGAGTTGTACCGACAGTTCAAGATCATTTATTTTACACCTTATCAACCCTAAAAGAATGAAGTCGTTGAAGCAGCCAATAAAAATCTTAAAAGAATGATAAAAAAAAATGATTTTTAATATAAGGACTAGCATGAGATGTTGTCATTCGCACTCATGGCTTATCAGACTTCTATTAGAATGTTAATTAAGGCAACACCTTATTCTTTGGTATACAATACTGAAGCGACATTACCAATAGAGGTTGAGATCTCGTCTCTCAAAGTACTAACAGAAACTTAGTTAGACAAAGTCGATCGGGTAAAGAAATGCATCGAGCAGCTGAATTTGATTGACGAGAGAAGATTGACAACCCTTTATCATAATTAGTGTTACCAACAAAGAATAGGTTGGGCTTTCAACAAAAGGGTATGGCCTTGAAACTTCAAAGAGCGTGATATGGTATTGAGAAAGGCTCTCCCTAATGCACATGACTCTAGAGGAAAATTCACTCCCGATTACGAAAGTCCTTATGTCATGAAGCGAATATTACTAAGAGGGGATTTAATTTTGTCTTAGATGGATGGTCCAGAATAGAGAGACCCTGTAAATGCCAACGTTGTAACGTCGTACTACCCATGAAAATTCAATGAAAATTTTTACTCAGAATACGAAAATACCAATCAGCTTGAATATTATTGTAGACTATTTTTCATTCTCTACAAGTAGAGTTGGTATCCTTGGCAATTGTTAGCATTGGAATCATCACCATTCCATTTTCCTACTTGATCTAAAGGTTCAATTCCCTTACTCCATTTAATTGAACCCATACACTGAAAACACAAGATGAGTTGAAAGTGAGATATAAAACATTGGTAATTAATAAAACTCTTTAAAATATTTTATTATGGATTGATCCCCCTTTGATGGGGGGTTTTATTATCTATTTTCTAAAGAAAGGAAAAGATCCAGATTGGCAAACACCTCATGGAAAATATCTACCAATCGGGGATCAATTCAGAAAAACTCGAAAAGCAATCAATTAATGAGCAGAACCAATAGATAATACTTTGTATCAGGTTAATTTTTGTGATTTGTCTAAAAGGCCAGTAAAGAATTAAGGGCTCTATGCTGATATCAGTTGGGTTGATGATAGGGGATAAAAAATTCAATTTATGAGATAGTTCATTTCAATGGGACTTTTCAAAGGAAGGTTGTACAGTTTAGGTGCTATTGGCAAGACCAGGTAAGTACTTCTATACGATGTTAGCACATTAGTTTTTGAACTTTGCATTTGCATTTAGACTATATCTCCTTAGATAATAACTAGCGTCCGTATTTCTTTTTTCTAGCAAACTTTTAGCTAAAGTCCTTAGCTAACCTATAAAGCGCTTACTCTTGGTATTATCTCTTTAAGGTCTTAGCTAGCTCAAGGAGCACTTCGCCCTTTTCATCTTAGTTAAGCAACTCATAGGGATACGACCAAGTCCTCAACATCTCTTTAAGGTTTTATCTAACTCAAGGAGTGCTTCACCCGTTTCATCTTGGTTAGTCAGCTCATGGGAGCACAACTAAGTCCTTAACATCTCTTTAAGGTCTTAGCTAGCTTAAGGAGTGCTTCGCCCATTTCATCTTGGTTAGTTAGCTCATAAGGGCATGACTAAGTCCTCAACATCTCTTTAAGGTCTTAGCTAGCTCAAGGAGCGCTTCACTCGTTTTATCTTAGTTAGTCAATTCATAAGTATACAACCAAGTCCTCAACATCTCTTTAGGGTTTTAGCTAGCTCAAGGAGCACTTCACCTATTTCATTTTAGTTAGTCAACTCATAAAGGCACAACCAAGTCCTCAACATCTCTTAGGGTCTTAGCCAACTCAAGGAGCACTTCGCCCATTTCATCTTGGTTAGTCAACTCATAGAGGCATAACCAAGTCCTCAACATCTCTTTAGGGTCTTAGCCAACTCAAGGAGTGTTTCACCTATACATTTAGGTTAGTCAACTCATAAGGGTATAATCAAGTCCTCAACATCTCTTTAAGGTCTTAGCTAGATTAAGGAGTGCTTCACCTATTTCATCTTAGTTAGTTAGCTCATAAGGGCATAACCAAGTCCTCAACATCTCTTTAAGGTCTTAGCCAACTCAAGGAGCGCTTTGCCCGTTTCATCTTAGTTAGTTAGCTAGCTAGCTTATAAGGGCATGACTAAGTCCTCAATATCTCTTTAGGGTCTTAAATAGCTCAAGAAGCGCTTTGCCTATTTCATCTTAGTTAGCCAGCTCTTAGGGGCATGACCAAATTTTCAACATCTCTTTAGGGTCTTAACTAGCTCAAGAAGTGCTTAGCCCATTTTACCTTGGCAGTTAGCTTAGTAAGGCACTACTAAGTTTTAATATTTCATTTAAGGTTTAATAACCAGGTTTTTCAGATTCTTTTAGGGTTCTTGCCAACCTAAACGGGTGCTACCTTCTTTTAAATTTCTATTGTGTTTTGACCAACTCTTAAAGCGTCTCCTCTCTCTCCCCTAAATCCCTAGTGGACCTAAACTTAGAGTAGCTAACTAGATGAAGGGCTTCTTAGGACAAATCTTTCCCCAGGGCAAAAATAATATCCATTTTGTTTTTGTGGTAAACTTTTGTTCAAACTTCACCACAAAGAGGAAGAGCTGTAGACACTCTATGTTTGCCCCTATTTTATTTTTAGAATTTTTAGAATAAGATAAAGGGTCCTAAATTAGGAACAATGCAAATGCATGGAAAGTTTACAAAGAATTAGAAAAAAAAAAAAAAACTTTAGAAAGACCATAAAAAAGTAGAAAATTTAAGAAATTTAAATAAGTTTTTAAGTGTTAATAAGGGAAGACCATTGAGCTTGAGCTTAGATTTGAATCTAGCCTCGATTGACCTAATTTATATGTATAATTTGATTACACATATAGATAAAGCACAAGCTAATGGCCTAACAGATAAACACTTGAACATTAGCATTAGGTTAGCTTGGGATCTTATGTCGAACCTCCTCAAAGGCATAAAAATGACTTTTGTTCTTTTTACTATGAAACATATGCAATGAGTCACCATATGTTAAGGGTTCACTATACTACGTATCCTGATACGTAGCGTTACGTGTCAATACGTAGCATGTCATGTATCCTAGATACATCAAGTGCCATGCTAGGTTAGTTACCATGTATCATAGTAGGACATGTGGTACGATGTCACTGGTTGACAATGCTAATGTGGCACCACGTTAGTGCTACATCAACATTTTCCTTTCTCTTTCACTCCCTTTCTTGCATTTTCCCTAGATTTTCCTGTACTTTCCTCTCCAGTCAGTCAACTTCAACACGATTTTTTATCCTTTTATTGGTGCAATTTCACCAAATTGATGATGAATTTGCAAAATAAACATAGCTTGCTTTGAATTGGTACTAAAAACTCAACTAGATTCATGTGTTTTTGCTTTCAAATTGGCCTTTGAAATTTGAAAAAAAAAAAAAACACGAAATCTAGCTTTTCTTTCTTTCTTCATGAAGGTTAGTTTAGGGTCATTTTTTGCCTTCTTTATTGTACGATTTGATTGAATTAATGGTGAAATCATGTAGTGTGTGTGGCTTAGTTTTGAACTAAACTAAAAACCAGTCCAAATTCATCTGATTATGTGGTAAGAATCAAGTTTTTTAGAAAAAAAAAAAAACTTGATTTTAAGTAAGGTTCTATAATGGGGATTTGTGAAATTTCTAAGCTTTCCAAATTTAACTCAATCCTCCAAACTATAAATAGGAACTCGTTTAGGTAGCAGGATAGAAAGAATCAATCAATTCTAGCCCCTCCCTCTCTCCTCCATCCACTTTCTCTCTCTCTCTTCGTTAATAGCTCTCTATCTCTCTCTACATTCCTCTCTCCATTCGACCACTATCAAGCCATTCTAACATCACCACCAAGCTCCCTTAGGCTTGAAACCTCTAACCTAATCCACCTTACACCCCCAACTAGTCTGACTACAACCACCCAACCACTACCATTGGCTACACCACAACCAGCCACCTCAAACTGACCACCATAAGATGCGACATTCCCCTAAACCCCCTAAGCACAATTCAATACCCACAAAAGTTACTTTTCTTACTTCATTTGGTGCTTGGATTGCTTATAAATACCTTATGCTACTACTGTTGTTAAGGAATACTAAGACTCGACTAAGATCAAAGAGACCCGACTCGAATTCAGCCCACGACTCAACTTTGCCCCAACATCTAACCCTCATTCTCTAATTTTGGTCCAACCTTTCCCTTTTAATTTGTTGTTTTCCTATTTTTTGTATTTTATTTTATATTTTTTTAACCTAGTGTATTGTAACTGTAATTGTAACTCACAAAGAAGAAAAGAAGAAATTTCTGTAGGTGCTTTGTGCCTACATTGTGGGCTCTCGCTTACTAAAGGCCTTTTGGCCTCTTAGCTCAATTCATAGGCCAAGTTTACACCTAGCCCAATCTCCTTCCCTTTTTCTTTATATATATATATATATATATATATATAACCCACATAAAAAAAGTATAATAATAGTTTACCTTTTTTAATTAAATAATAAGTGGAAGATGAGAAAAGAATAAAAAATTAAACAAAAATAAAAATAATTTAAAAATAAAGTTAAAAATGTTTACCACTTAGAAAAACTAATTTTTCCTAAAATAAATAAACATGAATCATTCCCTCTTTGAAAATTAAGATACATTTTTAGAATTTTCCAAAATGAACAATATTAGTGTAGGACCCTTTAGATATTTATCAACAAAACCTAAACCTACTTAAAACATAAACCCGATTGTTTTCTTAAAATAAAAACAACCAACCTGCTAATGTTTTGAAGAAAGAACTACGTACGTTTAATCGAAAAGACCAATAGCTAAATTATAACCAACATACCCAATTGGTTATAAATTAACTCTTTTTCCCGACTCCAGTTAGGTGATGACTCTAAAGAATTTTCAAAATATGTTTAAAAACTAGCTTTCTTTAACTCTTAGTCGATGATTAATATTTAAATGGGTTAAGGTTTAATATTGATCGAGTTAACGAAAATATAAAACTAGGAAAAAATCAAACTTAATAAACATACCAAGGAAACTCCGCAGACTCACAAAAATAACTCAAGATGACATACGAGTAGCTTAGTGAGGTCATTCACCACCTAGCCTTGCTTATGGGTTAAGATAAGAGTAAGAAAAGAGGGGTAAGAACACTAGCTCACGAAAGAAAGAAATATGTTAAATATCATATGATTGTTGTGGCTACATATTACAAAGAGTATTTGTATCTGAAAAGTTAGGGCATTCTACTTAAAAATGGAAAAGACAAAGAGGGTACTATCTAAAAGAAATAATACACAAGGAATGATAAAGGATACCAACGAAAATTCAAAGAAATTGGTGATTGGTGTGACAAATCTTTTCACATAAGGGCTAAACATGTGACAAGCGATAACTAGGGGAGCTTTTAGCATAAATAGACAAATTATACAGTCAGGCTGGGGATTGCAAAGCAAAGGTGTTAAGTAGACTTAGGGGTTCTTCCGAGAAGATGTAAGTTTGGATGTGCTCTAAGATTCTCGGCACCAATACTACCAAGCTATTGGTTAGTACGATCATGACCAAGTAGACGTGTGATAAGAGCAAGTTATCAATGGAGCATATTTCAAGTCAGCACTTAATGACTAACAAACAAGAAGGTACTCAGCTTGACATGTGGAGTTAGTTGGTAATAAGGATCAATTTAGCCTCAGTAAGAGTTGGCTAAAATCATAGAATCTGCTTCATTAGTTCCTTAAGACCTCAAGCTTGAGCTTAGGTTAAAGGTCTAGTTGTTTGATTCCTATCATTATGTAAGGGAGAGCATGAGTCCTTGTATTATACCAACTCTATTTGTCCCAAAATAAGATGGTTCATAGCGCATGTGCATCAATAGATGAGCTATAAATTGAATTACAATCAAGTACAGACATCCAATACTGAGGCTCAATGACATCTTGGATGAGCTTCATGGAGCCAATAAATTCTCAAAGATTGATTTGCAAAGTGGCTACCACCAAATTCGCATTAGGCTTAGCAATGAATGGAAGACTACTTCAAAGATGAGGTATGGTCTCTATGAGTGGTTGGTTACGCCATTTAGACTTACAAATGTGTCAAGCACATTTATACAGCTTTGAACCATGTGATGTGTCTACTGATCAAAAGATGTGTAGTCATGTACTTTAATGACATATTAATGTATAGTGCCAACATAAACAACAATGGTCAACATCTTTGAGCTGTTTTCGACATTCTACATATTAAGAAGTTGCATAGGAACCTAAAGAAGTATATGTTTTGTTAAGGAGAAGTTGTCTTTCTTGGGTACGTAGTGTCTAAAGAAGGAATTTGAGTAGATGAAGAAAAAGTCCAAGCTATCTTAGAATGGATAATGCCGAAGAATATCACTAAAGCACAAAGTTTTCATGGTCTTGCTTCTTTTTACAGGCGATTCATTAAAAACATTAATACAATTGCAACCCCTTTAACCGAATTGACGAAGAAGAGTAAAGGATTCCAATGGAATGACCAAGCTAAGCAGAGCTTCAAGGAAATCAAGGAGAAGCTCATGATTTCCCCTGTCTTATCCTTACTAGATTTTAATAAACCCTTTTAATTGGAATGCAATGCATTAGGCATTAGCATTGGTACAGTCCTGATATAGGAGCATCGACCAATTACTTACCATAGTGAGAAGCTCAATGGTGCTGTACTAAACTATTTTGTGTATAAGAAAGAGTTGTACTCACTTTTCCGAGCTCTTACTATGTAGCAATGCTATTTATTATCACGAGAGTTTGTAATTTATACGAACCATAAGTCCTTGAAGCATCTTGGTAGTTAGAACAAACTTTCAAAGTGGTAAGCAAAATGGTTGTAATTTATGGAAGGATTTTCTTATGTGATTCGACACAAGAAGGGTGGTACGAACATGGTCGTAGATGCCCTATTACATTGGTAAACCTTGCTAACCACCTTACAAACGAAATTACTAAGATTTTCCATTATCACCAAACAGTATGCTCGTGACCCTCATTTTGGTCCTATTCTTGAGTAATGCAAAGAAGAAGTTGCTGTTTAAGAATATTATCTCAAGGATAGCTATCTATTTAAGAAAAGAAAGTTGTGCATATCAAGATGTTCCATATGTAAGCTGTTGGTGAGGAAAGTTCATAATGGTGGCTTATCTGGTTATTTAAGAGAGACCTAAATAGCCAATCTATTGAAGGAAAACTTTTACTGACCTAGTTTGGCCAATGATATCCATAAGGTAGTCGGTGGTTGCAAAGTGTATAAGAAGGCCAAGGGATAGAGAGAGCCATAAGGAGAGTATATGCCTTTACTTATACCGACCTCATCTTAAGTCGACCTCAGCATGTACTTTTTCTTGAGGTTGGCCTAAACATCTAAAGGAAAGGATTTAATCCTTGTTACAGTGGGCCACTTCAACAAAATGGTACACTTCATCTCCTACTATAGAAGTAACAATACTTTATATATTGCTGATTTGTTTTTGTAGAAAGTTATCCAACTACATGGAGACTCAAAGACTCTTGTCTCAAATTAGGATACAAAATTCTTGAGTTAATTTTGAAAAACTCTTTGGAGAAGACTTAAGACTAAACTTGTGTTCAACTCTAGTGGCCACCCTTAGACTGATGGCAAGATTGAAGTGATAAATAAGATGCTAAGTAATTTACTCACAACCATCATGGGAAAGAATTTAAAGATTGGGATTTGTGTCTATCAACTGTAGAGTCCGCATACAACCAAACTGTCCATAGTATCATTAGGAAGACTCCTTTCAAAGTCATCTATGGCCTTAATCCTATCATTCCCTAAGATTTGATCGATACCTTTATAGCTACTAAAGAGAGTCAATCTGAAGTTGCTTGAGCCCAAGAGTTACAAGAATTGCATCAATCCATAGCAAAGAAGATTACCAAGTTCAATTAAAGATAGCAAGAGATCATTAGTCATAGCCGTCGAACTGTTTCCTTCAAACCAAGTGACTTAGTATGGAATCACCTCAACTTGAAATGATTTCCTCACCTGAGATAAAGCAAGCTATCTCCACGAGCTAATGGTCCATTCAATGTCCCAAAAAAAGATCAACTGTAATGCCTACAAGATTGAATTACTTAAAAACTATGGTGTTTCCTCTACCTTCAATGTGTCAGATATGATTCCTTACCAACCAGAAGAAGACCCAATAGATGCAAAAACAAAGCAAGAGCTAGAGACCTCTTCAAATTTGAAGACAAATCTTTCTAACCTCTAGGAAAATGATATGAATAAACCCTTCGAGCTAGTCACACGTAGTCAAGCTGAAGGACTATAAGGACTCGTATAGAGAATAATAACTCAAAAACCCATTCAAGACGAGCATTCCCATCTTGACTTCCACCATTTACATTTCTGCCTCCCTAAATATCAAGCTCTAGTAAGGAAAACATAATTCCTAAGCTATAACGAGCAAAAGTGCCAACCTGCTAAGCACCCCCAATCCATTGCCGAGCTTATACCATGATCTAGTTAACCTTTAAGCCGAACGATGTCAAACCTCTATCTAAGCCAAGCTAATGAGATGCCCGATTTAGAGAGAACTTCAACATCCTTTAGTGACCAAGCTCTAACCTAAACCAGATCAAGTCTACTCTGACTACTAACTCTTTCATTTGACTTCATTTGAATTGTAAGATATTAAAGGTAAGGCCACCTTAAGGTACACTTCAATAAGGACCAATTGCATTTTAGACCACCAGGACACATGTCTTCTTGCACAAGATTCTAAAAGGATTCCTTTCTTTGTCTGTATGGGATATTCTTAATCCTTTTTATCCTTTTTAATATGTTTGATGTATTCCATTTATAAATTATCCTTTTGTCTTTTCTATATATACATTATAACCCTAGTAGGGCTAGTATGTAAACTTCATTTAGTTGTATGTAGAAAACACATTATTGCATTATCAATTATTATAAGTTTCCTTTCTAAGTAACCTTAGTGTTTTTCGTTTATGTCTTAATTCTTATCTAATCTCTTTAGGAAGTAGTAATGGTGAGTGACTCTATAAGTCACATCCAGCAAATTGTAGGCCAAGTAGGATTAATTAGTATATCATATTCGATTAATAGTTGCCCAGATTTTGCTAACCCCTTTTGTTTTCTTTTGGTTATGATCTATTGTATGCTTTTCTATGTGTACGACCCTAGAAACACATCACTAAGTTAGCTCATACGTTATATCAAGTTTACTTCATGAGTCCTCGGTAGTTCCATGCTGTGTCACATCCTTGGAGTTGGTTGTGGTTTGCTTACTTGTTTGCTTACTTTTGCCACCTTCATTTTCGAGCTTTCTACAAGCTTAGACCTACCCCAATACAGCTACCCTTGTCAATCCTTAGCATAGGTCATATAAAAAAGAATCCTAACTGTACCCAACTTCGCAAATGGAGAAAAGGTGTCATGATAATCAACACCTTTAACTTACATATAGCCTTTAGCCACCAAACTTGCCTTATATCTCTTTATAGATCCATTAAGCTAATATTTAATTTTATAAACCCATTGAGAACTGATAAGTCCTTTACCACTAAGCAAATCGATGATTTCCCATGTATCATTAAGCTCTAGAGCATCTAACTCTTTTTTCATAGCTAAAACCTACTCTTCATGTTTAGAAACTTGTGAGTAATAAAGTGGTTCATGGGTGTTGATCACACTGACCAAAGAAAGAACAAAATTAGAAGGATAGTTGGCAAATGTGGTTTTAGAAAATAGAGGATAAGGGATGGAAGATGGTTATATAGCTACAACATGATGGAGACTATGAACATAGTCTTAAAGCCATACAAGGGATTTGTAAACTCTAGCAAATCTCCTAAGGGATTATGAAGAACCAATTGGGGAAGGACTAGAAGAAGAAATATCAGAAGAATGTATATTAGAAACATCAGTAGGAGTTTATATAGAAAGATCAATAGGATCAAATGGAGAATATGACTAACTAGCAGGACAAGAAGAGGCAACATCAAGGACAGGAGTATTATCAGCAATAGGAGAAAAGAAGGAAATATTTGGAACATCAAGTGAAGGTTGCTAATGAGAAGGGATTGAATGAGAAGTGTTTATACAACAATCTAAAGTGAAGGATGAAAGAAGACATCTTAACAAACAAAAACAAAATGTGTAGATAGGTCATACAATTTGTAAGCCTTTTGCCCAACAACATAGTCAAGAAAGATGCACTTAGTGGCCTTAGAGTCAAACTTATCTCTATGAACAGTAGGCTTGGAGACAAAACATAAGCACCTCATAACCCTCAAATGGTCGTAAGAAGGCTTTTCACCAAATAACAATTCATGAGGAGATTTCTAACCCAATTTGGTAGTCAACATAATGTTGATAAGGTAGGTAGTGATTAAAACACACTCTCCATAGAAATTTTAGGTAAAGAAGATTGAATTTGTAAAGCTCTAGTAATCTCAATAATATGCTTGTGTTTTCTCTCAATCTGACCATTTTGTTGAGGGGTATAAAGTGTGGTTCTTTAGTGTATGATGCTAAGGTAAAAAAATAAGGTTTAACAGGCTTGTGAAATGAATTCAATACCATTGTCACTACGAATGGTCTTAAGTATAATGTTGAACTAATTTTTAATAAGTTTGAAGAACTTGGCAATTGTATAAACAACTTGTTCTTTATTACTAAGCAACACCAAAAACAGAAGGTATGGCATAAGGCTCCTACACATCCATATGCAACAATTGAAACATGGAAGTAGAATGATGCAACAATTGAAACATGGAAGTAGAATGATGCAAAGAAGTAGGAAAAGGTAACCTATGAATCTTAGCATGGTAAAAAACTTCATAAACCAAATCTTGTTTAATATCAGTACATGGAATCATATGTGTTAGTTATGACATGGAAATATGACTAAGCATCTAATGTAACAAGTGAACAAAATCAAACTTATTTTTAAAATAAGAAATAAAGGAAGTACAAGGAGCAACCAAAGGAGTAAAACTATTAGAGCATCCCATTGCTTGAGACTCCAAAATATAGAGTCCATTCATTGCTTTTGTTGTAGCAAGTGTGTATTTAGTTGTGTTATCCTGAAAATCAAAGGAAGAAGCATTAACTTTGGTAACTAATTTGTTATGTTTGAGTAGTTGGTGTATTAATAATAAATTAAGAGAAAATTTTAGTACAAAAAATACTTTTGTAATGGTAAGAGAAGAATTAATATGGACAAATCCTATTAACTAAACAAACTTAGTGGTGCCATCTAGTAGTTGAATTGTAATGGCATGTAGTAGTGTGTGTATGTCAAAAAGAATGGAATGAAAGGGTGTGATATGGTCAATGGCCCCCTAAGTCAACAATTCATGTACTACATTTATTACTCATAGCACTAAAGCAAGAGGGAGTTTGAAAAGTACCAACAGACTGAGTTCTAGAATTTATTGATGAAGTTCCCCACTATGCTTAGAGAAATTTCGTCATCTCTTAACACATATTATAAAGCATCTGAGAGTCTACAATAGGTGCAATATTTAAAACAGTGTTGGATGAGCTGGATCCTATAAAAGTAGCATTTGAACAAGGACCAATGAAGTTAGTACTACATGTAGATGTTGATTCATTAGTAATAGAAAATTCCTCCATTAGCTTGTCAAAGGGAGTTACTACACTAGCTACATGATTCACAACTACTCTGCCGCTATTTTTATTAACCCTAACATGCTTCCCTTTGTACCATTCTGGATAGCTACTATTTGGAAACAATTTTCTACAAGTTGCCCTTCGATCTTATAATGTCTACACACTAGCTTCTTTCCTTTTCTCCTGTCAGCCACATTTTTACTTAAAGTACCTTTATTAGACCTTGTAGCTTGATAAGCTGATGCATTAAGTTCATTGCTATACATTGAAGTAACAAACTTCTACTTCTCCACTTGTTGTACTAAGTAAAAAGCCTTATTAATAGTAAGTAAAGGCTCCATAGTAAGAATTTGGTTTCTCACCATCTCAAATCCTTCATTTAGTTCCATGAGAAATTGTATTAATTTTATTTCAGATTCAAAATCAATGACTCTTTCCTTTAATAGACAAGTACAACTAGCTATGACTCCATACAAACAAACTGGATATGTATGTAAAATCTGTAGCTCATCTGAACATTTCTGAAGTTTATTGTAACATGTACCAATTGACTTATTATCTTACTTTAAATTGCTAAGTTCATGTTGAATCTGAAAAATAAGAGGCATTACTTTGGCCATATCTTTAATAAATTTTAGACCAAAGCTTAAAGGCAGATGAAGCATATAGAAAATTCTACGCAATTTCACTAAGCATAGAATTAATCAACCAACATTTGACCATAGAGTCACTTCTTTCCTATCGAATTAGATCAAGTGAATCAAATCCGGGTTTTACAACAAATCCATTAATAAATCCAATCTTCAGCTTAGCTCCGAGACCCATCCTAATAGATTTGCTCCACAATAGGTAACTCAAACCATTAAAAACAATATTACCTATTACCATACTAGGGCTATCCAATGGAGATAAGTATAACAGATCCTCAATTTCAATGTCTATCTTTTTCACCTTATTCTCAGTTTTGAGACCAATATCATCCAATTCTATGATGAATAGATAAATCGAAGCAATCAAGAATTGAATTTGATCTTATTGTAATGCTTTGATACCATGTTGAATGGTGTGCAAATGAAAGAGCTGATGAGTGTGACAAGAGAATGCTGTGTAGTTTGTGAGAGAAAAATTCTATAAAATGTGTATTAATTCATTCTAGAAAGGTATGTTAAGTCCCCTTTTATACAAGCTGTTATGTACAACCGAAACTACAAGACTAAATAACTACCTCTTCAATAAATAAAACACGTGCAAAATAATCTAGTGTGTCAACAAATCACTTACGGTTCCTTGACCAATACAAAATCATCTAATATAAAACATAAATATTATACAATAGACAAAGAAAGTTTCATATAGTTTTGACTCAACTAATATCCATGTCTTCCAAATAATGCGATACATCACTTCTCTCCAATCATCTAAAATATCTCCAACGATAGACTTTGTCTTTGTAAGATAAGAAAAATAGTGAAATTAAATATTTTTGTGCATTGAATATAGAATAACCCAATGAAGCTGATATAAGAAGAACAACTAAATATCAACATAACTTAGTGTTATATTCAATATTACTAATTAATAGATTTTACAGGGTATGAGGTCCATGAAAACTATCATGTATGTTCCTTAGATTACAAGTTCCATAGTAGGTACATAACAAGATATTATATTCATACCTTATCATGTAAAAATCGGTTTTAGAACAATGTATCTAGAACTTATCTTGTGACATTTAATATCCTCCCATAACTTGTTGAATCAAGTAGGATCGAGTAAGGAATATGTTTCAATAAGATTATCAATTCACTTTTATTTGGTTACACTCAAAAGTAAGAATAGAGTAGATAAGGAAGTACTAAAATATCCTTATATAGAATTGTATAATAATGCTACTATTTTTAATTTAGTCAACTCCTTTTGTGAATACTAACTTTTCTTTTAGTTTTGCAAGAGATTTTACGGAAGAGAAAATGATTTTATTTGTTTTCTTTTATTAACTCTTTTATTTTATTTTTTTCTAAAGAGAAATACTCTAGAGGGAGAATGAAATTGAAATAATAGTATTTTACCCTTTTTTTTTTCTTAAAGTAAAACCATATGTTTTAAAGAAGATAGCCTCAGAGCTTGTTTTTCTCTTGTCCAAAAATCCTTTCTTTGGAAAAGGGTTTTTACGAACACAAATTGCTAAATTAAGGTTGATCCATCCATCAAACCCTAATTTCTTGATTTTTGTCAACTTTGATTGAGTGATAACTCTAATATTTAGAAAGTGATTTCTCTAATGGTTTCAAAAAATATTTTTTTCTTAATTTATATTGAGTGGCTTATATTAAGTATACTAAACTTAATATAAGTCAATAAAAAGAAGAAGAAGAAGAATGTTACAGGCATAATAGTTTCATAAATGTTAACTTATTATTGATGATTACGATCTACTAAGTTTATTTTTATAATTATTTAATAAGTATTTTTTTAATTCACTGAAAAATGTTCATATTTAAAATATCATTTATAGGTTAATTACAACGAAAATCATACAAAAGTATTTTTCTACAATTAAAGGAGTTGTGAAGACTCAGTTGGAAAAATGACTAATTGTTTGTTCCGTTGGTGGGAAAATCTTTTCCCCTTATTAGAAAAATGGAAGAGATCTTTTTCGAAATGCATCACTGAGAAAAGAGTTTCAAGTGGAAAGCTGAAGAACGCTTGATTATATCCTGGCCTTGTAATTTGTTAATAATGAAAGACCCAACTAGACAAGTGGGCTTCCAAGTTGCATAAATGTTAAACTCAAAACTCATGCCCCTTTAGACAACATAGGCCCGAAAATTGATGCGATACATCTAAATTAAATTCACATTCGAAGGTAGCCCTAATATGTAGGCAAAATATAAAATTAACGTACGAAGTTAATCATACGAGCCATACATCACGACCTCCCTCTAATATTCCTAAACTTTCTCCTTAATTTTCTCATTTTTCTTGCGTATAAATTTCCAACTTAAAACGGTTATCAAATTATCCCTTCAACATTAATTTACGCAACAGAAAAATCAGTGCAATACTAGCAACATGTCGAAAACGCCGTCTGATGCAACAATGACAAAGGAACATGGCGACAATAGTAATATTGCAGCCGTTAGTCAGGACCCCGCCATTCTTGAGCAGGTAAATACATATAGAATAGTAATATGCTTATCCTTTTTATAAAATGGGTTGTTTAATTCACATCATTTTGTATCGACAGATTTTTCCAATGACTATGCCAAATTATGTCTTTTCCAAGTTTGTCGATATGTTTATAAAAGTTGATACGATAGAAATTTTGATGGTTGGATGATGATACTGAAAAATTATATCAATTTTCTTACACTGAGATAATAGAAACTTGGTTTAGTGTTATATTTATTATGAAAGGAAATACATACACACACACATATATATATATATATATATATGAAATTTCATTATGTTGATTGTTGTAGTAGTTAACTTTTTAGGTATGTTTGTTTGACTTGGTTGCATTCAGATGGCTGGGAAAGTAAGCCACGATGAATTATGTGATACCATGCATCAGCAAACAATCGAACAGCAACAAGAGGAGAAATTGGAGGATGACTTATCATCTCTTTCCATGAAACCATCCCATCTAAATTATTAATTTAGTCCAAGGCTACAGCACATTCTTATGGCTATTACTATTTTTTTTTTTTTTTTTTTTCCCCAGAAGTATGTTCCGGGATTTGGATAGCTGGTTCATACTGTAGCAAGACCTGTATGATGTATATGATCCTGATTATCAGAGAAACTCATCGAATAATTAATACATTTCAACTTCGTTGTAAGCGCAAGAATGGGAATATATGTTTTGGCAGTTGAATTGTTAATATTGTTCAATTTGGTAAAGCACCGACCCCGTGTTTCGGCTGATGAAAAAACAAGAAAAAGCATTGAATTTCCCACTTAACAGTGGTTGAAGGAGTCATGATACGCATGACTGCACCGAACCATTGACTATGGAATGTAGAAAAGTGTGTCAATTACCGAAGTTTATGTCGAAAAAGCATTGGATTGATATTCTAATATCTAAACAGTAAAACACATGTTTTGATAAGGTGATCATTTTTGTGTCCTTATTCATGATGTATCCTTATACGCCCTATCATTGCTTCCAGAAATAATTTGAGTGAAATATCCTAAAAAATAAATGCAACACAGGAGCAAATAAATAATTATACACTTCATCTCTTTTTGTAAATAAGAGGTAATGCGTTTTTCTCCCCTGATATACAAGAAAAGGAATAGACCTTAGCTTTGCTACTCTTTCGCATTGTCCCTTGATGCCACACCCTAACCTTAAATTGCTATTGTCACCACCACATCTTCCTCCTTACCAATTAAGGACAATCGATAATATACAATTTCTGGTCCTTCTATGTTTATCGCAAGGAAAGGGAGTTTCGATATATGCTAAGGGAGCACACTAATTGCATTGGAATAATAAGATTTCAAAACCCTATATGAAGTACGTAAGCTTATGATGATTCATAACATAATTCACTTATGTGAAGGATAAGATATTAAATTAATGGAGTTTAGTAAGGTCTTGCAACATAACTCAAGTTCGTTTCTTTATAATACTAAGGTAAGCAATCAAATCACCCTTAGGTTTCAATCACAATATAACATAATCATGGTTTTAATTATAAAAAAGTATGGTAAAGAATGGATTTTTACCTATTATGATACATAATATATTATTGACCATAGCAAGTATCATCTTGTTAAGATTGATCAATTAGAAGAAAATTTTTATGGAGTATAAGATTATACTCAAATAAATCTGAAACAATTTTAAGGAATAAAATTTTAAAAATTTAGAAGGAAAAACACTAAATAAAAAATAGCGAAGTCGAGCATGAATATATATAGCCTAGTTGATTGGGCCACTTATAGAGAGGATCGGCTAACTTAGATTATAGGCTAGTCAGCCGGCCTAATTTGTTGGTCAATTTTCTAATCCTAGTTGACCACCCTATACTGATTGACTGCATGTTTCCCCATCTCAATTGGACATGTGCTAGAGGATTCAAGATGAACCTACTTAAGAACCGATTGAGTATATAAGTGAATAATCAAAGTAACAAAATAAGAATTAATAAAGTCAGTTATTTTATAGTGATGAATGAGTTGATATTTGAGTTTTGAAGATTTTAGTATTCAATATATTTATCCATTATTTACTGAAAAAGAAAAATACATTTATCCATTCCTTTTAGTGTTGCAATTTGAGTTTATGAAGAAAGTTCATAAATTAAGAGTTTACAAGATTTAATTGAATTTAATTTGAAGAATTTTGATAATGGTCATAAGCATTACATGTTCTTGCAGCGATAAGAGTATGCGGTGGAGTCATCGTTTTGATGAGTTTTCAGACGTAACAGGAAGTGCGTAAGGACGATGCCTTCTACATCTTCTCCATAGAGAATAATCAAGCCATTGAAAATTTTCTCCGAATCTGGTGTATAAAATTTATAGGAAGCATCCTTTTTCAAATGGTTGTGGGTGATGAGCTTGGGCAGGCCGGGCCTAGCTTACTCAGGCCCAAAATTTTCTTACACATGTCCAATCTCGCTTTAGCCCAACTGTCTAGCCTAGAATTTCTCACCAAGTTTGGCCATGGCAGGCTTGAAGCGTGTAGAGGCCATGATCGGGTCCGACTGCTTTTCTTTAGAAATCATGTTTTTTTTTTTTCATTTTTTTTAATCATTTAAAGTCTACTAATTAAAATTTTTAAATATTGGAATTAAAAATTATCTAGTTATATTACCTATTTTCAAGGTCAACGCATCCCATCTATATAAATCCATCCATCATAAACGTAACCAATTTCACATAGTTGTTTTAAGTTGAAAAATTACACAAAAACTAATTAATTTGTGTTTTTGTTGTTAAAGTTTAAAAACTTATCTGTACGGTTCTTAATCATCCAGCTTTAATCTATTAAAGGATAATACCAAATTGGCCTTTATTTTTTGAAGTTTTCCCTTGGAATTTCATTGAGATTCAACATTTAATAAGTTATTGAATATCTTTTAGTAATATGATTCAAGATTGACAAGTCCCATGAACCGCCAATAAATTTTTTTCATCTTGCCCAGACCCACCTAATAAATAAATGAAACCTAGATTTGCTAAACAATTCTGTCCATACTGTATATATCAAGTTTTATGGGAGGTCTATCCATTTTGGAAAGATTCATTTATAATTTATATTCTTCATAAAAGTTCGATGCATGGGCATTTCTTACAGGAATGGGATTGAAATATGAAAATATTTGTGTGTAAATGTTTGTGGATTAACAATTGGAGAAATGAGCGTATGATAAAATTTATGTTATAGAGATTATTACTTAGAAACATATGGACGTTTGGGGATATTTATGTATATGGTTTTGGGGTTTCTAGCTATGAACATGGATATATGTTATACAGCTAGCAAAATATGGCCAGTGTAATAATCTTGTTCACCTCGACTTTCATACTGTACATATTTACTTATACGTGTAATTTTGATTCCTAGTTTTAGATGTACCCATCATATGCTTGATATTTGATAAACAGATAAGTATGTCGCCCCTAGAGGATACGACTTGTGTTGCAACTCTGTTACTATAAGTCCAGAAGAACCTACTTTTTTTATTTTTATTTTTTTCTTGGATAACAGACTGTAACTTATTTATAAAGCAAGATAATACATAAAGCAAGATAATACATGGCCATAAGGGGATACCCCCATTATGGTCCATACGATCAACAGAGTTTTTTATATATAATATGCAGAATGCATCTTTTTGTATGCGACAAGAGGCAAAATATCATTCCCTAACAAATGTAGGATGTCCTGTGGTGGAACAAAAAGGTAGACTTCATTGCCATTCAAAAGTTTTTCATTTTTTGCTAGGTTGTCTGCTACCATGTTGGCTTCACGATGTTCAAAAAAGAGCTTCAATTCAGGAAGTTATTCAACCTTTCCCTACAAGAATGAAAAGCCAATGAATCGTATGTTGTTAGAGCATGTGTACTTTTAAGAAGACAAATTGCTATTTTGAAATTCATTTGGATTTTCAAAATAGTGATACCAATGTGTTTACAAAGCTTCAAACCCTACCGTAGTCCCCATAGTTTTGTGCTTAATATGTCAACAACTCCTAACTTACAAGAATGCCCTATTATCCATTCCCCTTTATCACTTCTTAGAACCCCCACCCACCCACTCAAACCTATGATCCCCTATTATAGTTGAGTAGGATTCATCCGTATTTAGTTTTAACCAACCTTTAGAAGATAGTTGCCAAGTAACATTAATAACTAATTCATGCTTTAAGCTTTGTTTTCTATAAACATTTATGATCTAATATTCGTTTGCTAAAGCTCTAGCTTGCTGCCAGTTAGGATCTAAAATAACAGTGTTAGCTTCATTTGCATATAGTATACAATTCCATTGTTTCCAACATAACCATAGAAAATAAACTAAGACAACATGTTGTAGAGCTTGAAACCGAGTACTATGACAAGGAACATGCACAAGATGCTGTTTGAGCCACTGATGAATGGTTTGATTAGTAGTAAATGTGAAAGAATTCTTATTAAGGTATTGATGGATTACTGGACATGTAACTAAAGTATGTGTGATAGTTTCACTCGGACTATGGCAGCATGGGCAACCATGTGCTATCAATTTTCTACTAGCTAAATTCTCTATAATTGGCAAGGCATTATGACCGATTTTCCAAAGAAATATTTGCAACTTATAAGGTAACCAATTAAGATCTTACAAGGGACTCTGCCCTTAATATTTAAATATTGCATGATAAAAATATTTTAAATCAAAATTAGTACTTAGCTCCACTCCTAACAAGTTATTTGAGATGCTTTTCCTTAGCAAACAGTAACCGTTTAATGTAAATAATATGTTAGAAAATTCAAACCCAATCAAGTCATTATTCCATTCATTGATGAATTTGTAGACTTATGCAATCATGAGCTCTTCCTTTCATTTTTTTTTTTTTTATGGGACCATAAAATATAGATCTGACCATACTCTCTTTTAGCCATCTGTTTGCTAGAAATTAATTACTTCACCATTCTTTAGTATTAGCTTTGCTAAAGCTAACAAGGCTTTACTACCTTTTATTAAACTTTTCCATAGTGGAGGGGAAGATGAAGCTTGATGCAATTCAATTCCTCTCTTCTAAGTTTTATACTTGGTAAGACATAGTTGATTACAAAGGGTACGGTTTTAGTGAAGTGTCTAATCCCTTTTAATTTCATAAAGTTTATATCTTGCTTAAAGGTTGATAAACCCTAGGCCGCCATGAGTCTTTAGCTGACATATTTTATTCTAGGCTAACCAATGTGCCTTTTTACTCTCAAGTAAACCTACCCAAAAATAAAGAGGATGTAAGACTATCAATGAGGTTTAAAGTTTTTATTGGTGGAGGATTTACTTACATGTAATAATTTAAGATGGCATTGAGTGTTGATTTTGTCATAATTGCCCAACCAACCGTGCTTAATGTTTTACCTTTCTAGCTTGTTAGTTTTCTTTTTTTTTCTTTTAATTTTCTTGATGACTTCATCGAAGTCTTTATGTCTCAATTGTAACCCTTTATTATAGGAAACCCTAAGTATTTATTCATTGCATCCTTTACTTCAAATTCAAAATACTTAGGATTTTTTGCTTCATTTTCGGTTAGAGTATTTCTAGAAAAAAAAATGAAGATTTAACATAATTGACGTTTAATCTTGACCATTCTTGAAATGTTTCAATTGTGGTTTTGATAGTTTTTGCTAATTGGGGATAGGCTTCTAATAACAAAAGGATGTCATTAGTGAAAAATAAATGAGAGATCTTAATTGTAGATTGCCTACATTTTATTGGTTTCCATTATTTGTTTTGGATTTGATTCTTAATTAATCTACTAAGAAATTCCACTCTAATTATTAACAAGTAAGGCGAAAGTAGGTAGCCTTGTCGAATTTCTCTAGTAGGTTTAAATGAATCAAACATTTCACCGTTGATAATGACTTAGATGGAGACTCAAGTGATACATGATTAGATGAGTTTAACCCAAGTCTAGGGGAAGTTAATGGCTTGTAAAGCCAACTATAGATAGTCCCATTCAACATAATCAAATGCCTTTTCTAGATCAAGTTTTAGTATCATGAAGCCCTTGTTACCCTACTTGACCCTCATTGCGTGCATTATTTCTTGCAACAACAATATATTATCTGTTATGCTTCTTTTAGGAAGAAAATTCACTTAGATGGGATGGATAAATGTGTTTAAGTAGGGCTATAGTGGTTAACCAAAAGCTTTGAAATGCCCTTATATATAGGATTACATAAGCTTATAGGCTTGAATTGGGTTATCTAAGTTACACCTAATTGTTTGGGAATCAAGATTATTAAAGTTTCATTCAATACTTTTAGGATAGTCCATTTTGTGAAAATGTCATTGAAAAGGTGGAAAAGAGAATCTTGAATCTAGTGCCATTTTGCTTTATAGAATTTAACATGTAGCCCATCTTTGCTTGGGGATTTAGTTGACCTTAAACTAAAGGGGACTTTTTGAAATTTAAGGAAATTGGTTTGAGAAGATGATGAAGTTGAGAGTGGTTTAGCCCTCCATGTAAGATAATGGGGATGATGTTTTCTTTATGAGACAAATCTTTCGTAGTTATATAAAGATTCAAGAAGTATCTCTGAATGTGTTATTTAAGGAGAAGGGGATTGGTTATCCAATTACCCACCGAATCTTGAAGACCCTAGATTTTGTTTTTAATTCTTCTAGCTAATACTATATCATGGAAGTATTGGGTGTTTCTTTCTCCATCTTTTATCCAATTATGTCTTGATTTCCACTTCCAAAGATATTCTTCTTGAAGCATTATTTCATTGTCTCTCCTTATTTAAAAGGGAGAATTATAATGGAAGGGATGAACATTTGGGGTTTAGTTCAAATAAATGATCAATATTTTAAAAGGTTTAAATAAGGGATAAATGTTTTATAAAGTGATTAAAATAAGGGATAAATGTTTTGAAAAGTTTAAATAAGGGATCAATGTTTTACAAAGTGGTACAACTAAGGAATTAATGTTTCACAAAGTGGTGCTATTATGAATCTCTCATTTAAACCACTTTGTGAAACATTGATCAGTTATTTAAACTTTTCGAAACGTTTATCTCTTATTTTAACCACTTTATGAAACGTTTATCCCTTATTTTAACTTTTTAAAACGTTAATCTCCTATTTAAACTTTTTAAAACATTGATCCCCTATTTGAACTAAACCCCAAACGTTCATCCCCTCCGTTATAATTTTCCCTTATTTTAAAAATTGTTATGAAGGATATTTGGCTAACATGAACTCTATTTTTCTTAGTTCTATTAAGGTCCTTTTTTTCCCTATTTAATAGAAAGCCAAATATATTTTTGTTCTACTCTCATGCTATATCACTAAATTTATTTATGGCTTTGAGAAGATTGTTATCATATTGTTTCCAAACTGATTGGACTAAGTTTGAGAAATCACTAAATTTATTTATGGCTTTGAGAAGATTATTATCGTATTATTTCTAAATTAACTGGACTATGTTTGAGAAAGTTAGGTGAGAAAGGCAAATGGGTTAGAAGCTAAAAGGTTGCTTAGGCTTTTTAATGGGTCAATGGAGACGTGTTTATAGCAATAACAAATAGTGATATGAAGTTGACTTATTTAAATGTCTTATTGAGTTTGAGTATAAAACTTTCTAAGCATAGTTGGCTTAACCTCTATCCATTTGGGTTTGTATAAGACTTAAAATGGATTGTCTATTTGACCAAGTGAATTTAGGGTCGGCAAATCCTAGATCTAATAGACTACAATCAAACTTATAACTTGATAGGAATCAACCATTTGGATTGATCATGTGTAATTGAGCTAAAGGACTCCAAGGACTCACTAGAAGAATAATAGCTCGTAGCCCCATCCAGGACAAGAATTCCTATTTCGACCTCCATGATTCACCTTACTACTAACCTGAGCACCAAGCTCTCTCGTATACCAACATTGTCTCCAGACCTACCAAGCAAACATGCCAACCCTCTGAGTAAGCATACTAAACCATACCATAATCCCAACAATATTTAAGCATATCAGCCTCAACAACTGTTCAAAGCTAAGTTCTTAAACTGACTAAGATCTGACCCCAATTTGAGGCAAATATTCATTAGTGACTGATTAGCTGAGGACTGACCTAATCCAATTTAAGTCAGTTGTAATCGCATACCCTCTTTTCCCTCATTTTATTCAAATTGTATTATATTTTAGAGTAACTAGTCACTATACAACATGTGTCTTTTAACACAACATTTCAGAAAGATTCATTACTTTTCCGTACTAAATATTTTTTGTCATTTTACCTTTTTTAGTATATTTTATGTATTACAATTGTAAATTACCCTTTTTGTCTTTTCATATGTTCTTGTAATCCTAATGGGGCTCGTATATAAATCCCCTTCATTTTGTACGCAAACATTAATCAATCACTTCATTATTAGATTATTATAAGTTTCCCTTTTGAGTAACCTTAGTGTTCTCACTTACCAAAAACTCTTATCTATTCCCTTTAGTAAGGAGTAATGGCAAGTAACCCTATAGTTTATACCAATGAGTCATATTCAGCAAATTGTAAGTTAAGTAGGATTGATTGGTGTGTCATATCTAATCAGTAGCTATCCAAACTGTTGCAAATCGTGATCAAGAATAGATAAGGCCGATCACTAGATGGGTCAAAGCTTGTAAAAAGCTCGAAAAGGATTAATGAGGAAAAGTGTGAAAGGGTAAAATAAAGAATGAAATAGTAAGCAAAACCCATGAACAACTCCAGAGGATATGATGCACCAATGGAACTTCCGAGAACTCATGGCATAATTCAATATGACGTACGAATTGGTTCAGTAAGGTTACTTGCTACCTAATCTTGTTTAAAGGAAAGGACAAGAGTGATGCCGAAAGTAAATAAACAGTGCTTACAAAAAGAAGAAAAGTACTCAAAAGTGTATCAAGAATGATCTGATATATGATGTGATCTTTGTTACAAGTACAAAGGTATTTATACCGATAAGTTAGGGCAACTTGCTTAAAAAAGAAAAGACAAAAAGGGAATTTCCTAAGGAAGTAAATGTATAAAGTACAAAAGGGTAAAAATGAATATACAAGAAAAATAATCATTGGTGCAATGAATTTTGCACATGATACTATATAGGTGGTGATGCTACATTGGCAAGGTCATTAGAAGATGTAAATAAAAAGTACGGATAGATAGGCTTGTCCAAGTAGGGATGGCTTAGTCAATCTAGACTCTCTCTCTTGGCTTCTCAACAAGGAAGATATCGAGCAATTAGTCAACTTGGTACTAGAGAATAATCATCAACTCGACAAACTATAGACAAATGGGTAGTCATATGGCACGGCATGAAACGTGACTCAATAAGGAAGTACTCGACCTCGGCAGGACTTAGTTGCAATAGAAGAATTCGTTATACCAGCCCCTCTAGTCCTCGGGCTCAGTTGCGAGTTAGAAGTCTAGTAGCTTGATTCCCATCACAAACTTTGCTAGCCCCATTTTCTTTTCTTTCGGTTTTCTCCATTGTGGTGCTTCTCTGTATATTTGAACCTAAAGATACATTGGCTTCGCTACTATCAGAGTACAGGTCTAAGAGGGAATGTGTGAAGTTGTAGTGAAGTTTTTGTTTGTGTTTGCTATTTGTAGCTGTTGTGTTCCCTTCGTAGCTGCTTCAATATGTTTATGTGAAGTAAGTTATGAAGTTTTGAGCTGTGTAGTGAAGATTCGTGTGTTGGTAAGTGTAGTTTTTGTTATTACTCTGTTTTTGCAATGTTTTTCACTATAAAAACAAAGCAAGTTTATTTCTATCTTATTCGAATGATTATTAGGTGTTGAAGTTGTTAGAGTGTGTTAGTCGAAGTTTTGAATAATAAGGAAGTAGTGTTTTTCATGTATTGTGTTGTTAATCTGTTTGAAAAGTATTATCCAATGTCAAATTCTAGTGTTCAAGGTGTGATAAGAGACTAGAGGAGTAGTACTCAACTTGGTCATGGTCATAATGGTAGCAATACTCCAAGCTCAATTGATGATAAACTTGACAAACTCACTATTCTTGTTGAGAGTCTAGTTACTACAATGTATGTTAACAAATAACAACCCCAAGGTATACCATACCATAACCAACCCAAAAATGTTCTAAAGAGATGTTATGGCTAAGGGGGCCAAGCTAATTGCCTAGTTCGACCCCCTCAAGCTGGAGGAGTAACAGACTAAGTTGTTAGACGAAGGCTAGAGTTAGATTTGTGTCGTATGGTGGCTAAGATGAAAAGGTTATTGAGAGGTAAATTTATGTCCAAGACCTACTTACAAGATACATTTGCAAAGTTGCAAGAACTTTGCTAAAGAGGCTGATCTGTTGATGACTATGTAAGAGAGTTCCAGGTGCTTAGGATCCAAGTCAACATGGAAGAACCAAAGGTTCACACAATATTGAGGTTCATTTCTAGGCTCAAATATGAGATTCACAACATTATAAAGGTGTAGAGGTTTTATATTCTAGAAGAGGCCATTAAGATAACGTAAAGGGTAGAAAAACAGAGAAGAAATGCCCTAAGCTGACCTAGGCCAACATTTTTCCAAACCCCTATTTCATACCAACCTACCCAATCTAAGTCAAGGAGACTCTCTAGAGCTGAGGAAAGAAATGATCGACCTAATGATAGTCGAGCAAGCCAAACTAGCCAAACTGAGGATAAGCCAACCCCGAGAATGTATGAAAAAGGAGAAACCTCAAGATGTAAGATTTGTGAGGTGAAGTCCTTTAAATGTTTGGGCTTCGAACACATGGTCACTAAGTGTTCGAATTAACATAACATGGCACTTTGAAGATATGTAGTTGATAGCACCAACAAAAGCAGCCAAAGAAGAGAAATATGTTGGAAAGGTTGAAGTTAAAGAGGAAGAGGAAGCCTATATCTATGTCAACCAGGGAGAGGTAATGACCTTAGTATTGAGACGAATACTGAGTTCCCTACCGAACTTAAAGGAAGACTAGAGAGAAAATTTGTTCCATACAAAATGTACCATCAAAGGACAACTGTGCACCATCATAGTAGATAGAGGAAGTTATACTAACGTTGTTGTATGGTCCTTTGTATAGAGTTTAAGACTACTGACCTCTAAGCACCCTTAACCTTATAAACTACATTGGCTTCATGATAAGAGTGCTCTGCACATGATAGAACAAGTAACTATGCCATTCAATATTAGGAATGTATATAGGGACAAAGTAGAATACAATATCGTTCTTATGGAAGCTTCACATATGTTACTTAGAAGACCTTGGTTGTTTGACCAACATGTTACTCATAATGGATACAAGAACACCTATGCCTTTATTAAGGATGTGAAGAAGATTATACTGCAACCCATGACACTGACCTAAGTGAATGAGACTCATAATTTGCTTACTCGAGCTAATAAGAAAAAGGCCTGAGCGATGAGCCGAAGAGAGGTTTAAATTGTTAAGAAGGCTGAAGAGCTTATGCTCCTATTGATTAGAAGATTATTGGAGATGAGAGATTTGGGAGACATACTTGATAAGGTCCAAAGTTTAATAAATGAATTTCCAATCTGTTTCCTAAAGAATTGCCTAAAGGACTACCCTTGGTCCTTAACCTTGCCATGAACTCCTCTCCTATCACTTAGTTCGACCAAGGGTAGGGAAAGGCTAGTTCGCTTTACCTTATCGAAGGAATCGGAATTTAGCTGAAGGAAACCTACCATCCCCTATAGGATGTAATACATGTCCTTCTATAGTTTTAACTCGTATTTCTATTAGTCTGGTTAAGGGTGATCAATCAATTTGCAACACACCAAACAAGGTCAAGCAACATAGCAAAACACATAGCTTGAATACCCATCATCATCTTAGTAACCAAGTAGCTCGACTACCAATCAGCATCTTAATAACTAAGCATAAGTGTAGCATCTACATGAACAACTACTTTAACCATAAGCAAGCATATACTCCAATCTTCATAAATCCTAATTACTTGGTGTCTTAGCTAATTATTCCTAGAAGTTCCTAATAAGGTTGTAGATTTAGCCTATTTAATACAAGATAAAGTAAAAATTAAAATATAATATTTAGATGAGACTGACCTAGTATATTATACTTCCCTTTTTATTTTGCCAAATATAGCCATGGGTACTTATTATGTAACATTTTTTATAATTTAACTTTACATTTGAAATTTATATAAAATCGGTTTCTAGTATTACTTAAGAAGTTTCTACCTTTTTAAGAAAGAATTATGTATTTACTTAATTTTTTTAAAGGTAATGATGTTAGTTTTGTAAAAATATAAAGTTTAGTTTTAATAGTTCTAATAATTATACTTGTAGACTCATACCTTCAGGTTTACTATTAGAGACCTACTCACTTTAGGAATCAACATAAATGATACATAAGTCCTATGACTATCAATTTATATTTTCCAAGAAAATTACAAGTTTCACCCATAGAAACTTTCATCAATTCACAAAATCAACCTTTATCTTTCTAGACTTACAAATGTGCTCTTAGTTACCCATTTTTCCATAAAAGAAAACCTATAAATGAACTTCACATTTCATAAGGTAAGTATTCTATTCATAATGTAATATAAGGTACTTACAGTTTAGTTTTGTTGTTTCAAGCTATTTTTCTGAGTACTTATATTTTTACATCCAAACCATTTATAAAAAGTAACTCAATAACTTAAGGTTTCTTTAATTTTGGAATTGTTGGTAATCCTTTATGGTCCAACTATGTCATTCTAATACATTACACTAATATCTTACATGAAGTTCACAATTATTAGATACCTAGCTACAATTTGTTTAGAAATGAAAAAAGTGCGAAAATATTGATTTTCATAAATCTTCTTCATAAACATTAAATAAAGGTAAAAATGTACCTTACAAATATAGATATATCTAAATATTTTTCTTTTTGCCACTTAAAGACGCTGAAGATAAAGCTTTATTCTATAAGGAATTACCAATAGATATGTTTCTGCAATATGATAATATAATGTTGTTTGATTATTTATTTATTTTAGGAGTGAGATTTTAATAAGAAGGTTAGTAAAGTTTGATAATATATGTGCAGGTATGTATACTACTATTACCCATGTATTTTATTATTTGAATACTCTTTCAAGGAATCGATAAATAAGATTAGTAGCTTATATATTGCATAGTTATCATTAAGTTTGAAGCTACAAGTTCAAGTTTTTGACAAATAATGTTTAATTCTCATTATTTTTGTTTAGGAGTAAAAATTTCAGGAGCTTACATAAGTATTTAAGCACAAATTTAGGTAATGATACGGTTGTTGATACTTAGTTTTCATTCATCTGACATTTGGCCTTTTGTCTACTGAGATGCTGTGTAACCAACTCTCTTAGCCTTTCACACCGCATGGATGATATACGACATTTATCCCGAGTATAAGAAGTGCTCCTAATTTGAATTTATGTCTAGCGCGAACAGTTATCATAAGCACAGTTATATTACATAACTACCTGTTACTCCTACATATGAGGGGAGATGTTAAGTTAAGAAGCTTCCATGTATCTTTATGGTTATCCCGACAACTACTTTAGACACTATAACCATCTATAAATACTAGAAACAAACTCAGTAAGGGCCTGTCACTTATTCATATACTTACTCTAGTAAGTTACCTTACTAACTTAGGCATCGGAGTAGCTACATCGAACTGGCCTTAGTACTAAGTATTTCATGTTCTTTTGCTTGATTTTTCCTCATCTTAAAATTCACCAACAACATTTAGCGCCATTTGTTTTTTTCAAAACATGACCAAAAGGTTAAAACTAAAATGACCAAAAGTACGGGTGTTGGTACTTCCTCTTACCACCTTAAAGGAGGGAGTTGGCATACTGATGAATAACGATTGGCTCGACTCGAGCAACTTTGTCTCAATTTAGCTAGAGAAAATTTTGAGTTAAATAAAAAACATGAACAAATCCTTGACCTTCTTCATAAAAGTTTTCACTTGAATCAGGATAAAGAGCATGGCGATCATGATGCCAACAGTATCGATGATTCCATTTATTCACTTGAATTGCTAAAAGAGCAAGCTGAGGTTCCAGCGAGACCCTTCGTTCTTGCTCTCAAGAAGATTGATAAGGGCAATCAACCGCAGCACGTGCATCATATGGGACCCTTGCATGTCAGTACTCTTGTTGCAATGATCAAATAGTTCGAAATCAAGAAAAGTCCTTTCGTCTTAGAGATTTTAGAAAAAGTAATGCCTCGACACGTTAAACTACCCCAGTTCGAAACATATGATGGGACAAAATACCCTAAGGACCACTTGGAGTATTACCGTACGCTGGCCATGTTGCATGGTTTAAGTGATGTGGTAGCCTATCAAGCCTTTCCCTCAACCTTAAGGATGCAATCAGCACATGGTTCAAACACCTTAAACCAAATACCATTTCATGCTTTGATGAACTAGTAGAGGTTTTCATTCAACACTTTCTTGTTAGCAAACTTCTTGTTAAGGAATCTTCAATCCTTAACACTATCAAACAGAAAGTCCGATGAGTCGATTAAGGACTATTTGGCCAGATTTATGTTGAGATGGTCCAAATCCCAGAATTAGATATGAGTGTGGCCTTCAACATCGTAATTGATGAAGTTAAAACTCACGGAAATATTTCCAAGTCTCTCGCAAAGAACAAGCCGAAAACTTTCACTAAGTTTAAGGCTAAAGTCACCTTATACATCCGATAAGAAAACAATATAAAAGCATGACGAGAGGCTTCTTAGAGCAAAGGAGATGGAAAGAGTGACAAATGAAAAAATGCAAAAGATAGACTTAGCACGGAAAACAACAATAGTTCAGATGTTGAGAGAAAGAGACTGAGGATACTGATATTCACATCCCATACACCTGTCAATCGTCCAATCTCAGACATTTTGATGGAAGTACGTGGGGAGAGTGGTGTCCTCTAGTGGTCGGAAAAAATGCGTAGGAATCTCTCAAGAAGAAATTCGAACAAGTACTGTGATTTCCAGCATCACAAAGGTCACAATATGGATGAGTGCATTCAACTCAAGAATGCAATTGAAGATGTAATACAACACGAGCACCTATGAAAATTTTAGCACATGATGTCGAAAGAATCAAAAGACCATCTTAGAGGAGAAGAGAGGAACAAGAGGATGACATTCGGCCATCGATGGCCATGAGAGATGCAAAGGATGTTAATTTAACCAGAGCACCCAACAAAGTAATTAATACCATTGTCGGTAGACCTAGTATAGGCCAATTAAGTTCTTCGAACTTGATTAACGCCAAGAATTATGTTTGCAATATTCGTGGAAAAAAGGTTAGGATTGACAATACAATATCTTTCGAAGAAGAGTATTTTGAGGGTATCTAAAGGCCGTATAATGATGCACTTGTCATCAATGCAAGAGTCGCCAACTTCGAAGTTAAAAAGAATCTTGTTGACATAGGAAGTTCGGTCGATATCATTTTTCAGCATGCCTTTAATCAAATGAGGCCCAAGATCAAAGCACAACTGCAATATTACAAGTATGACCTCTATGCCTTCAATAATCAACTCGTCTAAGTAGCCGAAGTTATCTCTTTGCCGATACAGATAGGGGATGACGAGCATGTTATAGAGGATAAAGTGGATTTTCTCGTCGTCAAATGTTGGTCCCCTTACAACATGATAATGGGACGGCCATGCCAACATTTATTCATCATTGTCCCATCAACAGCACATCTAAAGGCCAAGTTTTCTACTCCTACAGGGGTTAGTACGTGCAAAGGGGATCAACAATTGGCATATTCTTTATATATAAGGGCCTTGAGACAAGAGAAAGTTTTTCAAGTTGAAACCTATCCAGATGGCAAGATAGTTAACATAGAGAATGGCAAGAATGATACAGAAGAAATTTCTCTAGGAAATGATCTCGAAAAGACAACAAGGATAGGAAAACCCATGTCAGCACATGTCCGGCAAAGTCTGATTGACTTCCTGCAAGCCAATGTCGACCTGTTAGTATGGTCACCTTCGGACATGCCAGATATTCCGAAAGACGTTATGGTACACAAGCTCCAGATTGACCCGAATGCAAACGTGGTCTAACAGAAAAAGAGACATTTTACACTAGAGAGACAAGTGGCGCAATAGAAGAAAAGGTCTAAAAATTATTGAGGGCGGGATTCATCCGAGAAGAGCCTTATTCGACTTAGCTAGCAAATTGTGTGTTAGTCAAGAAGTCTAAAGGCAAGTGGCGAATGTGCATAGACTTTATAGATCTCAGGAAGGAATGTCCCAAAGATTGTTTCCTACTAGCAAAAATCAATCAGATGGTAGACGCAACTGCAAGACATGCGTTGCTTTCTTTTATGAACGCTTTCTCTAGTTACAATCAAATCAAGATGGACAATGTAGATGAAGTCTACACATCTTTCATTACCAATTTTGGAACATACTGTTATACTATGATACCCTTTGGGCTGAAGAACGCTAGTGCCACATACCAGAGATTAGTAACGTAGATGTTCAAATCTCAAATCTACAAGAATGTTGAAGTATATGTGGATGACATGATTGTGAAGAGTGTGAAGGAACATTAGCACCTTGCTGATCTAAAGGAAATGTTTACCACATTGAGGAGTTATAGCATAAAACTCAACCCACAGAAGTACATCTTTGGCATAACATCAGGGAAATTCCTTGGACATATGGTTACACGATGCGACATCGAGGTTAATCCGAGAAAGATTGAAGCCATAAGAAATATGAAATTACCTCATACGGTCAAGGAGGTGAAGGAACTCACTGAGCAAATTGTTGCCCTCAACAGATTCATGTCAAGAAGTGCCGATAGTTACGCCAAATTTTTAAAAATTTTAAAGACTCCAAAGGAATTTAATTGGACCAATGATTGCAAAAGAGCTTTCAATAAGCTTAAGGAATTTCTTGCATCACCCTCAATACTCTCGACACCCATTCCAGGTGAAAATTTATACTTGTATCTATTAGTCAACTATCAAGCACTTTCCTCTGTACTTGTCCGAATTGACGGCAAGGAGCATTGACCCGTTTATTAAATGAGTTATGTTCTATAAGGGTCAGAGCTTCGATATACAAAGATTGAAAAATTTGTATTAGTAGTGGTTCTCTCGGCAAGGAAGTTGAAGCCATAATTTGAAGCTCACTAGATTATTATCCTCACTAATTAACCATTGCAACAAGCATTGCAGTGGCCTGACTCCTCAAGGAGGATGATGAAATATTCCTTAGAGCTTAGTACCCATGGTGTGCAATATAAATCCAGAATGGTACTAAAAGCCCAATTTCTAGCAGATTTTGTTGCTAAGTTTACAGGAGAGGAGGATTGTGTAGAGATCATCAAGAAACCAATCTAGTTTTTTTATGTTGATGTTTCTTCGACACAAGAAGCAAGCAATGTAGGCCTAGTCCTTCAAGGCCAAAAGAATGTTAAATTCCATTATGCTCTAAAATTTAGATTCTTAGCTAGTAACAATGAAGTAGAATACGAAGCTCTAATCACCGGATTGAAATTGGTGAAAGAAATTGGTGTTGAGAAACTTAAAGTGTTCTCTGATTCCCAGCTGATGGTAAATCAGGTCACTAGAAGTTATGCAGAAAGAGAAGAAGAGATGAGCAAGTACCTCTTGGGGTATAAGTGCTAGTAGAAGAATTTCTATCATTCTCCATTAACAAAATTCTTAAAAGCAAGAATATCATTACTGACAAGCTATCAAAGTTAGCCAGTATGGCATTCCCTAAGTTGAATGAGAAACTTTTCATAGAGTTTCTCCCATAGAAAAGTTTATCCAATCTCTCGTAGAGCTGTGAGTCAGCTCCTTGCCCAAAAGAAGAATCATGGATGGATTCCCTAGTAAATTATTTAAAAGATGGTACTCTCCCTAAAGACAAAAAGGAGGCATGAAGATTGGCTTACCAGGTTGTGAACTACACATTGATTAACAGTCAGCTGTATAAGCGCGGCATATCTCAACCTTACCTTCGATGCCTTTCCTAGAAGGATGCTTAGAGGGTGTTATCTAAACTACATGGTGGCATATGTAGTAATCATGTAAAGTCGTAAACATTGTACATTCGAGCTATATGACTCAGCTATTATTGGCCGACTATGAGAGAAGATGCAAAGGACATTGTTTGATAGTGTCCTTAAAGCCGAAAGCACGAGTCACCAAGTAACGCACCTGCAACTGAGCTATGTAGCCTAACTAGCCCTTAGCCTTTCACCTAATGGGGGCTAGATATTCTCGGACCCTTTTTGAAGTCTACCGCCCAATTCTAATTTGTCATTATTGCAGTTGACTACTTTACCAAATGGGCTAAGGTCGAGGCTATGGTAAAGATCACCGAGCAAAAAGTGGAAGCTTTCATCTTCAACTCCATCATATCAAGATTCAAAATTCCCTACATGATAGTTACAGATAATGGACCGTAGTTTGACAACAATAAGTTCCAGTCATTTTATGAGAGGTACGACATTCAGCTCAACTATACGTTTGTAGCGTACCCTCAGATAAATGGACAAGTTAAGGCAGTAAACAAGATTGTACTACACAACCTCAAATGGAAATTGGATCAAGTCAGGAGGAAGTAAGCCAATGAACTACCAAACGTCCTATGGGGATACAGAACCACTCACAGAACCGCAATGGGAGAGACACCATTTAAGTTAGCCTACGGCACTGAAGCCATGTTACCAATTGAGCTGGACTTACCCAATCTATGGATGCATAATTTTGATGTTATGCTCAATCAAGTCTAATTGATAACGAATTTGGATACTATTGAGGAAATTCAAGACATTGCAAGAGCTAGGGTCGTAGCGTACCAACATAAAGCAACAAGATACTACAATCAAAAAGTGAAGCACAAGGTTTTCCAACTCGGATATTTGGTTTGCCATAAGATGGAAGCAACCGGTGTGCGAGCAAATCAAGGAAAACTTGACGCGAATTGGGAGGATCCTATCAAGATCCAGAAAGTTGTTAGCGAAAGGGCCTACCGACTAGAAAGGTTAGATGGATCCATCATCCCTCGAGCTTGGAATGCCAAGAATCTAAAATTTTATTTCAATTAATGCAGGATGATTTCTACCATCTATCTTTGGCAACAACCGACATGTTTGTAAGATTAATATTTATGACGATTATATATTTGAAGTCTCATCATATTTTGGTTATGATGGCCAAATTAACGAGTTCTACATTGCATGGCAAACGAACTGATCTAGGTTCTAGCCTAACGTAGTTAACGACCTCTATAAATTAACCTTACGGCCAAGTAATGCGGCTAATCCACACCTCAAATGGTTAACGGACAATATAAAATGATGGGCATGTGAAATAAAACATGTCGAGAAACAAAAGGTGTGTAAAATAAAACATGCTAAGAAACAAAAGGCGTGTGAAATAAAACATACCGAGGAAAAATGGCATATGATATAAAACATGTTGAGAAACAAATGGCATGTGAAATAAAACATGCCGAGAAACAAATAGTGTGAAAAATAAAAATGTTGATGAATGAGATCATGGAGCAGAATACATATATCATACAAACCGAGAAAGTGTAGTATGAGAAATTGTCACAAGAACTCGGTATTGCCTTGATTATGTTCTAATTAATAAATTATACAAGAATGCAATGTACCAATGCAATAAGTCCTATGGCTTATCTTTAGATTCAGTAGAAGTGATTTTTTTAGCTGGGGCTTTCTCGACAACTGGGTTCTTGAAGTGGGCAACTTCTTCGACATGAGCTTCATTATCACTTTGATCAATACTTTCGGCACTTGTCTCATCGCCTTCATCTTCATCAGCACTACTAACTTTGTCGTCAACATCAACAAAGTCGAGACACGAGAGATCATAATCGGGATGAAGCTTCAAGACCTCTTCTCTTGCCACTTGAACTCCCTTCAACAACATTTTGTGTAAAAGCTTCTCGTATTGCTGACTTGGAGTAACTATATCGAGAGCCTCTTCAACAGGTGACCCCCTCCTCACAATCTCCTCCAACTTGACAACATGATTCTATAAGTTTGAGTTGTTGGTCTCCAACTCCTTTATCTACATCTTGAGCTTGTCTTCATCGTCGCTCATCATGCAAATAATTCAGCTTAAGCCCCAACACTCTTCCTTTTTCTTCTACAGCTCCTCTTTCAGGCTTTCAGACTCTTTGTACTATTCTTCCATTTTTGTCTTCAAGTTAGAGATTTCATCAATCGCAAGGTCTAGTGCCAATTTCTTGGTAGCAAGTTCCTCCTTAAGCTTTCTCACCTCCATCTCAACCCTAATCCTCGCATTTTTAGCCGCAGCAATTTGAGCCTTTGATGTATTGTACGCATCGTCAACTTTCTGTAGCAAATTCATTTATTACAATCAAAAGCAATTAAGTATTATACATACAACTAAAGATATTACCTTATTTGCCACTTTGTTAGCCTCGTCCAATGTTGTTAGAATGTGGCTACTCATCTAAAAAGGGAAATGTGTTAGTTACTCGAATGAATTTGATAATCAAAAGTAATGGTCAAAGATACTCACATCATACAATTTGGCCATGATATGGACCTTATTGCAACCACCAACCCGATCGACATCATTTTTGGTAATACCTTTATCTTTCGGAAGAATGATCCCATCCATTAAAGCTAAAGATTTCGTCCTATCTCCCAAAGCCAAATCGATGTCCAAAATTTAGTGGCTCCAGCAAAGGATGAAGTACTTACCGACTTCTTTATTAGGAACGAATTCGACACTACTGATGCCAAGAGATTTGGAACACATAACCTCCTTCACCCTTTCATCCAAGCTTTTGGACTTCTTACTAAGTGATTGGCCGATAAGCTCCTTCCCTAGTCCTTTGTCAGCACTTAAAGCTACCGCAATCACTAGTGATGAGCTTTCTACAGCAATGGCATTTTCATCCTCCTCGCTAGGATGTGTCTCTCGACACTCGCCATCCCTCGGCTCGATAAAAGTTTGAATAATCATAACCAAAGGCTCCTTAGAATGAACAACCCCAGTCAACTATGTTTTCTCATTCTCCTTTAGCTCTTGGTAGGACAAGAGATCTGTATAACCATCTGCTTCGCTACAACTTCTTTTGCTTGTTTCTTTGTGGCAATAGGCCAAGTGGTTGCTACTGAGGTGGTCGCACTCTTATCAGCCTTAGATTTTTTGGCCTTAGCCTGAACTAGTAGCTTTGCTAGATTCACCTCTCCAGCACCCATATTTGCGACACAAGTACACCAATTAATATAAACATAGAAAAAATAAGAACTTACATTTTCCGTGCCTAGTAAGGCTCAAAGTTCACTATTCTCTCCCCAAGTCTTGAGAACGACTTTTCTCGTAGCTATACTTGGCACAGCGAGATCACATTAGCATACCTTCTTTTTTAGAAAATATTGGTTCTCGATTCACGTAACACCATATAATTCTCTCGGTATCCTAGAAGAACATTTTAGTTCTCCTTCTATCTTGAATTTTCTTCGTTGTTGCTGCATCGTTTAGCATCATATCTATGTCTTTTTTATGTATCGTCTTAGTCCATTAGGTCCAAAAGTCCAAGTCCTCATCAGACACTATTGACATAAACTTATCGTACCACTTATGAATCTTGGATTCCAACCCAATCATAAAGTTATGCCCATGCTTTGTAGTAGCAAAGTATTACCCATTAAGCTACCTCTGAATAGTGAAGAAGTATCGAAATAGTTAAGGCATCGCCCTGACTTCGACTTCTTTGCAAACTATCTCAAAGGCCGCTAGAAGCCGATATGTGTTAGGTGAGAACATACTTGATGCGACTCTAAAATAGTTGAAAAAGCCCTTCATAAAAGCCGAAAAAGGGAAGCGCAACCCAAAATCCAAATATTTCAGGTATATATAGAACTACATTCCTTAGGGAAGCACACCATCTCCCCATCTCTTGGCCTCCTCAAGTTCCATGTCCCAGGAAGATCTCACCAATATTGATTATATTTTGTGACAAGAACCCTGTCGACGGAACTGGCGATTCCATCTAAAGAATCACAAAAATAGGCTATCATATTGAATAGATATCTAGCCAAGGACCTCCCTTCCTTATCCTCGAGATAGTTATCTATAGAGAGCTCATTGATCTGAACAAGTTTATCCCACCTTTTCTCCATGCTGTCAGTCGAACTGCCCGAAGAACAAGCTGCTTCGCTCCTTATTTAGGGGGGAAAAGTGGCCTCAATTTTTGTTGCCTCGGAATCGGAAAGCACAAGTCAACTAGTAACTTTGTGAACCATACCTGAATGGTTATGTGAAATGATACAACACAAATTGAAAAATTCGAGTTGAAGATAAGGAAATGAATGAAAGTTTAAGATGCAACTAGAGAGGCCAATTCTGATTGTGAATATCACATTATATAAGGACGATTCATCCTTGTAACTGCAAATTTGCTTCTGATAGTAATGATACGCTAATATGGTAATCCCACGAATCGCTAACATGTGTGTCGTGACAGAAATCTAATGATTGAAAACTCTCTAACAGTTATTAGGCTTGCCACAAAGTAAGGACCTAAGCGATAAATGTCATGCCTCTAATTTCTCAGTTTCTCGAATGAGTGGGAGTTTAGAAATGGTGACCTTTCGACTGCGATGTGATCCATCCTACTTCTCATATTACTTAACATAAATCTAAAGAGTTTCCCCCCACTCAACCTTTAGTGCAATATATATGTGTAACTCCCTTTATCGATTGCTCAAACACGGGAGTTGGGGGGCAAATGTTGATGTCAGTTTTCGATCATCTAACACTCGAGCTTTCGTCTACCGAGATGCCGCATAACCAACTCTCTCAACCTTTCGCACCACATGAATGATACACAGCATTTATACCAAGAATAAGAAGTGCTCATGATTTAAATTTAAGTTTGGTGCAAACAGTTATCATAAGTACGATTATATTGCATAACTGCTTGCTACTCCTACATATGAGGGGAGATGTCAAGTTAAGAAGCTTCCACATGTCTTAACGGTTATCTCGACAACTGCTTTGGACACTACAACCATCTATAAATATAAAAAAGAAACTCGATAAGGGTCTGACACTTATTCACATACTTACTCTACTAAGTTACTTTACTAACTTGGGCATCGGATTGGTCCCACCAAACTAGCCCCGATACTAAGTATCTCACGTTCTTTTGCAAGATTTTTCCTCATCCCAAAATTCACCAACAACAACGGTAGTGTAAAAAACATAGTTTATTGAAATCACCTGGAAAAGTCTACTACAGAAATCTTCCTTTAATCATCTTCCTAATCTTCTCCCTCGATTTACTCTCCCTTTTCTTATCCTCTTTATCTCTCTCCAATTATGTTATTTATTGTATTTGGACTACATATGACTCCTTTGCCATATTTATGGCTAGAGTCGTTCACTACCTCATTTAAGGCAATTCAAAAGTTTTAGTTTATTTATTATTATTATTACTGTTATTGTCATTGTTGTTGTAACCATATTTCAACTATACGTATCCATTATTTCCAATTGGTCCAGTAAAATTACCAAGATTGATGAGTACAAATATTCAAGATAACCTCAATACGTTATCACTTAAGTACTCCTTTTCTTAGTCTATTTGATCATTTATATTCTAACAATTATATATTGTTGTTATTTGGTGCATTTATTTAATATTTTAATATATAACACTTGTGCTATAATTATTATTATATTATTGTTTTACATCCTATCTTAGTAAAAATTCCTCCTAAGAACAAAAAAAGGTAACCAACTCATCTTCTTCAATATGCTTAGCTATTTTATTAAAACTTTACTTACTATTATACTACTAGATTAACATGTTAGTATCATTATATTACTATTTTAACATATAGTGCTATTTTATTTTATTTTATTTTTCACTCGTAACTCATTCTTAAGTGGCAAGAATTATTCTTTCCCTAAGTTTCTATTATTTACTCATGCTGACTTGTTATTTAACAATATAATATAGCCATATACTATATGTTGAGAATCTTGACTAATTCATTTGCCAGGTAATCTACTTTCAAGGCCATATACCAAGTTAAGTAATTTTTTTAGTGCATTTTTTTTTTTTATGTTCTTACTAGTATATTGCCATAACTAGTTTCAAGTGTAGTAATGCATTTTATCATATATCATATCTCAATTCTATATTGTTGGAATAAGTCATACTTAAAGATAATGTATATATACTATATATACATTTTCTTACATTCGATGCTTATATCAATCCATAATTTTATGTGTATATATATAGTATATTTACATTATCTTTAAGTACAATTTCCTTATTGGACATGATGTCACTCCAAAACTTAACTAGATGCTCATACATTACTGTCCCACAGCAAATAATATAGCTATAATTAATGTTTAATTATATTATTATTATGTTATAATCTATTCTTCTTCTTCTTCTTTTTTTCCTTCCTTTTTTTTTCATATTTAGTAAAATGGAGTTTTCATTTACACTTAATGACCTAGTCTATAAGTACATATTTTCTATAATGCATACATTCATTCTATACTCTAAAAGTATGTGTTTATAATGACTTGTGTTTTCATTCATTTTTAAATTTTACATAGTTGTTTTTTCTAATTTTAGAACTTTGTAGCAAAAATTGGTGTTGAGAAAATAGGAGTCCTAAGTTTTGAAGTAAGGCCCTAAAATGGAACTTTATCAACTTATTTTAGTGTTAAAATTTACAAAGTTACTTAATCTAATTTGTAGTATGTCATTATAAAATTTAGTTAATTTAGAAAATTATTTTTCCCAGTTTGCTCTCATTACAAAACTTTTGAACATAAACTTAATCCTAAAATATACTTGAAGAGTTTTAGTTATACCTAAACTAGCATCTTGAAATTTAGGAAACATCAAATTGCTTTTGGGGTCTTATGATACCATTTGGGTGTTATTCAAATTCATTTTTTGTTGGTCTTATATCCTAAGACAAAGGCCTTGAGAATACATTGTTAGCGTTCTTACTTAATACAATGTATGACATATTTGAAATGTTAAAACTTACAAGGTTTACTTTGTCTTACTTTTATTATATTTTAACTATTACCAGCCCATACAATAGGGTATTACATTCTATCCCCCTAAATAAAAGTTTCATCCCCAAAACTTAGCTATTACTTTTTACTATCAATGAGCTCCAAAATCTATAACCATGCTTTTCTACCAACTCCATGTCTCACTTCACATCGCAATCACCAAATTTTATTGAAATAAAGACCTTAACATTTGCATTTCTTAACAAGATCTTCATATCTTATAATCTATTATATGATCCTAATGTATCACCATTTACCATCTATAGATACATACTCTTGTGTTAGTGGTTCTTGTGATATTTGTTTTCTCAAACTAGAGGTATTGGCACCAACAACGATTATCTATCCCATTATCAGATTCACTTATAATAGTATTTTAATGGCCATCCTTTAAACCTATTGAATAAAATTCAATTCATTTCTTTTGATTTTACTTTTCTCCCTTATCAATATTTGATTTGAACTTAGCAACTTGAGATTCTATACCTTAGCTTATACTTCATGGTCTACCTCCATTAAGTTAAAGGATTAGCTTCTAAATTTTGGTTTCTAAAATTGATTGTAAACCCTACTTTTAAGGGGAGCTATGATTCGACTAAGAGTACTTCCTGAACATTCTAAAGAATAAACTAAACTAAGAATTCAAGTTTACTTTAAAAAACAAACTTAATTCTCCCAATTCGAAAGCTTATTAGAGATAAAACCTGAATATGAAAAACTACGAACTCTAAAGTCACTTAAGACCCTAAACTCTAAAACAATTAAGGACTTTTAAGCTTAAGCGACTAATTGATAATTTAATTTGGATAATTTAATTTGAATAATTTCATTCAACTTTAGAAATTTTCATAATTTTATAAGAATTGAATCATAATTTATAAAACAATTCAAGAAATAAATCCTAAAATAATTTTCTATAAGACGATTCCCTTATCTTTATGCCTAAGCCTTACATATGAAAGTAGACCAACTAATCATCCTAAATGACTTATCACTTATCAATTCAGATTAGAGTCATTTATCAATTGATAACTTATCAAAAACTAATGATAAGACACTTTCTTTATCACCCATTAACTTATACTACATATAGACAAATTATCATAAGATTTCATATGCTTAACTTTAATAAATGGGATAAGACAACTCCATGCCATAAACAGACCCTAATGGCCAATTCTTGCAAGCAAGAATAGGGAAGGCATGCTCTTGCCTATCATCCATCAATCGCTTTATCTTATACTCCACTATTCACCCCTTAATGCTTACATCATCAAAAGTTGCAATTATTGACTTTTGTGCATACTACAAGACAACAAATCAAGCTTCTTAAACACACTTTCCCACCCCCATACAACCGGCCACTCTCTCTCTCTCATATCCCTCATTTTCAGTTTAATTCTTACTTTCATTTCTCTCACTTGAAAATCAACCCAAAAGAGAAAACACAAAAACCCTACAAAATCAACATTACCGCCACTTGTAGCTCTAATCCTCACAGCACAAAAGCTCCACTTTGTGTACTCCTTTTTGTCAGCATTCAAAGCCTTTTTTTAGGATCCTTAGAACACCCTCTAAACCCAACTTCAAAGGACCAAAAACTCAAGTTTCCAAAAAGGTTGCAAGAAGGAGAAAGTATGACAAGAAGCTTAAGTGGAAACTTAGTGCACAACCACCATACTTTTGCTTTGTGGACAAGTAAGTGTATCTTATGTTAGTAGTTTAGTTTTCATGTTAAGAGATCATTATTTCTCGAAGATATGACTATGATCATAAGTTGATAAAACATCTAAGACTACTCTAAGAAGCAAACTCATGAAACCTTTACATGAAAGTTGAATTATGAGCATGTAAAGTTAGTGTTTTGTAAAGATACTTGTTTAACACTTTAAATGGAAGAAATTAAGTTAAGAAAATCTTGAAATGAGAACTTGAATCAAATGGAAGCATGCTGGACATGAGGTTTTAGAAGTCAATTGGATGTTGTTTTCACTTTTATTAAGCTAAACATGCTCAAACATAGACTTAAGTAAAGGAAAATCTATTACATGAAGTTTTTATGAGGAAACCAACTTTATAAGACATTAACTATGATATGGAAGTTGTAATAAGTATGAGATATTCTACTTTCATGTAAAGTATGAGATAAATAATCACCTCATGGAAAAGAAGTCAAGTTAAGATTTGAATACAAGTAATTTAAGTTCATGATCTAACACCTAAACTTAAGGAAATGATGAAACAAGTTGAAAAACCAAGTTAGAAGCCTACACACCAAACTAACCAAATCTATTTTCTAAAAGATATTTAAAAACAGGATAAAAGTAAGTAAATAAAGTAAAAAGACCAACCAAGGCAAATATGATAAGTGTATTAAGTTTAAAACTTCTAAAACAAGCCTCAAACATCAAGTTAAACTCACCTTAAGTTTTTGACCAGTAACTTAACATAACAATAAAAGTTGTTTTAAAACTCTCAAGAATCCCATAAGATACCTCGCCCCCCCCCCCCTAAGCCCAAGGAAGTGACTATTTTTGATTTGGATGAAAAATAAGTCCATTTGACAACTTAAGCCCACTTAAGTACCTAAGAAGTAGTTATTAGCCTTAGGAGGGTAAATCAAAGTTGTGAATCTGATATTAAGGAGTATTTTGAACCTAGAATGAGATCTTAAGCCCAAGTTACCAAAAAGCTTATTAACCAAACAAAGCCCAAAAGCACTCCAAATCATGAGGACCACTACTATTATGACCTATGGGTAGATTTGCATGCCTCATCTCGAAAATCTCCCCTCACCACATTAAAGTGCACTTGAAAATGATGAAGATTGACTATAAGATGATAAAAATCAAAGTTAAAACGAGAAAGTTATACACGATTGAACTTTAAGTAAGAAACCGAGAAAAATACAAAAATTAGTTAAAAGTATAACTTAAGAAGTTTTATCTTAGTTTTCTAATTTATTTCAAATTCTTGTAGTATTATGATTTCGATGTTTAAGGGACCCAGCGTTTAGGGACGACCTACCCCCAAACTACTTCAATTGACCTGCATGGCTGAGTGAGCGAATTCCTGATGAATCTTAACTTGATTTTGCTTATAGAATAGATACACCTAAACTTACACACATAAATTGAATGCCCGTAGGATATGGTGTGTGAGTTCATAATTGAATGCTATGACTTGTTAATCACTTAATAATAGTAATTTCTTGCGATAATTCATATATGCGATTGTATAGAATGAAATTATCTAATCACCATGAAAAATTGGATTAATCACTTATATAATTAAGAAATTCAATAAATCATGCATTTCCCATAATTACATTTGAATAACACCGACTGCCACTTTACGTAAAAGATGGAAAGGGACTCATAAGAAGAGGGTCTCCTGCAGGATTAGGCACTAGCTATGTCATCATTTATATTGAGCCTCCATCCTAAGCTGACGGGCTTATTAGGCACCGCGAGATACCAATCGTTGGCAAAGGGTTGTATCTTATGACTTCTGCTTAAGGCATGTGTTTGTGGACTGCGAGGGCTGCCACACCGCTAGACTTAAGATTTTGAAACTATGATTTATTATTCAATAAAGAAAGTATATATGTATATATATATATGGTTTTGTTTTTACTTAAGCACAATAGTACAAATGAAATAAAACCTAACGTCTAGAACTCGGCTTTTGGTTTGGATCGGTTAATTATCTCCAACCTCGACTATGGGGGGTGTAATTCTAAGTTGTATACAGTTCCTAGGCCACTACATGCGTTGTTTAGCATATTGATTTTTTATGCATTCATATGTTTGTATATTTAATAAATTTCTGCCATGCAGTATTGACGAAGGTATTTATCTCATTAAGCCTAAGCTTACACCCCGATAGATTTCTTTTATTATAGGGAAACCTCTTCATTCATTCGAGCTTGGTAATGCCCGAGGTGAGTTTCGTTTGGAGGCAGGATGAAGCGATTAGGGAGCGGAGAGGATATTTTTTTTGTACAGGATGAAGCGATTAGGGAGCAGAGAGGATATTTTTTTTGTAATAGCTTTTTGTAGATAGCCATTTATCTTTACTTTTGTTCATATTATAGATTAAAGTTTCTAATGCAATTTCCTTTATGAATTGCATTTGTTTGTAATATTCTTTTAGTATGGAACTCAATGAGTTCACACATTTACTTGATTAATTTACATCTTAGAAGTTAATTTTAGTAAATTGCTTTATATTACTTATATATGGGCCTAATGGTAGTGTATAGTGGAAAGAGCCTTATGTATCGTATGAAAGGCCTGTGACCAATAAGAAGGTTGATAGTAGACCTTTATGTGGTACACAGTGACCTACCATGACAATGATACTGTTGGGTCGTAATATTAATCAATTAAACAAAACCCTTTACTTTAATCTTTAGGTCTCTAGTTTACATTTGTCAAGCTAATTTTTGTCTTTTACTTTAACTTCTATATATACTCTAAACTTACCATAATTACCTCATAACGATCATGTTGATAATCTCATTTTGTTCTTAACTATCATCTTTTACTCCTTTTTCCCACATCAAGGGCTAACAAGCTTCTAAGCCATATCTTAACTAATGCTCTAAGCAAAGCTTATCTCTCTCTCTCTCTCTCTCTCTCTCTCTCTCTATAAGCTTTTCAACTTCTTCCACTAAACTTTCAAAGTTCTCATTATTACTTTGCCCTTTCAATGCAACATTCTTAATTGTTTCTATTATTTCCATCTACTTCTCTAAATAACCTCTCTCTTTTTTTTTTTTGTTTTTTCATTTTTCATCTCACATGAATTTCCTTTCAATAAAGTTGCTTTCTTTTAATGGCTTGTTTCATAATGTACCATAAGTAGTAAACTTTCATCTTACTTACTCTAACCTAACCACCTAATATGATATTACATGCATTGTATGACTATAGTTTTTAACTTATATAGTGTTTTCTTATCACAAGATATACATTGATCCTTTTCCCTTAATCTATGACCATATATAAGTTTCCTAAGCATACTTTAGTAGCTTCTTAAACAATCCTTAAGTTAATAAGTTCCCAAGCTTTTATCCACTACTCTTCTCATAACGTAATTCAATTTATGGTATTTCTTCTTGTTCTTTGATCTTGTTCCCAAGCATACTTCATTTATGCACCCAAACATGTCAAAATCATTATCCTCATTCTTTTATGTGCTAATCATATGAGATATACTAGTCCATTATATATCCATATCGCTTATAAGCTTGTAAGACTCACTATACTCATTTAAGTTTAGGTTCAAACTTTATGATATCTTATTTTAGATGAAGACTCCTCATATGGTCTATTTCCAGTTTGGGGTTGTCACATTGAAAATTCTAACAATAAACTAACAAAAGTACTTAGCTTTTATTTCAATTATTTCTACTTTATTTGTCTTAATTTTATTCTAAGGTTATAGGGTACTTTTGTAGGAATCTATCTAGACTTCTATATATATATTTTTTAAATACATGTCATGGGTTTTATAATAAATTTGGTGTTTAAGTTTGAAACATCCAAATTGACTAAAGATAGGGTTGTATTTGATCAAGGGTTTCTCATTATGGCTAAGCTTTCACTAAGGTTAACAACGAGTAAAGGAGAGTTATGATCCACATTTCTTTCCAAGTGTTATGGATAACACAAATTCCACTTGGGCCTTATGGTCTTATTTAAACTAAAATAAATATATTCATTTATTACATATTTAGTTAGAGGAAAAATATTCACTCAATTTGACCTTTAGCATTTTACAATTTATGATGACAAAACCCAAATTAACAAATTTGGTTTTAAAGATGCATTTCATTTTCATTTTTTTATTATTAATTTTTTTATTGGAAATTGTGAACCAAATAAAGGTTTTGTTTTCATATAGGAACTCATCCTAATTACAAAGAGTTAACTCGTTAACTATTCAATTATTAAAGTGATGAGTTGTGAAATGTATACTTTAACAAATTTAAGATACTTACACCAAAGGGAGTTTCCTATTGGAGTAAATTGCAAGGAAGATATTAGAATTTTCATAGTGCAACATGATGCTTATTCCTTTAGTATTTCTTTCTATCAATCCACATCACTAATACTTATGTTATGCTTACTAACATGTCTCTATTATATATTTCTATAATTGCATTTCATTAAGTTTTACCCATATTTATTTTAATGTGTGTATTTTTGACATCTATCAATATTGGTGATTATCTTACTTTGTACTTGTTTATCTATTTATTTCCTTTGAAGTTACACATGCCAAATTGCTATTATTCTTACTTTTTTTTTTTACTATAATCTTGATTATTATTACTATTCATATTAGTATATTGTCTTATTATGGAGAATTAATGTTGTTATTTAACTGTAAATATCATTTCTTTTTATTCATTATAAATAATGAGTAATATATATTTGCTTGTCTAAATCTCTTTATTTAACTCATCATTTTCCTTCATTTAATTATTCTTTATTTCACTATAAATATTTATCATTATTTTAGTGGTATAAAATTGATACCTCATACAATTTAGCATGGACATTCATATAAGCAAGGTTAGCAAATCCCAGCATTACACTAACTTAACATGGCATCGACATAACTATAACTTGACTTGATACATATAACACCTTATGATAGAAAGACTGACACTGACTGACATGGACTAATATGGATTGGTACAGACTAATATGGATCGATACAAGGAAGACTAAGAGTTCGCCATTCCCATTTCATATGTGTACATGCCAATGTAAATAGATTCATTATTCCATTTTCCTTGGAGCATGAATCTTACTTAGATATTTGATTTGCTATTTGATGTATATATGTTTTATTTATTGTCACTTTATGTTATAATTGCATATGAATTTATAGACTTTTATCTCAATTGCTTTTAGTAAGGTATTACGACTCATTATAACAATTTTGTGATATAGTTTCATAATATCAACTATTTTCTTTATATTTGTGGTTTGATATTTGATGTACCATTTTTCTAATTTAGATTCTTTATTATGTTACTATTGTCTTTTTTTTTTTCGAGTAATTGTCACTATTGTCTTTAGCAATGTTTGTGATGGATTTTTATTCAATTTTTTGGTGCTTATGAAAAATTTTATTTTTTTAGGTTTAAGCTTTTATTTGCATGTGTTTAAGTTCACATTTATTTTCATATATACTTATACATATTTGGATCAAAGTTCCCATGATATGTTTATATTTATGCGTATAAAGGTAATATGTGATTTCAATCTACAAAGGATAACATCATTATATTGTATATATCTATGGAAGTGTTTGTATTGAAATATATAGTTAAATTTTGCTTGATGAGTGTATAAGTTGTTGTTTCTCTTTCCTAAGCAACTAAGGATCAACTTCCTATACAACTTAAGTTATATAGATAACATTTTCTTAACACCTTCATTTATAGAATTCTTATGGAAATCTCAATAAATTCTCAAAATAGCATGCCACCTCATATCCAAAACCAATTCTTATCATTATACATAATAATGTGCTAGCATTCTTTGCCCAACTGTAAACTATAATTATAACATAAAATATCTATGAAACCTAGTTAAATAATTTAATAAGAACATCACCAAGCCAATAGCATGATAATATACATATGATATGCAATTAGATATACTTGCTCAAAACATACAAAAAGGAAGAAGTAATTGAAATAATTATCCATGTTCATTCCTTTTTATTTGATATTATCCATTCTCTCAAGTAGTACTCTAGACTTTCACTATGCTATTCTACTTCAATTCATAAGTTGCTCGTCTTTTCTTAAAACATCAATTGTTCAATTAGACAAGATCTAAACAATTTAAACAGAATTACAATATTTTAAGTTAACATTTCTTAAGTCACTTATTAATTTGGAAGATAATTTATAATAATAAATATATAAGTATATATGTGTATATATTTGTATGTGTATAGGCATTTATATATATGCTAAGACCTGATTCTTTCGGTCACTGCATCCAACTTATCTACTCAAATATTACCTCATCTCATCATTTGGTAGGTTGGTCCTATCTCTGACAACATAAAGCTTTAATAACACTTATGTCACACCCTAAATTCAAAGGCGATGTTATCCATTCTAGAAGTCACCGAGTTTGAGATGCAACAATTGTTTTGTTTGCTTTAATCATAAAAGTTCTAACTTCACACATAATCTATTAGATATTCTAGAAGAATAAAATATAAATACATATATTTATAGAAATATTATAGGACATTTTTCTATTCTCATACAAACCATTAGGACTACAGAAAGTCGAAATTCCCCACCAAACAATAAAATGGATAATATAAACATTTTTAACAACTTCTTTCATAGTAACCTACATTTACATCCTAGCATAGGTTCCCTTATTGGGTTTGCAAAAACTCTCATGTACTTAGGATCCATGTACTTAGGATCCTAGTCCATCAAATGCTTTTAGCTTCAATAACCTACATAAAACTAGAGGAATGAGCTAAACAACTACAGGCTCAATAAGGGGTAAGGGACAAAAAGCATATATAAGCTGAGCAAACAACCAAGTTATCAATCAATTATTACGTGAGATGCACCAACAAGCATTATGCCATCTATACAACCAATGAGTTCCAAATTGATTATACTTTAATTAGTGATTTTTTATTTTTCCTTGAAATTTAAGTTTATTTTTAGATAATGATACTTAATTAAGTAAAATTTTGCTTTCTAGGTTTTGAAATGATCTACGTAAGAAAATGAGAAGATAGAAACAAATTTCATTCAATTTAGAGCTAAAATGAGTAAGTTATAAATATTTGAAGATCAACAAAACCAAATGACATGACTATGTCGTTTCTAGAAAAATTTAGAGCTTGTTTTCAACTGTCATAGCCAAGGATATAACCACAAGACACAGTCGTATTCCCAGTTGTGTCTTTTCTAGTAAACCTATTTTTTTTATTCCCTTCACATATAAGACTTTGTTAAGGTTTTCTAGTGATATTAGACACAAATTTTTGGAGAGTTTTTCAAGACAAGAACATTCAAGCGAGCAAAGCAAAGAGAAGACTCAAGATTCAACTTTTATGGATTTTCATGATTTTTTCTTCTACTATTTTCTATTCCTTGATTTTAGTTTGTTATTTTATGATGAGTAGAGAGTAGATTTTCAATATCTAGTTCAGTTCTTGTGAACCTAGATCTCTCACATGTGACAATTGATTTTATTTGGATTTAATAAAGATCTTTATTTGCTTTTGAATCAATTATGTGTTTTTACATGTTTAGGTTAATAATTTGGAGGTTACTAATTTAACTTTGATATTATATGAGAAGACTGAGAGATTTCATATATAATTAGGTCTGGCATCATTAATGAAAGTTTACATAATGTTAGAGATAAATTGCAAAATTTTTCTGGAAGTATAATATTATCTTTATTATTATATTTTTAAGAGAATTTGTTGCACAGTTAATGCAATCTTGGATTAGGCTATGAGGAAGAGATTCTATTATGTAATCTAGATATTAGGGTTAATAAGCTTGAGAAAGTTATTAACTTTAGAAATGAGTTTTCCTAATAAAAAAAGAAATTAAAAATTTAATTAGATTATTTTTAGAAAAGTTGCATGTATAGATCTAGCGAATCATGATCTAAGTATGACATTGATTCTTGAAGTTAATCTTTAATAATTTGCTTTCTTGTTTAATTCTTGATATTAAATTAATTAGCTACTGTAAATTTTAGTTTAAAGAATTAAGTTCTTGCATTGAATTTGTTCGATTAAATAATAAAGCTAAGGTTAGTACTAGTATTCGAGGTCTCTAAAGGTTCGACATCTAGACTCATAATCCACTTTACTATAATTTGATAAGTGCACTTATTTCATATCAACGACGTTATCCAGTCTATTGTGAAGTCAAAGAAATTATATCCGCTCTAACCCAAGTTAAAGAGTTGTGATATGATGGCTATAATGCCAATCATAAAGACCACGATGCCCTCTCACGACCAATTCAAAGTTAGTGAAATGGAGACCATTACTCCTCCTAAGACTACCTTTGAACTGACATCTCCAACCATACTGGGAACTCTTCTCCTATCACTTAGTTCGAGTAAGGGTAGGAAAAAACTAGCTCGCTTTGCCTCATCGAAGGTGTCGAAATTTAGACGGAGGAAACTTACCATCCCTTATGGGATATAATATATGTCCTTCTATAGTTTTAACTTATATTTCAATTAGTCTGGTTAAGGGTGATCAATTAATTCATAACATACCAAACAAGGTCAAGCAACGTAGCAAAACATGTAGCTTAGCTACCAATCAGCATCTCAGTAATCAAGCATAAGCATAACATTTGAACGAATAACTACTTAAAACCACAAGTAAGCATATACTCCAATCTCCACAAATCCCACTTACCTGGCATTCTAGCTAACTATTCCTAGAAGTCCTCGATAAGGTTGCAGATTTAGCCTATTTAATACAAGATAAAATAGAAATTAAAATATAGTATTTAGATGAGAACGACCTAGTATATTATACTTACCCCTTTTATTTTGCCCCAATAAAATCATGGGTACATATTATGTAATATTTTTTGTAATTTAACCTTACATTTGAAATTTATATAAAATCGGTTTCTAATATTAGTTAAGAATTTTCTACCTTTTTAAGAAAGAATTATGTATTTACTCAATTTCTATGAAAGTAACGATATTAAATTTGTAAAAATATAAAGTTCAATTTTAATAATTATATTTGTAGACTCATACCTTTGGGTTTACTATTAGAGATCTACTCACTTTGGGAATCAACACTAATGATACACAAGTCCTATGACTATCAATTTATATTTTCCAAGAAAATTACAAGTTTCACCCATATAAACTTTCATCAATCCACAAAATCAACCATTGTCTTTATAAACTTACAAATGTGCCCTTAGTTACCCATTTTTCCATAAAAGAAAACCTATAAACGAACTTCAGATTTTATAAGGTAAATATTCTATTCATAATGTAATATAAGGTACTTATAGTTTAGTTTAGTTGTTTCAAGCTATTTTTCCAAGTACTTATATTTTTACATCCAACCATTTATAAAAAGTAACTCGATAACTTTAGGTTTCTTCAATTTTGGAATTGTTGGTAATCCTTTATGGTCTAACTATGTCATTCTAATACATTACACTAAGATCTTACATGAAGTTCACAATTATTAAATACCTAGCTATAATTTGTTTAGAAACAAAAAAATTGCAAAAGTATTGATTTTCATAAATCTTCTTTATAAGTATTAAATAGAGCTAAAAATGTACCTTACAAATATAGATATATCTAAATATTTTTCTCTATGCCACTTAAAGACGCTAAAGATAAAGCTTTGTTCTCTAAGGAATTACCAATCGATATATTTCCGCAATATGATAGTATAATGTTGTTTGATTATTTATATATTTTAGGAGTGCGATTATAGTAAGAAGGTTAGTGAAGTTTGATAATATATGTGTAGGTGTATATACTACTATTACCCATGTATTTTATTATTTGAATACTCTTTCAAGGAATCGACAAATAAGATTAGTAGCTTATATATTACATAGTAATCATTAAGTTTGAAGCTATAAGTTCAAGTTTTCGGTAAATAATATTTCATTCTCATTATTTTTATTTAGGAGTAAAAATTTTAGGAGCTTACATAAGTATTTAAGCACAAATTTAAGTAATGATACAATAGTATAAAAAACATAATTTATTGAAATTACTTGGAAAAGTCAACTACGAAAGTCTTCCTTTAATCATGTTCCTAATCCTCTCCATTTATGTTATTTACTATGTTTGCACCGCATATGGCTTCTTTGCCATATTTATAGCTAAAACCATTCATTGCCTTATTTAAAGCAGTTCAAAAGTTTTAGTTTTATTATTGTTATTGTTGTTAGTGTCCATTTTCTAGTAAAATTACCAAGAGTGATGAGTGCAAATATTCAAGGTAATCTCAATATGTTATCACTCAAGTACTCCTTTTCTTAGTTTATTTGATCATTTATATTTATATTCTAACAACTATATATTATTGTTGTTTAGTGGTTTATTTAATATTTTATATATAGCACTTGTGTTGTAATTATTATTGTATTATTATTTTACCTCTTATCTCAGTTAAAATTCCACCCTAGAATAGAAAAGGTAACCAACTCACCTTCTTCAATATGATTAGCTATTTTATTGTTACTTTACTTATTATTATACTACTAGATTAATCTGTTAGTATCATTATATTACTATTTTAACATACAATGCTATTTTTTTTTTCCACTCGTAACTTATTCTTAAGTAGCAAAAATTATTCTTTCTCTAATTTCTATTATTTACTCATGCTGACTTGTTATTAAACAATATAATATAGTCATATACCATATGATGAGAATCTTGCTAATCCATTTGTTAAGCAATCTACTTTCAAGGCCATATATCAAGTTAAGTAATTTTTCAAGTACTTTTTTTTTTTTGTAAGTTCCTACTAGTATATTGCCATAACTAGTTTCAAGTCTAGTAATATATTTTATCATTTATCAAATCTCAATTCTATATTGTTGGAATAAGTCATACGAAATACATTTTCTTACATTCGGTGTTTATATCATTCCATATTTGTGTGTGTGTGTGTATAGTTATATTTTACACATCAAATATATATATATATATATATATATATAGTATGTGTACATTATCTTTAAGTACGGTTTCCTTGTTGGACATGATGTCACTCCAAAACTTAACTAGATGCTCATACATTAGTGTCTATAGCAAATAATATAGTTATAATTAGTATTTAATTATATTACTATTACGTTATAATCTATTCTTTTTCTCTCTTTTTTTCCTTCCTTTTTTTTTCATATTTAGTAAAATGGAGTTTTCATTTACACTCAATAACTTAGTCTATAAGTACATATTTTTTATAATGCATACATTCATTCATTCTATACTCTCTAATTACATATTTATAAGTACATATTTTTTATAATGCATACATTCATTCATTCATTCATTCATTCTATACTCTCTAATTACATATTTATAATGACTTGTATTCCCATTCGTTTTTAAATTTCACATAGCTGTTTCTTCTAATTTTTGAACTTTAAAGCAAAAATTGGTGTTAAGAAAATAGTAGTCCTAAGTTTTGAAGTAAAGCCCTAAAATAGAACTTTATCAACTTTATTTCAATATTAAAATCTACAAAGTTACTTTATCTAATTTGTAGTATGTCATTATAAAATTTAATTAATTTAGAAAATTATTTTTCCCAATTTACTTGAATTATTAAACTTTTGACTATAAACTTAGCCCCTTAAATATACTTATAGAGTTTACTTACACTCTCATCTTGAAATATGGGAAATATCAAACTACTTTTAGGGTCTTATGATTCCATTTAGGTGTTATTCAAATTAATTTTTCATTGGTCCTTTGTTATGAGATAAAGGCCTAAAAGATATATTCTTAGTTTCTTGCTTAATATAATGTATGACATATTTGAAATGCTAAAACTTACAAGGTTTACTTTATCTTACTTTTGTCATATTCTAACAATTATCAACCCAAACTATAGGGTATTACAATGGGCAAACACAAATCCAAGTCATGTAGATTCTTCCTAACTGTTGCTCATAGTAGATTACTAATGGTCCTATAAACCACTTTGGTTTAACCATCCATTTGGGGTTGATAGGAGGTATTGAACATTAACTTGTTGCCAAGCTTCTTCCATAAGGTCCACCAAAAGCAGCTTATAGACTTCAAATCCCAATCTAAAGCAATACTATTAAGGACTCCATGAAACCACACAATATCTTGCAAAAAGAGATTAGTAGCATATAAAGCATCTTCAATCTTATGGCAAGGGATGAAGTGCTTCATTTTGCTAAACCAATCGATCACCACCATGATGAAGTCGTGCTTTTGAGCCGTTCAAGGTAACCCAAGCATGAAATCTATGTCAGGTCAATATAAGGCCAATAAAGTACTGGTAAAGTTGTATAGTCCCCATAGGGTTCCTTTCTTTCTTAAGTTCATTTTGCATACTTCACATTGTTTTAAAACATTTTTGAACATCTTTCACCATTCCTATCCAATAAAAATGTTCTTTTAGCAGTTCAAGTGTTCTCTTTTCCCCAAATGACCGACTAGGCCTTCTACATGAGCTTCCTAAACTAGTAGCTCTCAAGTTGAGCTATTAAGTACAATATACCCACCTTTTATTAGAAAGCCTTGGTTTAGATAGAACCCATCCACAACACCTCCATAACTACACTTAACCACTATGAGTCTAAAGTGTGGATCTTGCTCTAATTGATTAAAACGAATACTAAATCCAAGTACTTATGCTTAAAGGGTCATAACAAGTATATGTCAATGTGATAAGGCATCAACTGCATTATTAGAACTCCCTTTCTTATACTTAATTACATAACAGAAGGTTTCAAAGAACTCTACCCATTTGGCATGACATTAGGAGAGCTTTTGTTGACCTTGTAAGTGTTTAAGGGACTCATGATCCATATAGACAATGAATTCTCAAGGTAACAAGTAATGTTGCTAGTTTTGAAAAGCTCGGATAAGAGTATAGTATTCTTGTGATATAATGAATAGTTCAGAATAGCGCTATTGAGCTTTTCACTAAAGTATGTCACAAGTTGACGCTCTTACATGAGTACAGTATTAATGCTAACTCCTAAAGTGTTACACTCCAATTCAATGAACTTATCAAGATCTGGCAATGCAAGCATAAGGGTAAAAAGTCAACTTAGACTTTATCTCTTCAAAACTCTTATAAGCCTCATCTAGCTACTTAAACTCAGAATTCTTCCTAGTCAACTTAGTTAAAGGAGATGCTATAGAACTAAAGTTTCAGATAAGCTGCCAATAAAATGAAGCTAACCAATGGAAGCTTCTCACATATGCTGTACAAGTCGACATAATCCAATCAAATATAGCTTAGATTTTCTCATCATCAACTTAGATACCTCCATCAAACATAGTATATTCGAGGAGCATAACCTCACTTCGATAGAATATACATTTCTTCAAGTTACCAAATAAGTGTTCAACTTTAAGGATATTCAACACAGCTCTCAAGTGCTCGACATGAGACGAGAGGTTAGTACCATATACTAAAATGTCATAAAAAAAACCACAATGCACTTACTAATCAATGTCCTTAAGACATGATTCATGAGTCACATAAAAGTACTTAATGCATTCGTAAGTTCGAAAGGTATTACCAACAACTCAAAGAGACCATCCTTCATTTTGAAAGTAGTCTTGCACTCATCTCCTGGTCTCATTTGAATCTGGTGGTTTCTACTCTTTAAATCTACTTTCAAAAAGATCTATGCTCTATGTAGTTTGTCTAACATGTCATCTAATCAAGGTATGGGATGCCTGTACTTGATAGTGATCTTGTTGATAGCTCAACTGTCAATATACATCCACTAAGAGCCCCCTCTTTAAGATAAGAACAATGAGCACAACACAAGGGCTCTTGTTTTCTCTAACATACCTTCAGTTAATCAACTTGCTTCTTAAGCTCGATTGCCTACTTCAAATTGAGCCTATAAGCAGGTTGCTTTGATAAAGTTGTTTTGGGCTAAAGATTGATATAGCATTCAATACCTTTAAGTGGGCGTAACCCCTTAGGTAGCTTGATAGGAAATATGTCTACATATTCTTAAAGCAAGGCTTATATGTCGACTAGAAAAGTTCCATCCTCCTTTAGCTTGAGTAGTCTTCTCATTGGCAAGAAGATATACTATTCTATCTTAACTTCCTTAGAGAATTAAACTCGAGAGATCACCAAAGACTTCTTCTATAAGGACCTAGAGATTTTAACTTAGTATTCTTAAACTTCTTTAGGAATCATAGGGGTCAGCACTACTTTCTTGCCATCCTTCTAGAACATGTAAATCCATTGTGGAGTACTCTTATGTCAAATAACCAAGGTCATCCAAGAAGTATATGCGAGGCATACATTAGTAGGACATCGGACAATACATCCTCTTTATACTAATCCCCAATAAAGATCAATACTCTTACTTGCTCAATAATTGGAAATTCACCTTTCTCATTAAGCCAATGGATCTTATGAGGTCAAAGGTGAGAACAGGTCAACAACTTTAAGGTCTTCACCACTCCTTGTGCTACTACATTGGTACAACTCCCTTCATTTATGATTAAGGTATACAGATTACCATTCATGCGGCAGTTCATGTGAAAGGGATTCTCTCTCTATTTATTCTCATCAATAACAAGGGTGTTGAGGTTTCTTTGAACAACCATACAATATTCCCCTAATTCAAGTTAAGTTAGGGCATCAGTGTCTTCTTGAAACTTGTTCAACAAATGTGCCTGACATCTATCTTCTCTTCTCCTTCACTTGCACTCTCTACCTTAATATAAAGGGCCTCACCCTTTATGGTCATCACACATCGGTTTAGATACTAGTTAGCAACATATCCAATGCTATAACTCTTGAAACATTTAATTTCCTTAGTCTTCTGTCCTAAGCTCTAACATTGGTCCTTCCTAACCTCAATCCTTCTTAGCCTCAAGATCCTTAGCCTTAACTTTACCTTGGCCATCGTTAGGTCTAATTAGAGCTTAGCCACATCAATCCATCTCATAACTATAACGAGCTTGGGCATATTTAAGTCAGCTCGGCACACCAAGTAAGGCAAGTTGAGCTCAACTAAGCTAAGTTTACCTTTGTCGTTCTACTCGCTAAGCAATTCATATTGTCTCATCTAAAGTCCTTATCCTTTATACCTTCACAACATTTCCAATCTCAAGCTACAAACTAGATACGAATCTTGTTATGGTTTACGTTTCTAGTTCATCAACATTACATTGAATCATCAACAACTGAAATTCAAAAACATACTCATCCATAGATCGATGGCCTTACTTGAGCTCTTGAAGACATCAAAAAGTGTCCTACTCATAATGTTCAAGGAAAAATCTATTCCTTAAGACTCACTTCATTTCATTCCAAGTTTAGATCTCACGTCGTGTTTACCAATGCGAGGTTTGTAATTTCTTCTACTGCATTGTTGCATATCTAGAAAACTCTAAAGTAGCAACTTGAATTCAAAAAACATCGTCATGATCATAGAATTAAAAATTTTCTCTGCCTTCTCTTCACAGTCCATATACTCATCTACACTTCCTGTTCCAAAGAAGCTTGGAACCTGCACTTTAATGTTCTCAATCCCATGAAGAGCTCGAAGCTTGCGCTCGTCATGCTCAAGTAACTACTCTTCTTCCTTATCTTCTTGGACTTCTTCTAAATCAAGTCTTCGTCGTATGAGTCCTTTAGCTTAGTGGGGTTAAGTCTGTTGTTCATAGCATCAGGAGCTCAGATTTCCACTCCTTTCCCCCTCAACCTATGTTGCACACCTCAGCTATACTCGACATTCCTTTCTTATGGTCGAGTTTCCATTAGTCTTTGCACAAACATAGCTAAGTTGGTTACAATAGTAGTGAGGTTTTGAATATGTTCATCCATAGTTCAAGAAGTTTATTGCTAACATAATCATGACCATACGCATCAATCTAAACATCAACAATCTCTCCTTGTACATTAAGATTCAACATTCTCACAACAAAATTTCAACAAGTTCACAACCCAACAAAAGATTTCACATAACACTACTAAACACTATATATCTCACAATAACTTTAACAACTTACTTTGTTACGAAGTAGAGAAAATAAAGTACAATAGAGTAGGCATATTACACATAGTAAACTAGTCACTACAAACACTTAGCACTTAGTCATAACCTCAAGATCTAATATTAAGATAGTATGATGTGCCTTAGAGCTAAGGTTAGGCAAAAAATCGTGAATGACGGATTGAACCGTAATCGAATCAAACCAAACTAAAAAAAATAGTTTTTTTTTTATTTTTTATAAACCGTTTGGTCACCATTTGATTAGGTTATATATAAACGATTCACGGTTCAATTTAGGGAAGCAAACCAAACCAAATCATTTGGTTAAACAAAAATAATTTCATGTGATTGTTTTGTTATTTTTTATTTTTTTATCAATCTTTATAGATTTCATCAAATTTTTCATATCTTTTTCTTCTTTGTCTTATCTTTAGGTAAATTATTAAGAATAAATTGAGTGAGTTCCATCTAAAATTTCATATTTACAAATTTTCCTTTTTTAAATTGTCATTTTCTTATATGTTTTCAAATCAAGAGTCTCATTTTGGTGCTTTTTACGTGTCTCTCATTTCTTTTATGGTCTTTAGTGTATTTCTTTTATTTTCTTCATATTGCTTTTTAATGGACGGCTTTACTTCTCCCTCCTTATTGTTTATTCATTAAAATAGAGTCACTTATCCTCTTTAAATCAAGTTAAGTTTGTTAAGATCTTATGCAATTTTTTATTAAGTATCATTATACATAATAAATATATGAGAAATTAATTGGAAACATATGAAAGTTTAATAGAAAGGAAAACATGTTATTGAAGATAAAAATATTCAATGAAAATTTGACATAAAAGGCTTGAACCATAGCTCAAACTGAACCAAACTGGTTTTAGTTAAGTTTAAAAAAATTATAAGCCAAACCATATGGTTAGGTTCAATTTCAAAAAAAAAAAAAAAAAACCGAACAATTATATTTGATTTAGTTTGGTAAAAAGAGGGAAACCATACCAAGCTGAACCGCACCCACCTCTAGTTGGAGCTAAGTTATCATAAGGACTTACCATAGTAAGCAAATATAAGTCCTTCAAGCTATCAAAGAAAACATAAAATGGGTGGTTCAGAAGTTCCATTAGCTTCATAAAGCTACTTGTCAGATATGACATGCTAATGAACACCATATGACTTAACCTCTGCTTGATATTACGTATAAGCAAAGAACTAAGGTCCACTCACCATTAACCTCGAGCCATTAACAAGATTAGATAAGAGTGTAAGATATGTACTTAAAGAGGGTTTCTTGCAAGAACACATAGGAATATCCATTAGCAGTCAAAAATACGATGATTTCGGCTATGATAAGTGACTATTTATAGTGAGTCCTTAAGGTAACAAGATAATAATAAAAATTAAATAAAAAGGTAATGCAGAAATAAAGATTCCTAATATAAACTAAATGGGGTAAATGTGAAAAAGGATAGAAAGAGAATATAGTACAAACGTTAGAAAAGTTATGACAAATAGCGTACTATTATTGCTTCTGTACTTGGGGTAGTGAAGTACTTGAACCAAATTGTTTAGATGTAAAGGGTCAGGGACCTCAGCATCAGGTAGGTTGTCTATACTAGAGGAATTGTGAGCTCAACATCAGTGCTAGGAGCAAAGTAAAGGAGGGTACGTCTGAGCTGAGCTTGTAGAGAGTTCAATAATAAGCCTTCTTAATATTAAAGCTCATCTTGGTCGAGCTAAGAAAACTATATCCTTCTTACAAGACCTTGAAGGCCCTAAGGGCAAGCTTGGGTAAGTGGTCTTGAGGTTGGTAGTCCATCAAGCAATGCTTTCCTATAACTACAAAAAGTTTAAAATAATGTAGCCAACAAATATTAAGGAACATAGTTTTAGTAGCCAATCCAATTTTTTTATTTTTATTATTACAAAGGAACTACACCCTATAGAAAGTAGAAAAAAGCTTTACAAGAACCCGCAATGAGTAGCTCCCTACGAAAGGTGAAAAAAAGTCATTTGCCAAGAAGAAATCTAATGTCAAATGTTAGCTAAGAAGAAATCTATTAAGTAAAGCATGAATAAATTGATAGGAGAAGGATATGACTTAATTGATGGATGTGACCATTCTTATGGCATTAATGAGAAGTTTGAAAAACAATTAATGAAGAGAGCTTGAACAGAATCCCAACATATATATATGTACATGTTCTATTGTTCATTTACCACTTGGCTTCCATCTCTTCGTAGGTTAAGTTTTTAGTGTTTTTGAATGTTTATTTTTCTAAAGAAATAATGTTATATTGTAATATTTGCGAATTTTTGTTCCTGTTTTATGTGTTCATAACCCCTTTTTTTTTTAAAAAAAAATGCTTAGCAGGTTGTTGTATTTTTAAAAGAAGCAAATTTTATCTAGTCAACCTTCATATACAAGTAAGTTATCCAAATTTATTATAAATAACAGATTAATTATATCATTTAAAATTTGCAACAAAAAATTATATATTAATGTTTTTTTTAGTACCAAAATATGATAGTCCATGTTAAGTAATATAAGAAATTTAATTTACTCATGGAGTAATGCACTATCCTAAACCCGTAAATCAACTATACTAGTAAATTCTAACAGTGTGTTCAAACTTGCTATTTTCATTATTAATTTTTCACTAATCCTTAGCCTGTGTCATCCTAAAGCAAATTACATAACAATGAATCTGAAAACATTGAATAACACTTCTTTTTCTTCTTTTTTATTTTTGGAAAAAAAGAAGAAGTTTGATATCAAATATACTTGCTAACGTCTACATGAAAATCAGATAAAGGGAAATGAGTTAAATAAAGTTTTTGTTATTTATTTGTTAAACTAGAAAATAAAAAGGATAAAAGAAATGAATCAACCATGGCAATTATATTTTGTTCCAATTTTATATATTGCACGCACATGCACACAAACACGTATATACGTATAAAAATTCCAATTTTATATAAGTACACTAATTGTAATTCCTTAATACTTGATAAGAGAATATTTTTCAGTTTTTTCTTTTATTTTTCTCGGAAGAGTGTAATTTACTTTTGTTTGTGTATGTTGTCCCATCAATTTTCATACTAAAATTGTTCATATAATTTTAGTTTTTTAACTCAGAAGAACCATCCACTTTTGAACTTCTATTTAGTACTATCAGTGGATAAGGAGAAAGATATATTTTTTTGAGTCATTACCAAATTAATAAAAGCCATAAAAGACATTAAATACAGATATATTTCATTTTATTGGAATATTCGTTCCCGAATTATCAAAAGCCACATTAAATGCAGGCAAATTTATTCACTCCTGGAGACACACAACTTCTTCCCACGTTTACTCTCCCACACTCCATATCTCTCTCTCTCCTCTATATTCCGAAAATCATAAATTAAAGTGACTGACAACATTGGAAATCAATAATACCAAAATGGAATTTCGAGAATAGTATTTTCAATTTTTCTAATATAAATTATAAAAATATATTGATGAGACTATTAGATCAACTGTAGAGAAATGTTTTAGGTTATGACATTTTACATGAAAGAATATATGAAAGTAAACTTAAACAATTGTTGCTAACCATATGTCAAGCTAATTTTGCATTTGTATGTTTCCAATGTTATTTTTAGTATTTTTCAAGCAATTCATGACTAACTTTCACAAAAAAATTCATGATGACTATCATTTCTTATGTTGAAATAGAGATTAAACAATTTTTCTTTAACTCATGGAACATACGTGTTCAAAAAGAAAAAAGGCTTAAACTTATATAATAAAAATAATTGATTTAAACTTTCAGTCCAATGACGATAGTCTTAAAATTTTCAATTTAAGGTATCCTTAAAGAAAAGACACAACTTATATACCATGTAAATAAAATAATAAGAAAACAATAAATTTGTCTTATCACTTATACGATTAAAAAAATTCATCATCTGATATTTCAAGATCTAACTACTAAAATAAAAAGGTTTTATGTGATACATAAATTCCAAAGACTTCTAAAAGTTGATTTTTTTTAAATTGGAATGTTATAATTAGATAGTAAAATTTGTTAAAAAAATCTTAAAAGATTTTAATTTATTTTTTTTTAGCACACACAGTACAAGTTCTTGATCCACTAATAATTTGTAAAAGTGAAACATGTCTTGTTGTTATTGAGACGGTGTCATCTAATTAATAAATTAATAATACAATAGTTGTTCTTACTTCCAAAATGCGAAACAAGCTAATTTTCAACTATAGTCTAGCATTACCTTACCTCACAGACTCTATAGGAAAATAATACATTTAGATGAGAACTAAGAAATGACATAACACAATATAAATGGGTTTGTATGGCTTAACATGCAATTGGATTATTTACATACAAAAAGAAAACTTATCGATCAGCCCAAAAAAACAAAAGAACAAAACTTACTTATCCTATTATTTAAAGGTTGAGTTAGCATTTTCCTTCTAAGAAACACTATTAATTTCTTCAATATAGAGGAATATATTGAATAGTAGAAGTAAATAAAAAAAAAAAGAAAACATATATATATATATATATATATATATTCATTATTTTACTTATATATTGTCGTTCAATTGTTATGGTGTTATTATTTATCGTACTTATTTATGATTAGATTGTAGAAAAACACAAGCATAGTTTAGCATCTAGTACAATGTCAAGAAGGACGTAGCACCACACTCATAACCAGTCCTCTAAGGAGTATACTGAAGGAGTTAGGGGTTTTCTTCAAGCAGTAACTCAATTTGCTTAAGAGTCCGATGGCTACATTTGATGCTCTTGTTGAGATTACTTAAATGTGGAATAGCATCCACTATAAGTTATTGAATATCATCTATTACGTAGGGGAATGCCTTGAGGTTATAATAATTGGGTTTATTATAGTGAGGAAGTATCATTTCCATCCAAATCAGTTAGACATGAAGTTCCAACTATAGGTAAGGATGTATGTAATGATGGTCAAGTATTTATAAACGAAGTAGAGAACAAACTACTAAAAGACATGGCACGTAATGATCTTGACAGTGAGGATGATGATTCTAATAGTGAAGGGTTAGAGGAGAACAATTTGAATAAGTGGAATAGTATATTTGAAAATGCAAAGTGCAAGGTATATCCTGGATGTGCAAAGCATTCTCTTCTATCGGCTATTATTCAAATGATGAACCTAAAGATCGATAGTTAGCAATCAATAAAGAGTTCTAATGGTTGGTTGTCATTTGTAAAAAGCCTATTACCTGAAGGTGAGAAGTTACTTGCATCTTACTATGATACAAGACGCATGTTGAGAAAACTCGAAATGGATGCAAACTTAATTTATGCATGTCCGAATAATTATGTTATATTTAGAAATGAGTTTAGGGATCTAGATTATTGCCCAAGGTGTAATGAATCAAGGTGGAAAGAAAGGGTTGGTAAGTAGAAGAAGAAGGTCGCAAAGAAGATTTTAAGGTACTGTCCACTAATACCTTGCTTGCATCGCTTTTTTATGTGTTGAAAGACAGCTCTAGCTATGAGGTTGCATAGCAAAGGACGTGTTTCTAGGGAGAACATTCTTAGCCATCCATCTAACTCTTAACAATGGAAGCGCTTAGATAACAAATTTCTTAAGTTTGCAAAAGACGCTTGAAATGGGCTTGCGATCGATGGGTTCAATCCATTCTGCAATCTAAGTACAACATATAGTGTATGGCCAGCACTTATATTTCCCATTAATGTTCCATGTTGGAAATGTATGAAAGAGCCATTTTTGTTTATGTCCTTATTGATTCTTAGACCTAAACCACCTAGCAAAGACATTGATGTTTTCCTTAAGCCATTAGTTGAAGAATTGTAGCAATTATGGACAAAGGGGGTTTGTACATTTGATGCTATAGTAAGGCACTCATTCTATATGTGAGCCACTTTGCTTTGGATGATTCATGACTTTCTCACATACGGTGATGTTTTAGGATGGCCTACTAAGGGGTATAAGGCATGTCCTATTTGTAACATAAATGTGACAAGTGGATATAGCCAAAGCAAAATCCACTTCATAGGGCATACGTAATTCTTACATGAGACAGGCCGTACGTCGTAATGTTGAGGAATTTAATGGGGAAGTAGAGATGAGATTGGTACCTCGTATATTATCGATGGATGAAATTTTGATGCAATTATCCAATTATGAAAATGTTGTCCTTGGAGGGTCATCTGGTGGTATTAGAAGGAGGCAAAATGAAGATGGCACCAATTGGACCAAGAAAAGCATTCTCTGGCAACTGTCTTATTGGAAGGACTTGGAAGTGAGGCATAATCTTGATGTAATGCATATAAAGAAGAACATCTATGATAGCTTGGTCGGTACATTACTAAATATTAAGGGTAAATCCAAAGATACCGATAGGGCTAGAAAGACATTACAAGACATAGGGATTCAGACTGAGCTACATCTTACCACTCAAGGAGGTCAGTTAATAAAGCCATTGGTAAAGTATACATTATGTTCTAATCATGTAAGGGACATGTACCGCTTAATAAAGGATGTAAGAGTTCCAAATGAGTATGCTTCCAATATATCATCTTGTCTAGGCCACTTAGAAGCAACATTAAAGGGCTTAAAGAGCCACAATTGTCATATATTGCTTCAAAACATCTTGTCAGTAGTTTTACGAGGGTTTATCCCTAAAGAAATTTATGATGCAGTTTATGAAGTATCTCGTTTTTTCAAGGAACTATGTGCAAGAGAACTACGAGTAGATATAGAGGAGTCTATGGAGCTTACGATTGTTATAACTTTATTTAAGTTGGAAAAAATCTTTCCACCGACATTTTTTGACATCATGATTCATTTAACAGTTCACCTAGCAAGAGAAGCACACATAGGCGGGCTGATGCAATATAAGTGGATGTACGCTATAGAGAGGTATTTAGGCATTTTGAAGTGGCATGTCAAGAATAAGGCTTATGTAGAAGGCTTAATAACAGAAGCATACATGGTTTGAGAAAGTATTTTGTTTTTCTTTATATATTTTGACAATATGGAAACTAGACTAAATAGGTCTACTAGGTATTGGGACAGTACAAATGTACCTTCAGAAACTTCAATGTAAGTATTTACACAAGTGCGGCCTATGGGTGCTTCTACTTGTGTTAATATGGATGAAGAAATGAATAGGATGCACTAGACTATACCAAACGACTATAGAGAGGTTCAACTTTATATAAGGTGAACCTTATCCAATTCCTTCTTTTCCTTTCCATCATTATTTTGCAAGTCATTTATAATCAAATATCTTAACATACAACCAATTCGAACAAGAAATTCTTTTGCTTGGTAGTGGAGATATTAATCAAATACTTGCAACACAATTTGATGGGTGGTTCAAAAATAAGGTAAGCATGTCATATTTTTAAAATCTTGAATGCATTTAAGGAAATAACAAATTCAATAGTCACTTGGTGTCATTATATGCAAATAATGTAGCTCAAAGCTTATAGTGGGATACATATACCAAATGACTTAGAGGTACTGTCTTAGGGTACCAACGATTGTATTCGGGTTTCCTGTGGGTGTATAGTTAATAGGGTGAGATTTATCACTATTTCTAGAGAGATTGGATTAAAAACACAAAATAGTAAGGTCTTGGTCTTAGGCGAGCACAATGGAAATCAAATTCTTTTTTACGAGGTACTAACTAATGTTATAGAATTAAAGTACATAGGAAACCATAAAATGTATCTCTTTAGGTATAAGTGGTTCAACACACATCGTGACAAGCTAGAGTATATAAATGATGACATGATCAGTATAAGGACGAGCAGAACATAGTATGAGAATGATCCGTACATACTTGCCAACATGTGTCAATAAGTATTCTACTTAAAGGACCTTAAAAACCCTCGAGATGATTGGAAAATTGTTCAAAAGGTCAACTATAAACAATTATACAATTAAGGGTTATTTCAAACAAATGAGGAAGTTGATGATGAAATAACAAATCAACCCTAAATTGAGAAGCTACTACAATAAGATATAAGTATACCTTAGTCAATTCCTATTAACCGTATATTTATAGATCTCAACAGTTTAGATCGAATTCCTAAATCGGATGAAATATATGTGTAGCTAATAATGATGAGGATAGTACAAATAGAGAAGAGGAGGAATAGAAGTATTTCAATCATATCTAGTATCGTTTTTTATTTTATGGTTTAAAATCAAAATCATGTCATGTTTCCTTTAATCTTACCATATTGAAAATGTTGTCCCAGGATGAAAAATAGAATGAGCCACCTACAAGATTGGGGTCTTAGTGATCATAAGGAGGATGATGTCAAGCGTGAGCAAGATTTGCATGAGCAAGTGACTTTTCTTATTAAGGTTAAAAACATGTTTATCTTTTCTTTTTCTTCAACTTACAATTTTTCTTACTAAGGTTAAAAACATGCTTATATTTTCTTTTCCTTCAACTTACCATGTCAAATATATCATTATAAGATGAGCATAATGCGGTACCAAAGGCTCAACTAAATGCCTCCCATGAGAGAAGGCAAACTCATGGTGCATATAGAGGTGAAAGTTTAAAGGATTTTTTTTCACAAGCATAACCAGTGGCCTCGACTACAGTTGGTGAGTGCTAGTAGTGGTAAGTTCATAGTTGGTGAGCATGTACATAATCGAATAAGTCAATTGGGATTAACTATATAGCAAGATATATCCTTAGTTGCTAATAATTCGAGGTCAAAGCAGGCATGATACACACTAAATAAGGAGACTTAGGAGATGGTAATAAAAAAAGCCATGGTATGTAATGCTTAAAATTAATTATTTCATCCTGGTTACAATTCACTTTAATTTACTATCTCCTTTTTCTATTGAAACAGCAATTATTTGATGCTTCATGGTTAGACGATCAAGATTGGTGGGATGCACTCAACAAGGAGGCATCCTAAGCATATACAAAAGTGCGATCCACCTTTCATACATTTTATCTTAAGCATGGTAGATTAGAGGGTGCTTGTGATCACTTACCTAACTCTTTACTTCATCGTCAAGAAGAGGGCTCAAATTGTGTGATTTATTTGAAATGGAGGAATTTCAAGTATCATTGGTTTAATTTTTAACATTTGTAATGTATAGTATGTTTGTAGTTTACCTTCTCATATACAAGTTTTTTTTTTCTTTTTCTCTTTTTCAAGAAAATATTTGCTACTAACGTAATAAATTGGTCAAAGCAACCATGGGCCCATATGTTAGGGACTGGTACATTTAGGTTTCAATAGGAAAAGCACATGAATTTATTAATTGTTCTTCTATTTATGAAATTTAAATTTCACAAACCAACTTAAATGTTCAATCACTTTAGAAATTTGCAGGAATGCAGTCCAATAGATTTATTTGCTATAACCCATAAGCATAGCAATGGAGAATGGATCAATAAATTAGTACATCATGCTTATGTAAGTATTTTATCTTTTGATTAAAAATTGGTCCTTATTTTCTTTGATGATAGTTATAACTAACTTTATTTCTTCAATGTTGTAGTAAAGGATGCTTAAAAAAAAAAAAATAAGCATTGTACGATCTGAGAGTAATAGAAGAAGGGGCAAAAGAGGTGTTAGAGTTGGAAATCATGACTAAGGTACTTGGTCATAAACATGGATACATGCGTAGCATAGGTCATAGTGGACCTAAACCAAACTCGCAATGTATTGGACCAAGCTCCAGTGAGCTTCCTCCAAACAATTCAAAAGAGCATATTAGAGTGATGCAGGAAGAACATGCAACAATGAAAAAGCAGATTGAGGAGATGCAATAATGAGAGTGGGAGTAGGATCGTTTAATGAGCCAATTCATGTCTTCGCTTGGTATTATGTGTAATGACCCAACCAGAACTCCTCCTATTGAGGTGTTGTCCACTTTAGCATGGAATACTGTACGGTTTTATCTCCTGGTGCAACAACTTCCTAAGAGGTCACTCATCTTGGGATTGCTCCAGCTTGAGCACACTTAACTTTGAAGTTTCAATATATTCCAAGCCGCTACACTAAAAGGAGCCTCAATAGTTTAGAATTCCATCACCTGGCATATAAGGGGTATTATAATACACCCCCTTGCAAAACTGAAGCCCTCATCAGCTTCGTTACATAAGTCTAGAATCATCACCAAGTAAGGCTTTGCTCTTTTGGCTAGTAGATTGCTTTGATACCACCTATAACGACTAGGCCGAAACATCTCCTATTGAGGTATTATTCGCTTTAGCATGAAATGCCACACAATTTTGTCCCCTAGTATAGCAACTTCCCAGATAGTCAGCCATCTTAGGATTACTCTAGCTTAAGTAAACTTAACTTCGAAGTTTTGACATACTTAAGCCGCTACACTAAAAGATACCTCGATGATTTAGAATTCCGTTACACGGTATATAAGGGGTATTACACTATAGGCCCTACAACATTTCCATGGTATATGTCTAGTGGTTTGCCTAACAATAACCTCCAACCCTCACCTTACTATACAAGTATGTTTGGAAGCTCTTCCAGTAGACAAAAGGGCTATCGATAAATGTTAATGGGCTAGTGGCATCCATAGTCTTTTGGCCAACTCTCTTAGATGTTTCCCTTAACCCAAATGTTTGGAGGATCACCCAATGGATCTAGTGGACAGCATTCCCAACCTTACACGAGCTTTGCCACATTAGGAGAAGCTATTTCCCCCTTGTAAGGAGGAGTGTTTAGGTCTCGCCTTGAGTGTCTTAATGGACCTTCTGGTTGTATGAGAGATTAACCATATTATTTTACTCTCTAAAATCTTGTGACTTCTAATTAAATTTCATGTTTGATCTAATTTTGAAGTGTTCAATTTTTTAATATTTGGACTTTATTTTTATGATAGTTTAACTTACAATCACTAACTATAACATCTATTACATGTAATTTGAAATATTTTAATTTTTATGTAGATTTCAATAATTCCTAATATAGAAAAATCACATTAAAATTGTTGTTAATGCTATTATCATTAATATTTAAACATCTAATAATGCAGATATTAAATTTATATGGTTATACAAACAAGATATAAAAATGTTACACTATCCTTTTTTTTAAAGAAAAATAATTATCACTAATACACTTAATGTACTTATTGTTATATGTAAATTAATTTTTTAAATAAAATGTTGTATCTCCCTTTTTTTATGAAAATGGGCTTAAAATGCATAGTTCTATTGTGTTTTGTAAAGTTAAAAGTTTTCTCTTTTATGATATATTAATAATATACATCACATTTAAGAAATAATAAGATAAATAAATAAATTGTTTTATTATAAAATATAACACTAACACAATAGTATCATAACTTTAACCTATTAATTTCACTATTGAATGTCATATAATTATCATAGTCATTGACTCTATGCCCTGAATGTTCATTTCTACACTAAAGTTTTGCTCTGTCTCTCCTATGTCTAAGTTTAAAAGCATATTTTTTCTTAATTATTGTTATTATTTTTTCCTATCAACAACTTTTATTATTAAATAAAAAAATTAAAAAAAATCAACAACTTTTATTTATTTTATAACTAGATAGATTTTATTGGTTTTACCTAAAGAGAAACAGCTTTTATTAGTAAATAATAAAAATAACTCTTAAAACCTTCCTTTTCTCTCCTCCATCTCCTAAAATTAATTATTTTTCTTGTCACTCTCCTACTGATTTTTAACTCCTGCGCATACTTAATTGTTTTCCCTCTAAGTAATTCTCGATTTCCCCCTTCCCTTAATTATTTTCACTTTTTCCCTCCTATCTCTCTTTAATTATTTTCATTCTTTAATTCCCATCTACCCCACTCCCACGTTATTTATTCCAAGAAACCCTAATACTAGACCATCTCTCACTCTCTTCCTTCTGTTGCTTCTCTCTATCTCCTCCAAACCTATTTATGTTTCCATTAAAAAAAGAAAAGAAAGAAATTCCCAACGATATGACAACCAAATCATGGTTTGGTCTAAAGCAATCCAATATCTCCCCCTCTCTTCTAATTTAAGCGACGCTATTTATTTTAGGAAATTGTACATTAGTGTCTGTTTGCTATTTCTCTAGAATTTTTTCTTCCTTTCAATCTACTTCTTTTTAGAAGTAGGGTTTTTAAAATCAACTATATGAATTGATCAAAAGAAAAACTTTCTTTCATAATCTGTTTTTGTATATGTTCATTTATTGATTAATGTGCTAATTCATATGTTTTTGTCTTTCTTTATGAGACAAAAAGAGAAAGACAATAGGGAACAATATGGTGCCTTCTGGGAATAAAAAAAGTCATCATTGAAATAAAGGAAGGATATATTCTCATGACTGCTTAGGTGTTTTAATGTAGTAGCTTCTATAGATGTGAGGGTTTAATAAGAGTAGTTACGTGCATGTTACGTGAGTAACGTGCTCAAAGAAATGAAGCAAGACTATCACCTAAAGTAATGATTAGGTGAGAACAAGGTAAAGAAGAGAAACACGCAATCTCAGTATCTCAAATGCACAAGTGATAAACAAGGCAACCTTAAGGGACCTCAAGCGTTTACCTTGTACATTGAGCAAATGAGATCAATTCTTTACCTAAACATTATTTTATCTTAGAGAGTAAAGTTTTTACAATGGAACATCGTTTCTCCAATCTCTCTACAAGTTCTAAATGAGGAGAAAGTGCTAGGTATTTGTAGGCTCTTAGGCAAAATAACATCTATTAGATCATTTCGGTAATCAACTGATGAGATGGAGCCTACTCAATTCATAATTATCTAAAATGAGCTTACTAATAGGCTCAAGGTCAATAGCCTTCCTTATAAATGCATGAGCTTGCCTGAGAAAGGTTAGAGGTAAGCGAACTGGTCCAACGATCTCTATTCTAAGCTCACTAAACTAAATCTCCTTGAGTCATCCCAATATGGACTAAACACCTTAAGCCCTATCACCTAGCCCAAGAAGTCAAGCCTAAATAAATAATGGGCTTATCCCAATAACGAATGTAGCAATTTTTAACCCTCTACATTTTGCCCCCAGACCAAAAGTCCCTTGGATGCATTTAAGAGGGTTTTAGGCATTTCTTGAAGTTGTTTCTTCAACTGTTATGTAGACGTACTAAATGTTGACTTTGCTTGCTTAATTACTTCTAATATCTATGAAATTGACACTTCTTTTGGATCACTGGAGAGCTGAGCATGATATGCTAATATTCATTTTTTATTTCTATGGAACATATACTTCAATATGCTTTTGTATTGCACTAATGATTTATTGTTCCCATGATATTAATTCACATCTATTGCATAAAATTAACATAGTTGGCTCCTCTCGGTATTTTGTCCTTCCTCATTTTACGATCATCGACAGAAAAATAAAACCATTGGAGCATTCAATGAATCTAAAGCATTTAGAACATCCTATCCAACCATGATTTATGCATATATATATATTTCTGTATGTAAGTGTGTGTATCTCATTCATACCAATAAATGGGGCAGCGTGGGGGTAGAGCTTCGAAGCATTGTGAAACAAAACAACAGCATCTACTTCCTTGCAAAGATTGCAAGAGTTATGTTGCACTACATAGAGACAGTGTGGGGGTGTGAGAGCAATGCTCCCATTGTATGGTGTGATGTTTTTTTTTTTTAATATTATAATTTTTTTGCATTAGATCTTCTTTGGAGCTCTAATGTGAATTACATGAACAAATCCTCAAATACAATATTTCCTTCTTATTCATCATGAATCTCTTTTAAATATCTCCTCCCTTCTCCTAAATCTTCATCAAATCTTTACTTAGACACACACACATATATATATATATATTTATTTATTTATGTCTCCAGCTTGCTACATCCTTACTCCATATCATAATTCATATCTTATTTTATATCAAAAATCACTTTAAGAAACTTCATCAATTCATCAAGATTCTCTAAATATCAAAAATTAAAGTTGATCTTAATCTTCTCGAGCAAATTGTATTGATATATATTTCATGTCATCAACTTTTCTTTTTACCCCAAGTTTTAAGTCGCTCGCATCTAATCATCTAGCAACAACGAACTAGTATGGATGATCAGGTAAATCACATGGGTCAAGAAGCTTAGAATGCTACACTGTTGCTCAAACAATTAGGCCTATCATTTTTGTTTTTGGCTTATGTCAAGTGCGGCTACAATTCTTTTCATAAGCGACGTCATCTTTCTTTATTTCTATTGTTTGCTTCATTAATATTTCTCACCTTCCATGTCTGTCTCTTGTAGGTGACGATAGTAAACATCTATATTGCATCCTTGTTTGAACAAGTTTGTCATGACTCAACTTCTTCTTTAACCTTGCCATACCTCATCATATATATACCATCAACAAATCAACCCAAAGCATTAACAAATATCATTTGAATCCTTGATGCTAATATGAAGTTCCAAACACTCATCTTTTCCCATGATCGAGTAAGTTATATATATATATATATATATATATATATATATATATATATATATATATACATTGCCGATTTGTCTCTTTATTCCAAGTCTTGTTCACTCAACTCTAGTCTTCTTGCAATGATGAAAGAGGGTAAGCAAGTTGACTTGAAATCTCAATACTTATGTGTATAAAGAAAACCATTAGATTGCGATTCATCAAGGTTATCCGTTGCCATTGGTCATGAATTCTCTAGTGAACAATCTAATCAAGCCTTTTCACTAACAACGATGATAACAAAGTCAATAGCTTAAATCTTCGATCTTCTTTCTTTCTATTTTTTTTTTGTTCGACTACTATATATATATATATCTTGTCAAGTCTGTATGTTTGCTTCTCCACTTACTAGACATGGCTATTGGTTTTCTTCAATTGTATGAACTAAACTGCGGTTGAACTTGGCTTGATATTAACATGCAACTTAAGCCATCTTAGACCACTAGCATAAATAAGCTTCTATATTTACCTTAATCATGGGCCGAGACATGTTGATTTTTCTTTTTTGTCCTTTTATTTTTTATTATTTTTTTTCTTAACTCCATTCTATTTTGTTTCCAAGTGATAAAAGGCTACTGTTTGAACTGTGTAGATTCAATCTTGTCGCAATCGATACAGAATTAATTAGTGAACAAGTGATATTGTTGAAGATGGAAGCAATAGGACACTTTGGGTTACTTGCCATCTCCAATCCTCTTCTTCTCGTGATTTCATTCATTACTTACACACACAATCACACATATACACACACACACACATATATATATATATGTATGTGTATCTATCTATGTGTATTTTATTCTCATTCCTTCGACCACATCTTGAAGACTATAGAATATATGCACATACATTATATATAACCTTTTCCACATTAAGCTTAACTTGGTTTTCCATGAATATATATATATATATATATATATATATGGGTATATTATCTTCATCATCTTTGCCACTTATTGCCAGAGCACTTAACTCTTGCATTACTATTGCCCCTTCATACGTGATGCAATTTTTGATTATCAACGATTTCCATAAGAACCCCATGCAAACAAACTTTTATCAATAGGATGGGCATTATGGCATAATAAGTGCCTTGTTTGCGATCTCTCTTTCTTTGTGCTGGTTTGTTAACTAATAATATCGCACTAATCTTCCTTTTTTTTAAAAAAAAAAAAAAAAAAAGCTTAAGGTCCCTCAACATGTACTTAATCTTCCGTCATGTTGTCTTATAATTCTTTCCCAATCATTGATCCATCTTGCTACTGACGAGTTTTACTAATAATAATAAATATGAAACACTACGAAACTCTGGTAGGATTTATCACTAAGTCTTCTCTTTTTCTTGACTCAATCTTCTTCAACTGCTTTGTTCTCAACTCGTCAAACATGTGCTCTTTCCTTTCCTTTTCTTTTTGTTTCTTTTTTCTTTTAATTTTTATTTGCTTTCCTATAAATCTTCTTGTATCTTTTCTACATTTTTAGTCCACCATTTTTCTAGACCTTTATCATTATCATATCTTCACGTGGCTTCTATATACCAAAATGCACCAATATTCTCACATATATCATCGTTGCTACAATATGGGTGAACCCCCCTTCATAATTGAAACCTTTTTTGCAATTTGTTGGATATTGGTTTCTTGATATAGAGAATATATATTAATTTTGTGCTTTCACAAGAAAAGAGATGAAGTCAAGTCAAAGCATCGAAGTAGCAAAGATAAAGGACTTATTGGTGCATTAAAATAAATGTCTACTACTCATCCCGTGTCCTCAAGATAAGTGGCTGGACAAGACAATTTCTAAAGATATGTTCTAGGACAGAGCCAAACGCCGAGAAGCCTATGCAACATCTCACATTGATGTTAGTCTCCAATTTATCAAACATAAGCCTCGTGCTAATTTTAGAGATACCATCAGGAGAGATTCAGTGTTGCACTTTAAAAATGAGAGGAGAGAACTAGCTCTCTCTAATACCTAATTCACATTCCTGAGGGAGCCACCCTCCAGATAGGATGATTGGGTAGCATCTATTGCAAAGAAGCCAAAATATATGACTTTACTAACGAAGGATAAAGTCCTCCATGCTATTGCCACTTCTACTTAGTTGCGATCCCTGCAAATGAGTAGAATAGAAGTGTGGCGGGCAATCATCTTGCATTAGAGTAATCAAACCTATACATTTATCACTTTATACGGGGAGATAACTCCAACATTAGAAGACGTAGCTAACTACTGAATCACATAGCTTTGGATGAGCTGACCTTATTGCCACAACATGTTCTCATATAAAGCACAGCTTTCAAACATCACTAATGGGTGCTTTGCAAGCTACCCACACTAAGAAAAAGAAGCCATGTTTTGCTTCTTAGCTTACATATTTCTTTGAGAAGAGAAGGAACAATGGGCCTTAGGTTCCAAGCCCAAGTTACAGGAAAGTGTAAGTATTTTCATGTCCTCTTTTTTTTTTTTTTTTCTAAATTCAAGTGCTATAGTTGTATCTTCTACCTATACATCCTCTTTCCCATCTCTTGTAGGTATGAACTTTCCGTTTTTATAGTGTTCTAGCTTTCCCTATTCATATTCCCTAAAGGGCCTAAGGAAAGTGTTAGTCTACAACTCTTCCTCTTAGCCATATGCATTGCCCAAGGTGAGCAATTTGCTCTAGGTCCCTTCTACTTGGGTTCACTTTACTGACGCTTAGACTTGTATCACCATGTTTCCATACATTTGAAGGGTTGATATGTGATCATTTCACATGTAGACCTGGTATTTCTTTAACTTTTCTTTTGCGAGAGATTTCGAAGACATTTTTCTCCTCCTACTGTATAAGACCAACCCGACCTTGCTCTTCTTAGGGTGTAGGCCTAGGTTGAGGGATCAATTGATCAGTCACTCCTATAACTCATTAACATTGAGAGTGAATTCACGTTCTACCCTTATGTCGAGCAAATTGCAAGATATGAAGATAGTAATGGACTCTATCCTCTTAACTTAGACAGTGAGGTTATCTTGGTGGAAAATTAAGAAAATATTATCGATTCTCAAACCAGGTTCCTCTTATGGTGTATTATAAAGAGCTTGCCTTCACTTCTTGATATTAAAAACTCAGTTGGTTGCTTTTTAGAGCGAAGAGTCATGGTATACTCTCCCCATCAAGTTGCACATCAACTTGGTTTTGATCAAGGAGTTTTGAATCTTGTTGCGACTCACTAGGTCCAGATGACTTCAGAAAGATTTACCCTAGAAAGCGACAACTATTCTTTCCTTCTACTGGTTGCTCTAGGGTTGCTTCCCCTAGATGGCTAACACATTAGACAAATTGCCTTGATGTGTTCCCGGCTTATGCTCTTGTGTCAATAGGTGATATACTTCATGCACCTACTGTATATCGCTATAAATTCTTTTTTAAACTCCCAAGGCCCAAGTCTCAAGGTAATAGAGATGTACAAGGGGCTATTACTAACCAATCGGAATGTTCTAATAGGACAATAGGGGTGAAACTTTCTTTAAAATCTAAGAACAAACAGCCCTCGCCTCTACTAGTGGATTTGAGACAAACTAAGTGAACGTTTATTCAAGAGGTAATTTTATTAGATATGTCATTTTATTTTTATATGTATATATTTTTTTTCTGACTTTATTTCTTTACTCTTGTAGGTTGAGACAGGCTTTCCAATTATAGTTCGCAAGAAGGCCGATGTTGCTAACTTGATCTCTAAGGTTCATCCAAACGATCTTGCTACACCAATGGTAGCTTCAAATAATGATGATGATGACTTAATAGATTATGGTGAATCTCTAGTCCAATATAGGGTTGTTGATGATGAAAATGGAACTGAAAAGTTGAATGATTCCCCCAAAGCATAGGACATTACTTTGTTAGTCAAAGAGGTAAGTGATGGCGATAGTTATGCAGATGCGTTACTATGCTTAGGGACTCATGGAGGTGAAATATATGCAACATCTATTAATGTCTCTCCACCCCTGGTTGCTAACTTGTCTCATAGAGACCTAGTAGCAACTCTACAGACCATCCCAAGGGAGATAATATCCTTTCATGGATTTGACATTCCTTCCCATCTACTGGTACCATTAGAGAGAATTTATGCCATGGACCAAGATTTCTAAAGTGAGTCTCCTATGTTAAGGACTGAGTTGGCCAATACCATGGTGAAAATGTTAACGGAAGCTGCATCACTACTTAAGAAGTCTTGGAGGTCTTTATCAAATGATAAGCTATAGCAACTTATTAGCTGTGTTGAAGGGGCTCATCTTTTAAAATTCAAGGTTAGTAGCTTAGAGTCCATTGCTGCCAAAGCTAAGAGGTTGCTAAGTTATCATGCCATTATGAAAAGTCTAAGTGAGCTAGTAGCAAGGATTCAAGCCTTGCAAGATGCTATTGAGGAGATAGATCATGAAGCAAAAGATTATTAAGTGATATGGACCTTCAGTCCATAGTAGGTTTAATTTGCTACCCTTATGGGAGTTTAGCTATATTCATTTGTTTTGCTGATGTTCATTCTCCCCCTTTTCTTTCTTCTTTTTTTCGATATTCAAGTTATTTTCAACACTTTCAAATAGAACTTACTAATTGAATGAAATTTGATTGCTTTCCTCCTATCTTTCTACTCTTTATTTATTTCAATTGCTTAGTTGTATCAAATAACAAAATAATAAGGCTTCTTAGCCCAAAGGTGGCCTATGCTACTAAAACCTGTTAGGGGGGTTGGTCATTGTGTGCTTTAGGAGGTAGTACCTCACTTAATGGCAACATTATAAAAGAAATGCCATGATAGTAGGATTTGTTTCCTATAGCTTATGAAGCCTAGAGGATAGTGTTGCGCATTAGTTTACTAACAACAATACATAAGATAAAATAGTCAATCATACTTAAGCAGTGATAGTAACATGTGCCAATCATATTATTAGTGGTCAAGAGAGTATTTCCCAATACTTAACCTTGTATCACTTTCTCATTACTTATTCATGTATTAGTCTTATGTGCTAAGGAGACATATCTCTAACTTTGCAGCAATAAGGAGATAAGAGTAGAATACATAATTAAAACCGTATATTAAGGAGATAAATCTCTAACTTTGCAGCAACAACAAGGCAAAAGAAAATAAAAGAACAAAAAGAAATAGAGTAATGGAAGTTGAATGTTTCATTCATGTGAATGGAAAATACATTGTTAGATCTACAAATGAAACTTTTTAAAGTATTGAAAGTTAATGGGATGGGTTATTGCATCGGTTTTCAAATTAAGGAGCTTGTAGTAGCCACTGTCATAGACTTCATGAATTATAAAAGGGCCTTCCCACTTCGGTGGAAACTTTAGTGCTAGAACACCTCACCATACATGCTCTACTACACAAAGTACAATATCACCTCGCTGAAAAGATCTTTTCTTGACCAGGCAATCATAGGCAGTACTAAGTCATCTTTGGTAATTAGCAAGGTTGTGCTTGGTAATGTCTTGCCTTTCTTCTAAGGCTTTAAGATCCAGCATACGTAGACTATCTAGTTCTAATTCAACGTTGAGGGCCAAGCATGTAGAAGGAACTAAGATTTCAATAAGCATTACTACCATAGAACCATATACCAAAGAGAAAGGTGTTGCTTGAGTAGGACCTCAGTTGGAAGTTCTATAATCACATAATGCCAATGGCAGTTTATCATTCCACTCTTTATGATTTTCATGAACCATCTGACTGAGGACCTTTAGGAGAATCTTGTTTGTTGCCTCTACTTGGTTGTTTCCCTTTGGATAATATGGTATGGATTTTACATGATCAATATTGTAAGATGCTAGCAGTTATCGTACATGTGAGTTGATGAAAGGGGTGCCATTATCTGAAAGGAAACACTTTGGGATCCCAAAACAGTAAATAATGTGCTCCTTTATGAAATTTGCTATGGTAAGTCCTGTTGCATTCTTGAGGGGGATCACCTCAACCCATTTAGTGAAACATTCAATCCCAACAAGGATCCATATGTACCCTTTGGATGGTAGGTTTATTGGAGCAATTACGTCACATGCCTAAGTATGAAATGGCCATAGAGTGGTCAAGCTAAGCAATGTAACAGCTAGAGCATAGATTACATCACCATGTTGTTGGCATACGACATACATCTTAGTAAAATTGAATGCATCATTTTTCATGGTAAGCTAATAGTATCCCGTATCAAGTAGGTGGTGATACAACTTCCTTCCACCTTGATGTTCTCTACCATCTCCGAAGTACGTTTTGGACAATATAGTTTCTATTTCAGGACGTGCTATACATTAGAGAGGCTTTCCCATGAATGATACCCTATACAACTCACCCTTATGTATAAGATACTTTCTTACTTTATGCTTCACTAATTGGGCATCTGTGCTGTTCATAAGCAAAACATTATTTTCTAAGTAATCGATGTAAGGGTACCTCCAATCGCCCGCACTTGCTACAAAGTTGCATTCTCCTTAGTTATGGAGTTTAGCACATTTTGGGCAACTCATTTGTAGTTGGGATACATCTTTAGACATTGTTGGCCAATAATACCTTGCTTGCTGAATGTGACAATACAAGGGTAGCCCTTCTTCTCCGCACTAAATCTTATGGTCTTTACCTAACTTCAAATGAGGTTACTTTGCACAAATGCATCTAGACAAGATACCTTCTAGTCCTTTAAAGTATAAGATACCATTAATATAAGTGAAGTTTTTCAAAGTTGTCATAGAAGCTGTAGTTAGATGCGTTAACTATTCCTCCTTGATGGGACTACGCCAATCGTCTTGTGCTTCTTCATCTTCATCCACTAATTGTAGAGTCGTGCATAGGATGGATTTTTTAATAACTTAGACGTTCAAATTATTCTGTATAGTTTGAATGGGGACTTTCGTCGCTAATGTTGCTAGGACTTTTGCATAGCGGTTGGTAGATTGTTTAGCATGCTTATATCTCACTAATTTGAACTTGCTCACCAAGGACTACACTACAACCCTATAAGGTGATAATGTTGGTTCTTTGAGAGCAAATTCACCATTTACCTGCTTAATGATTAAGTTTAAGTCACCGCGAATGCATAAGTTAGGTGCTTCGGCATTTTGAGTAAAAATAAGACTAAGTAGGAGAGCTTCACACTCAACCTCATTATTGGTACATGAGAAGTTTAGCTTGAATGCTAAAGGTATCTCTTGACCTTCTAAAGATGTTAAGATCACCCTAGCTCCTTAGCTCCTTATCTAATGCTACTAGAGAAGCCATCAAATTGCACTTGCCACTCTCCATCTAATTCTGCTCTTATAAAGTCTTCATAGAACTCTATAGGGATTGTATCTATGATAAAAGCCCCTTATGTCACAGGAAACTGAGCCAAAAGGTTTGTTAGATCCTGAGACTTAATAGCCTTAGGTGGCACGACCGTGATGTCAAATTCTGATAGGAAGAGTAACCATTTTGCAATCATTCTTAAAAGAGTTAGTCATGACAACAAGTATTTAAGTGGATTTAAATGAGTGACAAGATTAACCCTATGAGCCAGAAAATAGTGGCACAACTTTTGCATGGCAAATATCACTATGCCACACTACTTTTTGCAAGTTGAGTATTTCACCTTGCTTCTTTGGAGTGACCTGCTTAAGTAGTAGATTGGTCGTTCACCACCATCTAATTCTTAAGCTAGTGAAGCCTCGATAAACTTATCGATAGCTATCAAATAATTAATCATTGGCAACCCTTTAACTGGCATTATCATCATTGCTAGCAAAGTGAGTATCTCCTTGATCTTTTGTATGGCTTCTTCATGAGGTTGTCCCCATTCAAATGTGGTTTCCTTTTTCATGAGCTATTGTAATGAACGAGAAATTTATGCTAGTGCGGGGATGAGATGAATCCTCTAATATAGGAGACTTTCCCCATGAAGGTCTTTAATTCCCTTAGACTAGTGGGTGAGGGCATGGAACGTATGGCTTGCTCCTTTGTTGGATCTACATCAATTCCTTTTCTATGAACAATGAATCCAAGGAATTTACCAGAAGCTACCCCAAAGACACACTTTAAGGGATTCATATGCAATTTATATAGACTACATCATTCAAAAACCCTACGTAGATGAGTCAAATGATCAGGCACCTGTCTTAACTTCACAACTATGTCATCAACATAGTCTTCCATAAAGTCATATATCATGTCATGAAATATTGCAGTCATTACCCTTTGGTAGGTAGCTCTTGCATTCTTAAGTCCAAATAGCATAACTATATAGTAGAAGTTTCCCACTAGTGTTCTGAAAGCTATGCATTCAGCATCTCCAAAAGCCATCTTTATTTAGTTGTAGTCACTAAAGCCATCCATGAATGAGAATAATTCATGTCCAACTGTGGCATCTACTAATGTGTCAATATTTGTTAGTAGAAAATCATCCTTTGGGTAAGCTTTATTAAAATCACATAAGTCCATGCAAATGCATATCTATCCATTTTTCTTTTTAACTGGCACGACATTAGCTAATCAGGTAGGGTGTTCAATTGGCTTAATAAAACCAGTTCAGAGTAACTTTTCAATCTCTTCTTTTATTTATACTTCAACTTCAGGACAAAACATTCGTTGTCCCTACTTTAGCATTTTATCATATGTCCAAGCAAATGCATCATTATATTCCTTCAACAACTCTACTAAGTGGACCTTAATTCTTGCAACAAATTCTTGCTAATGAAGATAAGTCACGAAGATTCTCCCAATCCTACGAAGTCCAACTCCTCAATCTCTTCAACTTGGGTTTCATTTAGTCTTGCATTTGAGGAGGGGCAAGTTGGGTTTCTTGCACCGGTATGGAATTTGAGGAAGATAAAAAAGCCCCCTTGGATCCTGAAGATCATCATAAGCAATATACCCTTCATCCATCTTCTTGGACAAAACTTTCTAAGGCTTCATCTTTTATTTGCTTCTTCTTACCCCTATGGGAGCCTTACATTCTCCTCTTCTTTTTTTGTTTATCCTAGGACTCCTCTTATGTAAGCAATGGTGTACCAAAGGGTTTGGCAATGGCAGTCCCTCTATCTGCAACATACTCATCAAAGAACCCTACATCGGCTAGATAAGACTCGTTATGTTCAAACGAGTTCTTCATAGTTGGAATGAAGACATCTTTACCCTTCCAATAGCCTTTATTGCACTGGTGCCATGTTAAGGGTATAAGATTGTAATCGTACAGCCACTTCCTCCCAACCATAAGGTAATAAGATACAAGTACGTCAATCATGTGGAACTACGTAGACCCCTATATAGGTCTAACTTTAAAGTCTACATTAACATACCTTATTATGTCTATAGTCATTTCAGTAAAGCTATTTACTGCAATAGATTGCTGTACTAGGCGTTATTTGTCTATCCTTAAGGCCTTGAATGTAGACATTAGCATAATATTTATGGAAGAGCTATTGTCTATGAATGTCCTCTTAATGGGATGCCCGTTGAGCATACTTTCTATATAAAGAGGATGGTTATGATTAGAATTCTTCATACACATGTTTGTGTCAATAAAGAGTATCACATTCTCATGTCCATTGGCTATCCTTCATACTAGTTACACTACACTGCACCCTCCATATTGTCTCTAAGAAATCTAGGAAAGTGCAATCGCTACTACAAGCCGTGCATCTTCATTGAATCCCAATAAATCGAAGAACCTCCTAAAGTTAGAGGTCTTCATCAAGGCGGCAGCTACTAAATGGTATGCGCCTCCATTAGTTTCTATCACTGCTTCCTTCTCTTCATATACCTCAATTGGTAGCACATCTCTTTCCTCTTGTCTCGAATCATGACTAACAGCATTTATAGTGTCACGTTAGGTGTTGTGTGCCAGGAGCAAATTATTGCATATGTCATTACTCTCTATGACAAGTTCCCTATTACGGACCCTATTATTAAATATCTTCTTTAATGTCTAACACTCTTTAGTCAGATGACCCATAGTCCTGTAATATCTAGAGAACTTAGGGTTATTCTTCTCATTCGCAGTTGGCAAATGCTCCACCCTTGGCAGCTTTATGTTTCCATCTCATAACCACTAGTCAAGTACAGCATGTACCTTACCCATCGTGTACGGGAATGATATAGCCGGTATAAAGCTTCATAAACTATCATTCCTTGGCTTCTTATTGTCTCTAAGACTTTCTCCTCGGGTTAAGTTAACAAATGTTGCTCATTTCCTAAATCTCCCACCTTCTATCCGTTGTCGCATAACGAAATTGTTAATTCTTCTCACAGTCTCGACAAGTGCAGAGAAAGAACATAAATTAATGTTTTCCAGGTAGACGACATACTCAATGAGCGTCCCCTGAATGCAAATCTTCACCAATTCCTTTTCGTCATACACATCTTAGATGTTTAGGGTGCACTCTCTGAAGCGCTCTATGTAATTCATCAAATCTTAATTCAAGTTTTGTCATGTTCTTCCCATATTTGTAATTGTAACCTTTTCTTGAGTAGAGAAGAATTTCTCTAGAAAGAGCTTACACATAGTTCCTTATGAATCAATCGATCCTGAAAGGTGGTTGACATACCAGGTGTATGCTTTCTCTATCAATGATTTAGCGAACTCTCTAAGCTTTAAGTCATCATCAAGCCTATAAGGCTCTAAGATTTCAATAAACTTCAAGAAGTGTTCCTTTGCACTTCCCTTTTTGCCATTGAACAACATGAATTTAGGACTTACATAATCCTTAAAATATGGCTTTGTTGCAACACGTTAGTGATATAAGAGTATCAACTTCAGTACTCCCATAGATGACCTAGCTTATATTTCTCTCATATAAACGTCCAAGTCTTCTATTATTATAAAGGAAGTCTTTGGAACAAAAGTTGTAAACACAAGTGGGGAAGTAGGGATCCTCCTAAGATTAGAATGATAGGATTAGATGAAGGAACAGGCATCCTTAAAGATGAGGAGTCGCCTAAATGGACTAGTACATTCTCTGGTGCAAGAGTTAGTTATCATACAGGTTCTAACCGAGGGGGTTTCCTCAGCTCCTCCTTGATGGAGATCTTCCTCAATGACTAGAGGATTAATTGGTTGAGCTGAGGTAGTGATGCTTAGTTATGCATCAATTATAAGATTTGGCAAAGCCATACCTTGTTGCACAGTAAAGTCGATAGCCATCCCAGTAAGGATGAATTGGAATATAGCCATGAACTGATTTAAAGCCTTGATGGCTTTGTACATTGTCTGCATTGTCTGTATGAGATCTAGAGGAGCCTTGATAACTCTAATTTTAAACATATTTTATATGGTGATTTTATGGCATTTCCCTTACATTTTTGGTTTTCTTTAAAGAAATTGATACTTAATTGAGTAAAATGTTGATTTCAGGGTTTAAACACGTTCTAGGCTCGAAAACGAAGAAAACGAATCAAGTTTCACTCAATTCCGAGTTCAAACGAAGAAGTTATGAAATTTTGAAGTTGTGTAGAAATTTTGCCTTTGTGCAGAAAGTTACACGACCTGGGGACACGGCCATGTCCCAGGCCGTATCTGGTGACGAAAATAAAATCCGTGTAATACACATATATAAAGGGATCTTAGGGTTCAAAAGAAAGGGGAGACATTACAGAAACGGAGAGAAACAAGAGAAGAGAAGAGACTTGAGGCGAACATCGATCAAGAAGCGATAACGACATCGATTTCAAGATTAGAGATTGTTCATCAAATCAAGAGGGGTTTTCATGTTTTATTTTATGTATTTGATGGAACTCGTTTTTAGATTCGTTATGATAGCTTAGAATTCAAGTATTTAGGATTATGGAACCTAGGGTTTCATGTAACCCTTGGATTGAATTATAATTTCAAGAAAGTTTCTATCTTTTCTTGATTCAATTATGTCGTTTAGTTATGGATTGATAATTCTAGAGTATCAATATATGATATTATGCATGTTGATTGAGAAATTGCATGTGTAATTAGATCTTAACATAATTGAAGAGAATTACATGTATACTTAGAGATAAGATACATGATTCTTTCGGAAAGTTGATTGTTTGTGTGGGAATTCATTAAACATTAATGCAATTCTAAGTTATATTACTAAGTGAAGAGATTCCGGTAAATAATTTAGGATTAGGGTTAATATGCTTGAGAAAGATATTAGCTTTAATTGTGAATCCCTCCGGTCAAGAATTATAGAAACTGAATTGAATACATTTTAAAAAGGTTACATGTTAAACACTAGGGGAAATAATTCCCAAATACATCATTGCATACTTGAAGTCGTTAGTAGTTTATTGCTTTCTAAATTACTTAGTTAAGTCTCATAAGTAGTTTAGTTGTTAATTTCAGTATTTTTAATTCATTCAACTCATCATAATTTTTCGGTTAGATAATAAAGCTAAAGTTAATATTAGTACTCAAAATCTCTGAGGGATCGACTCGGACTCATATCCGACTATATTAAAATTGATAGGTGCGCTTGCCTCGTATCAAGCCTCAAGCACTAAATGATCCTAGCTACTATTCTCAAGCGATAGCAGTAGATTTTGCTCAGTAAGCTTAACATTAGTATCGAGCTCTTGGAACATGGTATCAAATGTATTAGTTATTTTTTTTTTAGGAGGTGCCATATTTCTACAATTACTCTTCCTCAGTAAAGTCGGCAAAAATGTAGATGTGGGGAGTTTGATTAGAGTGGTCACGTACATACGACGTAAGTAATGTGCTGCACATAGCTTCAAAGAAATAAAGCAAGACTGTTAAGTAAAGAGATGGTTAGGTGAGAATAAGGTAAGGAGGAGGAACAAGCAATCTCAGTATCTTAAATGTATAAAATGACAAATAAAGTAACCTTAAGGGACCTCAGGTATTCACCTTGTAGTTTAAGCGAATGAGAACAATTCTTTGCCTAAACGTTATTTAATCTTAGAGAGTAAAGTTTTTATAATGGAACACCATTTATCCAATCTCTCTAAGAGTTTTAAATAAGGAGAAATTATTGGGTATTCATAGGCTTTTAAGCAAAATAGCATCCGTCAGATCATTTCGGTGATCAACAGATAAAATGGAGCTTACTCAATTCATAATTATTCAAAATGAGATAGCTAATGGGCCTAAGGCCAACAACCTTCCTTATAAGTGCATGAGCCTATCCAAAAAAAGTTGGAAGCGAATGAACTAATCCAATGATCCTTATTCCAAGTCCATCAAGCCAAATCTCCTTAAATCATCCTAATATGGATTAAACTTTTTAGACCCTATCATCTGGCCTAAGGAGTCAAACCTAAATAAATAATTAACTTATTCCAATAACTAATATAGCAATTTTCAACCCTCTACAACTTCTATGGGTCGTCCAATGCACATGAAGATTATTAGAGCAAGATTTGCTTTTGTTGGGACTCTTAGTGATAGCATTTATGTGGATGGTATAGTAAAATAGGAAGAAGATTTAGCATTTATGTGGATGATATAGTAAAATAGGAAAAAGATTGATGTTTTGGTGTCCAAGAAGCAAAAGCTATGAAGGATCAACAAGTCAAAAAGTATAATATATTTAAAAGTTAAGATTTATTTATTTTATTTTATTTTATTTATTTCTATTTTTTTTCTTTTTTGACTAGATAACTGTTCGAGTTTTTCTTTATTTAGTGAATGTTGTAATATGTTATTTTTTATGAGATGTATAATATCATTCATTTAATGAAAATTATATATATGTATATTTCTAGCAATACATCTTGTTGTTTATATTATTTACATATCAACCATAATCAAATTCATATCTACGATGATGTAAAACAATAGATGGATTAAAATTGTATATTGAAAATTTAATTAAATTTTCTTTTTTTCTTTGAGTTATTTAATTCATTCAAAATTCATTAATTTTTTCAGAAATCCTTTTTTTAATGGAAATAAATTTGCAATTATTTAATGACATTAATAATATCAATTTTTTTTTTTGTTTTTATTATTAGTTTTTGTAAGGATTATGTCCCTACTAAAATGCTACTTTTCCTAAAGACTACATCCCTATTATCGACAAATATATCAATAGTTTATCATAGGGGACTTTTTGTAGCACTTACTCCTTTTAAGAGAGTGGATCCTTGCAAGGACTTTATAGTACGACCATTTAGTAACCATTCTTTGGAAGGAACTTATTCCTTGCGAAAAAGTTATAATAGGAAATATTTAGCTTTTTGCTAGGACTTTTAATCCTGCAGGTTCAATTTTTTTTTAGAGTGTACCGCACGAGGAAAAGCCCTCTCTTTTACTCGTCAGCCTTCGAGTAAGCAATGCCATCGAGTGGTAAGTCAGCGGCCAATTCGTATGTAGCTATGGCATCCATCTTGGTCTCGACAAGAAGTAGGATGTCTAGGCAAAAGTTGTGTACGAATTCCTTAATTGCATTAGTCTTTCGAAGTGAATTGACACCCCGCTCGTTCCAAGCAATCACGTTGACTAGCTTAGGGGATTGGGGGATGGTTTCAGGACCTATTAAGGTAACAACGAGTTGGTACCACTGCTTTTGAGAAGTGAGTTCAATAACCATCCAGACTTCTAGGTAGAACTTCGACGGATGGGAATCACAGAGAAGCACGGCTACAACTTCCTCCTTGCGGCAAAACACCAAGGGGTTTGTTCGAAGTTGACCTATTGGAATAGCATTTGTATGGCCGTGATGCACGTGAGCTCCCACTGCTTCATAATTAGATTGGAGTGAGCTAGATGATCCGGCACCGTCATAGGAATTGTCATGAGATATTCCGTAGTTGTTGTTGGGAGAACCCCGTTGCCACAAGCTTGTCGTCCTTGCTTCGAGGTCACTTAGAGGCGAATTGGTAGTATCTACTCCACAGGAACTATAAGGTCGTTCATATAAGTGAGTTGGTGGAGCTCCATTAAGGTTCGGGTTTACCTGTTGAGGAAGGGCACATATAGTAGGCACATTGGTTGCATGAGCCACGATAGTGGCGAATTCCAATGCAATATCTTGAGAAATATCGCCACATTCGCTCTCTTGTCCATTAGGGCATTTTAAGGAAGAAGCTTTTCATGTGGTTTGGTTTTCGTTCGGGAGTGTGGACACTAATTGGTTTAGGGTGTGATTTAAACTCAATCTGTTGGAGATTTAGGGCTTTTAAGGATATAATTCGGATCGGGGGAGTTTATGAGATGGGGTTTGGATTGCTGTACCAGCTTGTCATGATTATTTTCTGTAGATGAATAAAATCTCTCCAATTAAGGTGTTTCCATGGTCGAAGTTGAGGTGCTATTCACATTTGGTTGAAACTGGGACTGTTGATGGTGTGAAAAAGATCGGGTAGGGAGTGTTTTGTGCTTGCAAATGACGAGGGTTAGGGTATTTGGGATTATGGGTCGAGTTAAGATGTTTCTTTTAGTGGGTTCGCCATTGTAGAAGGAGAAGTGAGGGTTTCCTTGACATGTGACGCGTAGTCTGTATCATTTATTAGGGGATCTGATTTTATTGTATTGGACCGTGAGGGATCTAAATATTGTCTGTCATTGTTGGTCGTAAATGACGGTGGGGGCTCCTCTACATTAAATGTTACGCCAGTGTTAGTATGGGAAAAGCTGCATCCTGCTTGAGTGTAACCTGATCTGCCACAGGTAAAACAAAGGTTGTTAAGTCCTTCATATTGTCCTCTATAAGAAAAATTATCAATAATTAACGTGTGGATTAAGGTATTTTCTAGATTAATTTGAATACATAACCATGCAAATCTTCCCCGTTCGGTGTTTAAAGTAACCGTATCATATCTCAATACTGGACCAATGACTTCACCAATTTTTTTAAGGGCTCTCATGGAATGGTATTCGAGCAGTATTTCTGGGATTTGGATCCAGACGACAACTGCGTCGAAAGTTGATCGGATGGCCTGGAAATTTGGTTCCCATTTACAAATTAAGAGACAGTGATCGGAGATGAACCAGGGACCCTTTTTGATGATCGTATGAGGATCATCAACTGATTGAAAGACTATAATATAGAATCCTATGCTCAAATTATTCGTGGTAAATTCATTTTGAGGTTTCCGGAGGGCTTTCAATTTCGGGAGAAGAGTTGGATATTTTATTGCCTGTACATAAACTTTGACTATGATAGCATTTTTCCATGGTTGTCACAGTAATCGCTTTTTGCACAGGGCGAAGGGCTTTTTTTTTTTTAATTCCTTCTGGTAGATTTTCTCCATGTTGCCCAGTATCAAATATTTCCTTTTCTGAGCTGTTATCCTCAGTGACATCTTGATCTTCTTCCATTTACTCATTGCTATCAAGCAAGTGGAAATTTCTTCCATAGGCATCAGGAATAATAGTGGTTGTGACATCCCGATAAGATCTCTTTTGGCCGACATTACTTTGTGAATTTGAATTTTGATTAATTTCTGAAGAGTTCGGCACAGCTTGCTCAATCGCTGTTGGCAAAGAGTGGTCATCTGCATCTATCTTGGTTGTTGAATTTAGAGTACTATCTACAAAATCATGGAATTCATTCAGTTTAAAACGTCTTTTCTTTTTTGCTAAATAAGGTGGTTAGTTTAGGAAAATGGGTTGAACTATCTAGGGGAGGGGGCGGACACTGGAGAAAGGCCAGAGTTCAATTCCTTTCACGGCTTCACTTCACGTGTGACAAGACTTTCTATGCGAACGGAAGCAAGCTTATAGGTCTATTAAAGACGACTTGCTTGTCTGGTGGCGTGGACCTGAACAGCCTACCTTGTATTGCCAAGGATCGATCCTCCCAACCTTGGAACTCCTGCCCCATTCTCTCATTCAACAATTGTTTCACAAGTATTTTTCTTTTCTTTCCAAATTAGTGGGATTTTTTTTTTTCCTTTTTTTCCTAGTTTATTAATATAAGTTTTTTATGTTTTACTATTTCTCAAACATGAATATTGAAAAAGAAAAAGAAAGTAATAATACTGTTTCCTCCAGATTTTAAAGAAAAACCAACAAAATAAATAACTCCTAGTAATTTATTTTACGGCGTTAGTAAATTTTCTTTATTTTATAAATCCACACATTCGATATGACTATACTCTTCAGATTGCAATGTAAATATCAACAAATTACCTAAAAAATCTAAAAAGAAACGTATAAATTCTCGTAACGTTAAAATGAAAGTTGGTATTACAAGGAGCGTTAGTATAACATAGAAGGACATAAAATATCTTCTTCTTTTTTTTTTCTGAAGAAACTAATTGTAAAGCCAAAATATACCAAACACCCCACTAGTACTCTGAGTACTTAACTGCATTTGGGTTCGAAAATAGGACTGCCTAGCACATATTCCATGTAATGCACCCACTTAAAAGTATTTTATATATTTGTTTGAAGAGTAATAAATATGGGATAAAAGATTTAAAAAATTACAATGTAACCTTGTTGAAATAACTGTTGATAAATATCGATGCGATACATTATGCACTTCTTTAAATACGCTATTGAATTTTTTTTTTTTTAAAAAAAAAAAGTCATTTAATGCATTCTCAACATGGAAATAAGGAGAAAAAATTCACCAGGAATTCTCCTTCTCCTAGCTCTCTTCCAACACCTTTTGCTGTCCGAATAAAGATGCAATTCAAACGCCACTCACCAGAAACAACCACTAACACAAAAGATCCTTTAGACCATTTCCAGCAAGCACATTAGCCACATGATGAAATCATCCAAATGATGGTCCCAACTAAAGAAGGCATTCAATTGGGAATCGAAGAGCCATGAAAACCGGTGGAGAAATGCACAGATCATAGAAAGCTTTAGTCCTTGTCCAACTGCCAAGGATAGGGCATTTGGATGGCCTGGCCATTGTCTAACTGGGTCGAAACACCATATGACTGGAAGTGACCACATTCTGATCCAAGAAGACCTCAATTACCGTCGGACTGGGAAAAACACACTGCCCGGAACTTAAGTTTCTCCAAGTTTTGTTATTTATTTTGAACCACTTTACCCTCTTACGCCATAAGTTGTATTCAAGTGTATATTTTTATATTGTAAGTAAACTTATTAAACCCTTAAACTTATTGTATTATCGTTAAAACAGTTGTAACTTAATTACGTAAATATTAATATCCCAATAGAATTGATTAGGTTTAATTCCCTCCCTCCAAAAAGTATTGTAATGATTGATAAAAGGGAAAAAAATAAAAAGATAAAAAAACAAAGAAAGAAAATTTCTCATCAATTGTTGGATGGTGGTGAATATAGGATTGTTTGATCGTAGGTACTATCAACTAAGTAATCCTTCAGCTAATCTGTTGTTATAGTGAGTAATTTTGGAGAGTGGGAGCGATCAAATCCTTGAATTTTGAAAACACGAAAAACTCAAAACAGTAATACGTGAGTAATTTATGATTGTTGGTAATTTTGGTGTCCGCTTGCTCAAGTCAATATAGGTCATAAACTTAATAGGAGATTTTTTTTTATTGATATATATATATATATTTTGTAAGGTCGGCGATGGGGAGACAAATCATTCGCTACATTTGATAATGTTGCGATAGTGTGGATCATATGACCCTTGGAAAATATAAGATTCTGTTTATGTGCATTGAGAGTCTAAGTTACTCCAGATCTTGGTATGCAAAGATTATATTGGTTATTACACTATTGAATAACTCAATAAACCTCCGTTTGTTGCATTTCATAATCACATGCACATTCGCAGTGTAACATATGTATTTACGTTTTAAGTATTGAGTAGGAAGTTTCATGACTAAACCCTTTGTGACTTTAAAATGTTAGGTGATGATATCTATACTAATCCACATGATGAGATGGGACATGACTCATCGGAGGAAACGAGACATGCAATAGTTATTTTGACCAGATAATGAATAGCCCAATCATTAGAAAGATAGATAGTTTGTCCGTCATGACATTGGTAGTTTTACTCTTTCAGTTAAAATGTTTTGCAAACAAGTTTTCAATGTTTCTTTCGTTATTTGATGATAGACCTTTGAGTGACGCTAGAGATTTTATATGAAAGTTTATTTTGTGGATTTGAGTGTCTGCATATTTCAAGTATTAGTAGGACTATGTGGCTGAGCAGTTGCATCCTTGGTCTCGAGCTATGACAACGCAATAGCCTATAAAGCTGTGATTTCGTGAAATTCTTATAAGACCAAATTTTTTACAAATGCTATAAAGAATTACAAAGTAATTAATTAAAAAATCATAAATAAGTACTTTGTTTTTTGCTTTAATATCTTGTATGTTACCAATGATCTAAAACTACTATTAAACAAAATAAATTAAAACAAGGTAGGTGCATTGGATTATGGTTACCTTAGCTCCATGGAGCAATATGCTACTATTTTCAAGTGCTAGAGAGCATAAGTTGGTTGAGATATGAACCTGCATTTAGTACCCTATCTTTGAGATATAGGTTCAACAATATGGATCTAGAATCAATACTACAAACCCTTACAATCATTTTGGAATTTATACTCTCTAAAATCTAAATGTTCTAAGGTATTTCTTGGAACAAGTGAATTTTTGTACTTTTTCCAAAATTTAATATAATAGTAATTCATATTCAAAATCATATTATTCAAATTATAAACTAACATTGCTATTGAATTAAGATTAGAACAAGTGTTGACATTGAGACTTTTACTTGAAAAAATAACAATATGACATAACAAATTTAAATTACAATATCAATATAAATTGGAGATGTGACTTCAATTTGACGTTCTAACCAAGTATTAGCCCAAAATAAAGGAGTAGTTTCGCTTGTTTTAATTTCAATTGTATCTATTAAAATTTAGCTATATTTATTAATGATATTTTATAAGTTGCTATATACCATATGTATTATATGGGAGAGGATTAATATTTAGGGGTAAATTTACATAGAGAATTGAACTTTTAAGTAATTAAAATAAGAGATTTACGTTATACTAAATTATTCAAATAGGGGAATTTGTTAGTTAACCATTACAACATGATTAAAATAATTTGATGTGACCATTATCTAACACAAGGTATAGATAAGGCATTTATGTGGCTCTTATGTGTTTTTTTTTTTTTTAATAAGAAAAAAGAAAAATAATATTTGAAATTTGAAAAAAAAAAGAAAATAAAAAGAAAAAATTAGAAAAAGGAAAAAAATGAAAAAAAAAAGTATAAACTAAATAAATATAATTACTTATATAATTTAATTAATAAAAGAATTAAAAAACTAGAAAACTAAAAAGAAAAAGGAATAAAAATAAAAAATTATAACAAACCACCCTAAAATTAGAAGATGGTTGGCGACCACTAAGAAGGAATCCTACAACCCTCGTAGGTAGGTATTGGCTACCCCATAGCCATAAGTAGCCAGATCGACTATGAAAACAAGTTGTGGGTTGATTCAACTGTGAGACCCTAGTTGCTCATAATTGGTACAAGTTATGGCGTACAAGTTATAGTGTTCAATACAATTTACAGTTTCTGGAAAATGTTATGTGAATTGAGTCAAGCTTTAATATAAGGTTACAAAAGTTAAAAGATGAGTCTTAGTAAAGTTTATTTTTCAAAATAATGTATATAGAATATTTAATTTCAATAAAAAATAATTTTATTATAATCACTTAATAATTATCAAAAACTCAAAATTTAAGTTCCGAGATATAGCAAAACCTTAAAGATAAAATATTTGACTTACAAAAATAATATTTTAGAGTTATGTTGAATCTAAAATAATTATAGGACCATTAAATATACATTTTATGTACCTAAAATGTATATATATATATTAATATAATATACTAATTATAGGTATAAACTTAATATACAAGACTTGTTTTAACAAGGAGTTAGGCATGGAAATTAGCTACAGGACTTAAGATTAAGCATGGATGAGTTGTCCTTAAAAGATTAAGTGTAATTAACCTATACTACAACTAACAATTAGATAAAGTGACACTTGAAAATTCCAAATCCCAACCCCAACACCCAAAGCTGTATATAAGGATATCAAAGGTGAAACTTAAGACATTTTGATAGATAAAAATCAAGGAAACACCCCAGAAAAATAAAATTTTAGCATAAGAACAAAAATTAAGAAAATATAAGGAAGATATAGATCCTATAGCTATGCATAACTTGACATAAAGTCACTTAGGGTTTGGAAGTTTAACCGTGAGAAGGTTGCTACTGATAAGGAGTGGTGGTTGGAAGATAGTTAGAAACTTGTCTATCAATAAGTGCAAATTTCTTATCTGAAATTCATTTAATTTCTAAAAAAAAAAATTAAATTAAGTTAGAAAAATCTAAAAAAAAAAATATTTTATGGGGTTATTTTACTCGTATTTTAACTTAGTAATTTTATTTTTTTGAAATATTTATGATTTATAATATGTCCTAATGAGAGTACTCTATTATTACGAATTTTAATTTGATTTTTCAAAATATCAAATGATGTTGTTTTGAGCAGAAAAATGTTTACAACATACATATTATTTACTAAATTATAATATAAAAAAATTTGATAATCACAAATTTTATTATTTATTATAATTTAATCTAATTAACTTAGCAATTTTCTTAATTAAAGAAAATAAAGGGTATTTAAACAAATGCCTAAACAAAACCAATATGTAATGTTTTCGGGTAATTAGCAATGTTAACATAAGTATTATATTCTATTCCTAAAGTCGAGGACGGTCATTTGCTTATTTTATGTTAACTTTTGGCAAATTTGAGTCAAAACTAGTATTTTAGGAAAACCTATGTAATATGTTAAGTTGATAACTTTCTCGATCAAAACCTAAAGTGTATAATTTTGTGAGTCAAAATTAATTTTTATCAAATTAATTTGTTCTGTATACTAGTTATTACGTAATTTTTCTCTATTTACTTATATTGTGGATAATATAATAAATTGATAATTTGTATTAATGATACCAAAGTGAGAGTAGTATTAGATAGCCTTATTTTGATATATTCTCTTACTAATCTTAATTTGATATGAGTAGTAAAAACTAGGAATTTTGTAAGCAAATTGGTAACCTAGCATAATGAGAGGATATATCAAAGGATGCATCATATAATACAATTAGCAGTATCTATATAAAGTGAGCTCTAGCACTGAATTAGAAGGAATGGCTAAGTCTCTTGTTTAGTAAGGACTAAAAATATATGTTAGATAGCATTCATTTAAGGTCCTTAGAAATAGCTTGATTCAAATGATAATTTAGAGGATAAATTAGAAACTAGATTAAAGGATGGCTGAGATGAACACTATCTTGAATGAAAACCTCAGCCCTTAAACCTTAGTTATAAATAAGGTCATATTGATTTGTAGTTAGTTATAGTGTTGTGTGCATCTCTTTTAAGTGATACAAGCGAAGGGGAATGCAACCTCAATGCATTAACTTAGGATTATCATTAAAACTAAGTAAATGGATCTAACTTATGCTTAGAGTAGAATTATGTCTACTCATAACATGGTGTATTGATTATTGCATTTTTTGATTGAATTCGACTGTAAATATTGATGGGATTGCCATGGTGTGTTCTTTACATTGAAAGTAGGAATTAACACTATCTTTTGGGTCTTCACGTAAATGAACCCTAAGTAAAACAATAGGCTTATAAGGGAGAGAATAAACGCTAAATTTGAATATCTAGACTAAATATAACTTAAAGTTGGATGTGGTGAATTACATACTTTGTTTACAGCACACATGATATGACATGACATGGCGCAAAAAGAGAACTATAGGTTAGGATTTTCAATACAAGAAATTTTGATAAATAAGAAAACACTAGTTTTATAAACTCAGTTTTGAAAGCATATAAACTTGCATTACTCAAGCAACTTGACTACTTTATAGAGTCTAAATTGGTAAGAATTAAGGTTTTGGGGGTCTCACTCTTAGCCTACTTCTTATGGTCTCTAGGTTCTTAGACATGTGATTTAGATGCCTAGGTATATAGACTAACTGAAAGTGTGAACTAGGTAAACTTTGGATATCGATACCAATATATACCATATGCATGAGTATAGCATGCAATTTTGGCTTAGTTAGTATATAAATAAAAATTGAATTTGCAACCTACATATGTGCTAGATGATTTATGGTTTTCTATCTGTATTATGTTGTTTATAATCCTCTTAGCTTCTAAAACTAAGGAGATAAAATATTTTATTCTCATGTTAAATAGAAACATGGAAGGGCCTAACACTAAGGGGATGCATTTTTTAGAGTATTAGTTGAAATCAATATTTTTTTGAAGAAACCTATACTAGCTTTGAAGTTTTACTACTGTAAAAAGAAAAAAAAAATGTTTATGTTATGCAATTGTAAATAGTGAAGTGTACATATAAGTTGTAATCAAAGTTTAAGCTAAACTCCAATATAGCATCCTTTTACTGTATAAACGAAGTTATCTTTTGTAGTACAAGCAAGTTCATACCTAGATGTTATATCTTATGCTATACTTGCTATAATGTGATATTAACCTACCAAAGGAGAAGTGTGTAACTGCCCAGCCGCCTATGATGGTTGTTGGTGAGGCTACGCATTGCCATTATTTTAGAAAATAAAAAAGAAAATTGATAATGCGAACCCCTTATCGATGGGTGGTTACATGTTACCATTAGGTTGAAAACAAAATAGAGAATTAATAGGAGCCTAATCAAATCACAATTAGAGCTTGTAACCAAATTAGGTTTCCCTCCTCCTCTTCTGTCTTCTTCTTCTTCTTTTTCTTTTAATATCACTACATCTTTTCATAATGTTAGACATTGTTTTTCTTCTTTTGCTTTTATTATTTCCAAAAACAACACATAGGTGACACCTAAGCACAAAGTCAATGCCATATGTTTTACAACTGCCACATCAAGTCATCTTAATGGTATTATAATGGTTGACTAACAGAATACCCTATTTAAATCATTTAGTATAACATTGATTGTTTATGTTAATTACTTAAAAATTCGATCTCTTATTTAAAATTATCTCTAATAGTTGATCCCCTCTAGTGTAGTTTTCCTTATTTCTAATATATCTTTCAAAATTTAACTACATTTATTAAGAGTGTTTTATAGGTTGCTATATGATACCATGTGTTTGTCTATATATATATAATTTAGTAACAAATTATATAATACTCCAAAATTTGGGTGTTGGGAAATATAATGTATAAATTCTATGTTATGTGTATAGTCATATCGTTTAATTTTGGAGTAGATTCCACTGCTGGACTTGGGACCCTCCTTTTCCACCCAAAGTTAAACTATTTTTGTGGAGACTTTTGCATCGATCATTGCCCACTATGGATCTATTACAAAAAAGGAAAATTATCATATCAGGAAATTGTCCTAGATGTGGGATTCCCAATGAAACTCTTAAACATGTTTTTTTGTGATTGTATAGCCACAAGAGATCTTGTTCACAAATGGAAATCTTCTACTCTACCCTCTTATTGCAGTTGGGATGAATTTACTAGCTGGATTAAGTTCAACTGTTTTGTAAGGAAAAGTCAGTTAATAAATTCTTGTCCCCCCAATCAATTTATTTTTGGTATCATGCTTCGGAAATCTGGTTAGACAGGAATTCCCTACTCCACAACCACTATCCCCTGTCTATAAATCTCCTTTAAAGCATCAGATGCTTTAGTCATGAACGATGGGCTTTCATTAAAGTAAGGAAAGCTTGGAAATTTTATGAATATATTAATTTAACTTGGTCTTCACCTCCTCAAGACTGGGTCCAATTAAATAGAGATGGCTCGATTTTTTCCTCTACACATTAACCAGCCATTGCAGTTGTGATCACATACTCAAATAACAGGTGGATTCGTGGTTTAGTCAAGAAGTTAGGGAAATTAGACATCCTATTTGCTGACCTATGGGCCATCTACTGGGTCATTTCTTATTATTTGGATTCTTCACTAAGGAGAGTAAAAATATGTTCTAACATTCACTATATGATGTCAACCATACAAGATGAGAGAACTATGAGTGCTTTCGGTGTAGAGTAAATGCAGTAACAGAAAATGATGAGTTAATTACTCAACTAACAGTCTTTTACAAATCTATACTGATGCCAGCTAACTAACTAACTAACTGTCACATAGACACGTGATTAAATAGACTAAGACTAAACACTAAACTATCAAATATAATAAGCCTAATACAGTCCAACACAAGATCCCATAAACGTAGATACAGAGTCTCAATTCAAGACACTATACAATCTCCATCGATGATATATAGTGAACCGAACGTGTTAACCTTGTCCATGCGTGTTTACATCGGCTTTTAAGCCCACTGGCAAACAAAGGACTTATCGATCTACAAACATTGTAGAATAACCGGAAATTTTGTGGCTGCATTTTCCGAGATTCACCGTCTTTTTACGGTGTCCTTGTCAAGTGGGGTTAAGGGCATCAATAAAGACACAGTTCATAGGAAATTCTAAGGTGCTAAAGTTGATGGTGTTCGATCCAACTTGCAGATAAAGGCAAACATGACCGTGTAAAAAGGAACGGAGCAGTGTGAAAAATATGCAAACAATGGAGAGGGTCCACTGGTGAGATTAAATCTGTTTCTGCTTTCCATCATGAAAGAAAAAGATACCTTGGTAGGAGATGCCAAGAAGAAGATAAAAGCTAATTGCTAGTACAACTCTTATATTTAACCACGTATCTTGATGTTATCTTCAAAATCAAGCTGTAGAAATGGAATGTTAAAAGATTATGATTTTAAATCTTATATAGTCATTTTATCCTCTGCACTTACTTGGTCGGCAATGGCCCTCAAAATATCGTCTTTTTTTTTTTTTCCCCTCAATTTCTGCTTTTCTTTCCTTCTTTTTTTTCTTTTCTATTTTTATGCAATTTTTATATTTTTTCTAATTAAATATTGATGGGACCACCTATACAGCCCTAAAAGTTGGTAACAATAATATCATCCTACTTTGACATGAAAATTTTTATATTTAAGATTTTATTATTCTTATTATTTTAAAAGAAATATATTTAATATCTTTTAGCAAGTAAATATATTTTAGATTTGAAAAGATCTTTTAGTATCTTTTATTTTAAGAGATTTATTATTAACCGTTGGATTGAGTTCGCATTATATGGTCCATATTTATCTTATCTTTATATAAGTAGTATTTTTCAAAGGTTTTGAATAATTGAATTAATGATTATTAAATTGAATAAAGTTTATTTCTTCTAATATTATAGTGATTTTATCTTTCATCGATAGTGTAAGATTACAATCGTATTGAAGTAAATAAGATAAATGTAAACTAATTGAAGTAATATATTTTGATAACCTCGCATCATCCACGAAGTTTTGATAATTTTAAACTATCGATCTTCAATTTTGGAAAAATATAAATTTTATTCGATTCAATAATTATTCATTCACTTGTTCAAAACCCTGGAAAAAATACTATGATAAAGATAAATAGGGGCTATATGATGTAAACCTAATCTAATAGCTAATAATAAATCTCCTAAAATAAAAGATACTAAAAAATCTTCTTAAATCCAAAATATATTTACTTGCTAAAATATATTAAATATATCTATCTGAAAATAATAAAAATAGTAAAATCTTAAATATAAAAATCTTTATGCCAAGTAGAACAATATCATTATCGTAAACTTTTACGCCTATATTAGTAGTCCCCATCATTTCTCCCCAACTTGGAAAGATTCACCTCCAACGAATTAAAATTGAGGTAATGTTCATAAAGATCCAAATTAATTCTCCAAAAGTTTGACTCAATTATTTATATAGCATCTAAAAGTAGACGATCTACCCATTTGATAAGAAAATATCTACCATTCTTCATGATCTTATCATCAATAATATCTTATATCTCTTCTTTCTTTTCTCTTAATGGTGGAACATGTGGAACTAGAAGAGTAGGGAATCTAGATTTTGACTCACCTAAAAAATCAACATCTTGAGGTTTCTCATGATAAGGCAAGAGATCCTCAACATTGAAGATATTGTTAATACACGTATCTAGTAGCAACTCCAATACCTAAGTATTTGCACTAATTTTCTTCAAAACTTTGAAAGGTCCCATTCTAGCATGTAATTTTTTTGAAGAATCTTGTGAAAACCTTTTATTATAATTCAAGTAATCACCAAATCTCCCTTCTTAAACTCTCAATACCTACGATGAACATCTATAGCAAACTTATACAATTCACTGCTTAAGTTAATTTTCTTTTTAATTTCTGCATCTAAGTCATAGATATGGGTAGCAAAGGATTCAGCGGGCTCTGAAGGTTTAGAGGAAAGTGAGAGTGGTATAAGATCAATGAGATGTCTAGATTAATAACCTAATACAACTTTAAAAGGACTCAATCTAATGGATGTGTTTACTAAACTATTATGAGCAAATTCTACATAGACACATGGTCACCTACCAAACACCTTAACAAATCACCTAAACTCCTATTGATGCAGAAGAAAACTGTAATTTGTTCTTAGCATTCTCCATAATATCTTCCAAAAGTAACAAACAAATTTAATATTTTTATCTGACACTATGGCTTTAAGTAATCCATATAATCTAATAATCTCATTAAAGAATAATTTGATTATATAAGAAGCATCTATAGTCTTACTACATTGTATGAAATGTACCATCTTAGAAAAATGATCAACTATCATAAAGATTGAGTCATGTCTTCTAGATGACATAACTAAGCCTAACATGAATGTGGAACAGGTAAAGATATATAAAGACCTGTGTTCTATTTCCTATATTTGGAAAGTTGACAAGTATTACACTATCTCACAATTCATACAATGGTAATTATGCATACCAATTAATCTTTTCATCGAAAAGTAAGTGTTAAAGAATTCTCGTGTGATCGTGTTAAAGAATTCTTGAGATCAAGAATTATCGAAGCCGTCGGATAGAAGCACCTTAATCGGAGAGCACGAGTTCAATAAAGCAACCAACATCTTTTCTTGGAATCTTATAAACAATATAACATTGTTGGAAAGGCTAATTGCGAGAGAGTCCACGTGATTAAATTTTGGAGTTTCAACTTTCATTGTTTGATGGATTCGTTGCCGTGAATAAAGGCCGATTCCGACTATTGAAGCACCTATAGTAACGACGGGAAGGGACTTGATTTTCTTTGTTCGTTGGCGAATAAATATTTTAATTACAAGACTTGCAACCCTAATCGGTATAGACTTTGACGAGGATAAATCCAAGAGGTATCGGGTTTGAATTATCTACATACATCCAGGTTTTTTTCTATTTTCTTTGGAATATTTAGCATTCTTTATTATAATCTGTGTTTAATTTAATTTCCTAATTTTGTTTTCATATCCATACGTTATTTCTTTCTTTAAAAATTAAACCATTTCCATGGTTCTGCATCAAATATATTTATTAATATTATTTTATTAAATTAATTATTTATGGATCAAATAGAAATGGGTTCCTCTTTTCAATCAAAATTAATAAATAGTTATAAAAAACATGTCGTATGTTTATTTGTTAAAAAAAAATATACGTCATTTTTTTTTTTGAATGAAAACTCTAAAACACGAGCTACGTTTGGATAATTTTCGTACTGTTGGTAACGTTCATTGAATTTATATATATATGTGTGTTATATATATTTTATATGTACGTATATATGTATGCAAAGTATGGAGCTGGAGCAAAGTAGTTTTCGGGGGCAAAAAAGAAGAGGAAGAGTAAAAAAAAAAAAGAAAAAAAAAAGAGAGAAATTGATGCATACCGAAAGTACTTGATATAATGATGATCCATTGTTTACGAAAATGCGGTGCCAATTTGCCGCCCTAACAATCCTCTGCTCAATGAGGCAGTGATATAATATCTTTTAGTGAGCACGATGGATGTCTACCTATTGGGAACAATACTTTTAAAAATGGCGATTGAATTCCAAATTTGTGCAATTGATGGAGTAATGAAAAAGGTAGATAACTAATATAATTTCGCATTATGTAATTTTAGCTCAATTGTGTTTTAAATTGGGCGTTTCTCCCCTAAGAAGTAATATTAAAAAGAAAAGAAATCATTATAAGTATAATGATGAAATAAATAATAGGAATTCTCTCTTTTTATGATTTTATGCAACCCTTTAATTACATTATTTTTTATAGTATTATCCAAGCATAAAACGGTAAAATAAGATTTGAAAGTACTCTTTTTAAAAGATAAGAGGATCTAAATGTCCAATATCAAAAATAATAAAATTAAGTGCACATGAAGTAAATATATATCGGTGAATTTGTTCACCCATAAAATACAGAAAACTATTTTTCATTAAGAAAAGACAGGAGAACAGCACGCGCATATAAGAAATATAAGAATTTACCTAACTTGGTCACTGCTTTATTTTTCTACTCTAAGCTAGTTACCATTTGAAATTGATTTTATTTACCTGCGCATTGAATGACATAAAAATTGTTTTTGGCCATTAGCTATGCAGGCATTATCAAATCTTAGGTGTATCTTGCAAATCTTAGAATCCAAGATCTAGATAGTAGTAAGTGACATGTCCAAAAAAAAAAACCTAACATCATGATCTAAAGAATCTAAAAAAGTAAGCTTTTCAGCAGTGTAACGTAAACTTCCCATTGTTGGGTCAGCACTAAGCAAATGCAAAACTTATCGTAAGCACTTTATCGAACAATCGCAAATAAAATAATGATTATTAGATTGATATCGGTACTACCCCTTTGTCCTGGTATACTGGATTGGACTCAAACATCAGGAGTGCTTAGATATTGCATTTGATGCGCTTCCCTTTATTTTTTATTTTTATTTTTTGTTTATGTGGGTGATAAGTGGTAAAAAGATAGTTGCTGTTTGAAAGTTCTATTATAGGAAGCATATGAGTTTTGGGACATAGCATTCTCTCCATTGAAATGGCTTGAAAATTGATAACCAGTGCTTTTAGATAAGTTTGACTCTAAAGTTACATGCTTTCGTAGATTCTAAAGTCACTTGCTTTTATAAAATTATTCCATTAAGATATAGGTACATATAATCAATAATTAAAATTACACTATATTTATTAACATCATGATAATATCATAAAATAATTTAAAAATCTAAATAATCACAATCATTGATTTATAATTTTACCTAAAGTACCTTTAGAGGATCCATTTCCAAATCATATTATCCGAAAGGTAATGTTTGGACATTTATTACTTAACATAGGTTAAAATACAAAACACGAGCTTATAGGATAAACCACGAGCAATCTTCCAATAAAGTCCATATTAGGAGTAAGAGTGATATCCTCAAAGTGACCTTAAATATAATAGATGATAAATGGTTTTACAAGATTCCTAAGATATCCATACCAAAGCACAAAATAGGAAATTAACAAAATGCTAATGCGTAAAAAGTGGAGACATTTCTAAGGTCTTCAGTCATGATGAACTACCCATGTCCATCAATTGATTGCCTAATGCTACCGTTTGATTGTTTGGTCAATTGCCAGTAATCGATCAACTACCATGGATCTGTTTAGTTGGCTTAGGTTTTGATAAGCCATCTAACCCATGCTTAGGCACTCTATGTTTGATGTAGATACGATCAGACATATATCAAATTCCTTCTATTAGATCAAGGGCTTTATAGTAAAGATTTTCAATATGGATTGGTTTCTCCCATAAGACTTAATTCCCTATGAAGAATTTCATAGTTTTTGTTCTTTATTTGAACCAAACTTCTCAGTAGGAGTGATTAAAGGATATCATTAATGAAGTTTTAACTTTTCATCCAACCTTTTCAATCTGGGACTACACTTTGATACGTGATTGCCGTATGTTATCTCATATCGTCTCTATTCCATAGAAGGTATTTATGATGTTATGGTAGAGTAGCTTCTTTCTTACATAATAGGAGGCTTCCACTCAGCAGCGACATATTAATAGTTCTCTAGGTCATGTACAAAAATTACTTTCACTCTGAAATAGTGTCACCTTTTTTAAATCAACATGGAACGTGATTTTATTCTTGTAGATAACAACTTCAAGTCAACAAATGTCATTTATCACGATGATTGCTGATCCATGACAACCTTCTTTCTTACATGACATTATATTGTGCAACCTCTTTGTTGGAAATTTATAATCTAAGTCCATCCTTCTTTTAACCTATATGCATTTGTATCATACTGCCATAGTATAATAAAAGCATCTATTTGAGTCCTTCCTTACACTATAATTGAAGAGGAAGGAGTTAGAAAAGGATAAAAAAATAAGACAAAAGAATCGAAAGGAAAGGAAAGGAAATAGGAGAAAAAGTCAATTATTTTCATTGTTCGAAAAATAAAGGAAAGTGAGGGTAATGAAATGTATCAAAATTTCATTTTTAAAAATTTGTAAACATACAATTACTAAATTGTCCTTTATAAATAATTTTTTATTAGAAAGATGGCGTTTATGATAGGCAAAAAATTACATATAAAAATTTTCCCTTTCTTGTCCCTTCATTTTAAAAGGAACATCTTTTTGTGGAGCCCATAGATTTAAATCTCTTTACAGTGGATTTCTTTATAATTTTCCTTCCACCTAAACAAAGGAAAGCCTAAAGTTTCATTCCTCCCTCATTTTTTCCTTGTCCTTTATACCCTCACAAACATAATGATAAAGTCTTATATTGCTTCTCATTCACAAACTTCCTTATGAAGAACAAACCCCCTCTTCAATTAGTCATATGAACTTTTTTTTTTTTAAGCACAAGTTCAATCAACACAACTTAGGATATTTTTCAACAAACAACTCTATCATTTACGCAATAGATCTACTAATCACATTGACATTGCTACCACTATCAATGATAAGATCAATCAACTAATTAACAACATACTATGCAGTTTTAAATAATTTGAGCTCCCATGTATCTTCTTATGGTTTTAGTCAAGACCAATTTTTGGTTTACCAAACTTATCCCTCCATCCTTAGATTTTGAATAGCTATTACCATCATTCCAACAAGAATGCATGTTCTCCTCTTCATGCGTGTCTACTATATTGATATCATTCCTAATCATTAGACAACCACTCGATTTATAACCAATTGATTATACTTATATTACTTCTTAATCATAGGCTTTGCAAATGGATTTACAAAACTTCTTGTAACCTTACTGTGAAACACCTTCTATCTACTTACAAATTTCTCCTTTGTATACTTTTCTTCAGCATCACCATCTTGATTTCTCTTCTTAGACTTAACCAATCATCGATAGCCACTTCCAATTGAATGCTAAATCCATACCTAAAATCATTATACCTCTTATTTCATCCATTTTTTGCTACACTAAGAATCCTCCATACTAGATACCTAATTCTCCCATAAAGTGGTAGCCTCAAATAATCATTTGTACCTTGTCACCTGCTCACTTTCACTATTACTCAAATCATTATACTCTAACAATCACATAAGCTTTGTAATAAATTCTTGTATTAAACCGACATCATTAGTACTATTGGAATAGAATATGCTCATATTTTAGTATTAGAAAAAAAATGCCCTCAAATAAATTTTTATACATCATCAATTCTATACATGACTTCAACCCTTATGGATCCTTTAACACTTCAATCTTTCCCACAATGCAAAAGTGGCACCCATTAACATATAAGCAACTAGTCTAAGCCACTAATCTAACTACTCCACTATACCATCTATGTAACTCAGGATACCAACTTTCATACATAATTGTGAACCTCAACTTCAGTGTTGATCTCTTTGAACTATTAAGCCTATTACATTTGCACTACATCCATACATGTCTATGACCTCTACTGTCGTCTTGGCATATGATGCCAATTACATGAATCTAATCACTAACAATATTTCCTTTTACATCCAAATCAAATTGGTTCCCAATGCATTTATATATCATGCACAAAGATAAGCTTGTCTACCTTTATAACTTTTTCTTTAATCACTTCTATCACGAATCTCTAATTTCATAGTGTGCATCTCTAATACAGTCAAATGGGTATATACTTATGGAAATTGTAAATTTAAACCCCATCTTAAAGTTTCAACAATTTCTACAATATTATAAGCTCCCATTTGCTGCTTACAGCTACAAAAATAACACTATATGATGGCTTGACATACTACTAAGGTGATCAAGGCTACAATAATGATGTATTAGCCAATCACCACCTATTACATCAGCCACCTTAGCCTTTGTAAACCTTATAGGTTTTTGGACTTAAATGTAAGTCAGTCAAGCGAGTCAATATATAATCCTTGAAACCTTATAGATTATAATGGTAAAAACCCTAAATAAGACTACCAAACCCTAATTAATAAATCAAAAATCCTAAATAAGGAGATTGAAAACCCTAAAGAAAGCTCAACTAACCCTAAAGAAAGCTCAACTCTAAAATCTTAATTGTATGCTTAAAACCCTAAAACCCTTAATACGTAAGAAACCCTAAAATAACTATGAGACCTTAGTAGCATAATTAAAAACCCTAAAACAATAAGAAAACCTAATCTTGTAGTGAAAATTATTCACTAAGTATAAATAAGTACACCAATCACCTAAATCCTTAAATTCCGAATGTGTACGTAATCCAATAACTATTAACGAACACAAAGCCCTAGGAAAACCCTAGGTATACGTGTAGACACCTAAATTAACTAAATTGAAGTAACAAAATACAACCAAACCCTAAATTACCCTAATCATGCCTAATGTGCTTAATTATGCCTAATTGCAATTAATTACCTTAATTACAACCTAACCTATAACTAACTTTCATTACATCTTAATTAACAACAAGATAAGCTTAATTAAGAATAAAAGAGAAGAGAATTAGCTAGTGTATCAAAGGGCAATGTCCTTTTGAAGACAAGATCATGACCAAAACGGATAAAGCAAATAGGGTACATTTGTATACATGGGGACCATGTAATCTTAACCAATTTTGGCACACATTTATCCCCTTCCCTCTCTCTCCATTTGTGCCGGCCATCCCCCTCACACACCCTCCTTCTCTTCTTCATTTCACTCTCATTTTATCATTCTCAAATCACTTTCAAAACTCTCTCAAAAACCATCCTTAAGCACTACCCCAAAACCCTCTTCTCTACCACCCTTAGCTACACCATTATTAGCCACCTCACCACTACCACTACACCACCAAACCTCCATCCACCAGGTGCCATACTACCTCTACATACCCCTCTTCTTAGCTAACACACACATACACGCATACTCCCACTTTCCCTATCTTACAACACACATACACTAGAAAAGAAGGATCATCACACTTTAACTCTAGTAAGTAACTAAGCTTAGTTTTCTTTGTTTTCCTTAAGATTTATGGAAGTTCTTTATGCTTTAGGCTTCTACGCATTCATGTACATGTATATCCTAGAGTTATGAAGTAGTGTAATGTAAGATGAGTTAAAATAATGCATAAACTAAGCTTAATAATTAAGATAGTAACATCAAGATGCAATAGAGTTAAGTAGTTAATAGGTTTTAGTAGTCAATCATCAAGAAAAACCTCATGACTATATTTTCCTAAGTATGCCAATCCCCTTCCTAGCTTGGAGACATGTAATTTTCATAATGTCATGCAATAATAGTGGCTTAAAACAAGTAGAAATGTGATTTAAATAAAGAAAACACATTAGAATAGGTATTATATGGAAAATGTGGACAAAAACCTTAGGAAAGTCACCTTGGCCACTGCCTTTGGAAGGGTTAATAATATGTAAATTTTGGTTAATTAGTGTAATGACATGATTAATTAGTGTTAAGCATGATTTAGAATATAATTAACTAAGTTAAGTAAAGTAATGATGAGTTAGTGGCCTAAACTACCTTAAATAATGATTAAGGCCTTAGGAATAGTATTAGAGGCTTCAATAAATAAAAGAATCAGATCTGGAACTTTAGTAAAAATAGACCAAACTTAAGGCCTTTAGTAGGCTTAGGCTCAAAATAATTAGTAGAGTTAGGCTTAAAACCCTCAAGTGCAAGATAAGCCCAAAAGCCCCTAAAAGGACTAAGTATAAGGCCCAATAACTTAGTAACAAGATCTGATCTTTAAATTAAAAGGCCCATTAAGTCCAAAAGCTCATTAAAACCATCCCTTATAGGTCCATTTGTGAGCTAAGGTCTTAAACTAGTCAAAAGGACCTATTTAGGCCCACGAGAGTGACATTAAGGCCCAAGTTAAAAGGTATAGAATTTAGGTAGAAACTTTAACTTAAAATACCTAAATTAAAGTCTAAAAGATCAAGTGTAAGGCCCAAGGCCCAAAACTAAGCCCAAAGCCCAAAACTAGACTTAAACCATAAAGTAGTCAAACTAACACTATTAACCAACAAATTTGTTTGACCCAAACTGAATTCCTACAAATCCAAACACCTTAAAAGGACTTCACCAAATGAAAGAAAAGTAAAAAATGATGGAAAATGACTACAAGATCGTTAAAAATGAACTTTAAACGAAGAAATAATAACCAAAATATGAAAATAATAAAAATAAAAAGATTAGGGCAAAAAGGAATAACTAGATAGTATAGGATATGATACTTATGCACTTTAATTATAATCTTTAGGTGATGTAGACTTAAGGATCGACTTGACTTAAGATTACTAGACACTATGGTTAAGAGAATATACTGACCCCTATGTTATCATGTATTTGCTTAAGTGTAGAGCATTGTATATATATATATATATGTGAAAATTGTTATACTTAGGGGATTGAGAACTCTTGCATGTGCTTGTATTAGTTGTAAATTGCTCGTTAATACTATAGTATATTGAAACTAAGAATTAGTTACTGCATTAGTTGATAAGGCTCTAGAGTGCCTATTATATATATTAGTTGATCACTTGTAAATCAAATTAATAATTATTCAACCTTTAAATAAATTGATCGTGCACTGCATGTTTTTGCATTATGATAAAAGGGTATCAGCACTACGCAATAAAGTAGGAGATCATGTATGTTAGATTCATTACTATGATATGTTATTGTTATATTGTACGATGTACGAGTATAGTATGTTCTTACCTCGACCTTTGGGATCTACTTGGCTCTATAAAGTACTGCCCTCTACTTAAGGTCGAGCTATGTCCACTACTTTGGGTTTATTAAGAGAGATGATATTTGGATGTTAGATGTAAAGACCCAATTCCTAATGTGCTTAAATACTTCCTAACCTAGGCAATGGTGGGCATAAAACCATGTTTTATACAGTCACCAGTAGGCTATATACAATACTGCATTTCATATGCTTATTGAATTGCATATGTGTGTTTAATTAGCTTGCTTGTAAATTGCTTACTAGTAGGATAGGAAGGTTATTCATTAAGTAGTTGATGCTTACCTCCTTATAGTTTATTGTTGTAGCACAACTTATGACTAAAGCTGAGGATATCAAAGGGAAGATGAGAGCACGAACGAACAATTACTTTATATTTGGACTCTTGATTATCTACTTTATCTTTTAAAGACTTGTAATAATTTAGACTACCAATCATTTAGTTATGGCTTATATGATCTATTTTACAGGAACACTACGTATCCCTAAGTATTATGTTATTTAATGTTAATGTTTATACAGTTAGTTTGTGCTTTGATATTACTTTGTATGGGTCTCCCCAATGGAAGCTAAAGTGGTGTTGATGCCTTGTGTAATACAATGAAGGTTCCTAACCAATAAGGATATCAGTTTCGAATCTTCCTATAGTACACGATAGTACCGCAACAATTTAGCCACCCTTCAAGTTGTGATAGTATTAAGGTAGTATCAAAGCGTTAGGTGAAAAAGAGCATAAAAAACTAACCCTAAACGTAAATAAGAAACCAACCCGACAAGTTTGAGAACAATAGAACCAAGCTAGGATTCAAGTGTAGAGTGCTCCATAGAGATGAGAAAGTAGAATGATAAGTTTAGAAAAATAAGTAAGATAGTCAAATTAAACTTTTAAAGTGTCTATTGGCTTTATGATTGTCGAAATTTAGATATCTTTTCTTATTATTTAGTAGGTGATTCTAACTTTCTACAGTTTTAATGACCATGGATTGCTAAATCACTTAAAACTATATATATGCAGTCAAGCAGATGTATGTAAAAAGATTAAGTATGGTAAGAAACTTACTATCTAGAATCTTGCAACCTCTAACTTGCAAAACGGTCTTTATATCATGTAAACACACGTGATATGAGATTTTAGGCAATCATACTAAGCCCCCTTTTAGGCTGTTATAGGCTTGGCCAATTGGCTTAAATCGACCATCCTACAAGGTCTTAATTCTTAGGTCCATGTCATTTTTATATTATTTCACAACATAAAACCAATTAGATTAGCAAGCATAAAATTGTACAAGATTGAGAACAGTTCTTTGTCCATTAACAAAATGAAGATGGTTAAAACACGTTTTCTAATAGAATATTTACATACACAATAAAATTATTATGTCATAAGAATGTTATCCTATGTAGTAGAAATTAACATTTTTCTATGTAATAAGAAAAAAGTAAAAGTAATGGATTTGAATTCTAATTTAGGACATGTCTCAAAGTTATGCAAATCCACCTTATGTGGGATCAACTTTGACTTTAATATTGAAGAGGAATTTGCAACCACCTAAATTGAGGTGGTGAAAGTAGCTTTCCTTTAGCCTAGAAAATGAGGCTCAACAGCTACTTGAAGTTGTAAATTGCAATTATTATTGCTAATGATAAGAGCAACAAAGAAATGAGCTCACTCTACGAGAAAATCAAATATAAATAGAAATTTAAAGAGAAGGAAAGAGTGAAAAGAGAAGAGGGAAAGATAAAATATAGGAAGCTTTCTACTCTTTGCAATCTAGTATTCGACAATTTCGATTAACTTCATTCTCACTATATTGTGGAATAAGTTATCTCTCTACTCATCTCCATCCAAACTGGCCAAGCCATAGCTCAGCAAATGATTACACCGAAGAGCTCACCTTGCTCAACATTTGCTTTGACCTTACTCTCTTTAGGAACTCCTCTTACTCAACACTACTTTCCCTTAACTGCACGGTCTCTTTATCAATGCTATTTACTACAATGGTTAACAGCTCTCCTTTGACGATCGTTGTTTGCCTATTTTGACATTAGATAGCTATATGATGACATGAAATTATCATATATTTTCTATTCGTATTTTGGGTTGATTTAGAATTTATTCTTGATAATTTTATGTTATTTTAAGCTTAAGTCGCTTAATTATTGTTTTTAAGGACTCTAAGAACATTTCACGAAGTTTTGAAGGATTCTTATGTAATTTTGAGCACAATTGAAGTAAAAGCGTTGTTCAAAGAGTGAAGTGGAGAAGTTTTGATCAAGGAACGAAATTTAGAAGAGATTACGATTGAGAAACACACCCATAGTCCCTACCCGCGATCCTCTTTTCATGAATTTCTTTTGAAATTTGAAGTTTTTGAGTGAAGAACAAAAACACACCCAGCAACCATGACCATATACTTTTAGTGTAGAGTTACAGTGATTTCCAAATCTTCTATTTTTGTTAAGCTTTTATTATAATTTTAGGTCTAATTCTCATAAATAGATATTTAGGTCTAAGGTTAAAAAGAGGGAATAGAAAGGGAGAGAGCTCCTTGAGCATTAATTGTTAGATTTTAAAATTATCAAGAGGGCTTCTCCATTCTTTTCTTGTCTTTTTAATTTTCATGTCTTGCTTTCAATTTACTTAGGAAATCGTTGTTAAACCCTATGTTCAAGGAGTGATTTTTATTTATGAAATTCAGTCTACGATTTTGTTTATTGTAATCTAATTATACCATTCTCATTGTCATTAGATTAATATTTACTCGAGTTATTAGTTTAATGTTTGAGTTTGCTATAGAGACTTGAGTCCTGCGATTAAACAGACAAGTATAATTAGAAGAGATTGAGTATACTAGGAGATTAAGTATTGAATCTTTCCAGATTAAGGGAACCTAATAGTGAGATCCACGTTCTTAATGCAATCCTGTTACACTGTATTTAGAAGTGATTCAGGTAAAAAGGGTTTCAAGGTTAAGAATTAGCTAAAGATGCGAGTTCAACTAATTTAGAATCTGATTTTCATAGGAATAGGATTAAAAATCTCTACGGTTTAATATAGTAATTAAGATTGAATAATCCCCTAGAACGAGATAGTAAACAACAATAAGATTTACCAAGGAAAATGTTATGTTTTAATTAATTAGATTATGTTATCATGTTGTCATGTTATTATATTATTATGTTATTAAGTTATTCTGTTATTATTTTAGTTAATTGTTTTAATTTAATTTCTTTACTTTTAGTTTATTCTTTTTTCTTATTGCAATCTTTATCTTCTGTCTTTAGTTTATTCTATTAATTCTTTTATTATTAGAAGTTAGATAATTGAATAATTTAAAGAGTATTGCTACTAAAAATAATTAAATATACTCAAATAATTGATTCTTCATGGGATCGATACTCAAACTCAATATCTATTTTAATATGTACTATAACTTGACTAGGTGCCTATTAAAGTAAGATATGCTTGATCATGTTTTTGGCACCACTGCTGGAGAACCCAAAATTACCTTAAGATAACTGTGATATTTCTTTTCCTTAGTTATTCTGAAATCATTATCTTTCTATAATATTGCTAACTTTTGAATCATTTCAACTTATGAAAAGAAGCAGCAGCAAAAATCTAATAGATTTTGATCCAGAAATTGAGAGAATAGTACAACACCTCTGTAGATGAAATCGCGACACTATAGATCAAAGCTTGCCACTCAGACTAAAGAAAGAGTTAGAAAATTCATATAGTAAGCAAGAAGATATGGCCTTAAATAATGGAAACAACAACAATAATATTGACACCAATAAGATGCTTATGGAATTCATAAAGCCAACGATAACAGGAGCTGAAAGGAGCATTGTGAGACCAACAATTCAAGCCAATTTCCAGATACAACCTAATGTCATCCGTATGGAGTGACAATTCGTTCAATTTGATGGAATTATTGACGAGGACCCTAACAACCACATCTCAAACTTTCTAGAAATCTACAACACATTCAAAATCATTGTTGTCTCAAATGACGTAGTAAGGTTAAGGCTATTTCTCTTTGCGAGGTAAGGTCAAACTATGGCAAAATTCTCTACCTAAAGGCTCAATAACTACATGAGAATCATTACTAGAAAAATTTTTAAGAAAATATTTCTCACTTACTAGGACGGTGAAAATTTGAAATAATATTTTTATTTTTGTTCAATTTGATGATGAGACTCTTTATGATACTTAGGAAAGATTTAAGGAATTTTTGAGAAGGTGTCATATCATGGACTACCTCATTAAATGCAAATCCAAACGTTTTACAATGGACTCAATTATTTTACTTGTCAAACCATCAATGTCGCAGTTAGAGGCACTTTAAGTGCTAAGACATTAGAAGAGGCCTAAAAGCTAATCGACAACATGACAATGAATAATTAATGATGTGTCTCTAAGGTTATACGTACAGAGAAGCACCACAATGAATTAACCAAAAAGGAAATGGAAAAGAAACTAGCAATGTCTGAGCAGCTACTGAATAGATATGACTCATTACTTAATCCTACTCGGCCTACAACTCACCGGATATAACATACTGGTCCTAATTGAAGGGTCACTCGCCACTACTCCTTACTAAAGGGAATAAATAAGAGTTAAATGATAATAAGAACATTAAGATTGCTCTAGTGAGTAAATCTATATTGAAAGTTGAATGTGTGCGTACAAGGAAAGTTATGGGGTAGGGGTGGGGGTGGGGTGGAGGGTTTATATACTTGCCCACTATAGTTATTTTACACGTATGAAAAAACAAAAGGATATTTTACAATTACGTTATATTAATCATACTAAAAAGGGGTAAAAAGGGTAAAGAATATCAAGTATGGAAAAAAAAAAAAAGAATCATTTTGGAACGTTGCATTAGAAGGTACGTGTCACTTGATGGTTATACGTTAGGTGTATGATACACAAGTAGAAACAAGATGTGCTGGGAGTCAGGGGCCGACTTGATTTGGATTAAGTCAGGAGCTAATCAGCGTGGCAAAAAGGTCAACTGTCTTGAAGTTAAACGCTAATAGGTAAGGTGGGCAGCTCGACTCGGCTAGTTCTAGGCCGTCTTCTGGATTAAGACTTCACCGTTGAGTAGAAGCATGTTGGACACACGTAAGGACCTAAGAGATAGGTCGATAGGAGGTCAAATCAGGATAAGAGTCCCCGTCTTAACTATGGCTTAGAGCTAGTATTTTTCGTATGAGCCCTTAAAATCCTCTAGCTCGACTTCTTACGATTGGTCTAAGGGGTTGATTCCTATCATCTGCCTAAGGTTCAAAAAGATTTGTCCTCAAATCTAAAGCAATTTATGTTCGTTCTTCTAGGGCACTCATAGGGTCTTCTGTTGGTTGATGGGGAATTAGATCGAACACATTGAAGGTAGAGGAGATACCATAGTCATCAAGCAACTCAATCTAGTAAGCGTTGCAGTTGATCTTCTTCAAGACCTTGAATGGGCCGTTAGCTCGAAGAGATAGTTTGCTTTGTCTTAAGTGCAGAAATCACTCTCGGTTGAGGTGAATCCATACTAAGTCTCCTAGCTAGAAAGAAATAGTTCGGTGGCCTCGACTACCAATCTTTTGTTGTTTCTAATTGAACTTAGTGATCTTCCTCGTGATAGATTGGTGCAACTCATGCAATTTTTAGGCTCAATCTACTCTAGAGTGACTTTCTTCAATAATTGTTTGGGTATCGATCATATCTAGAGGAATGGTAGGGTTAAGACCACAGACGACCTCAAATAGGGTCTTCCCAATAATACTATGAACAGTTTGATTGTATGCGAACTCTACAACTAGTAGGCATAGATCCCAATCCCTTAGGTTCTTCCCTACAACAGATCTAAGTAAATTGTCTAATGTTCTGTTTACCACTTCAATCTGGCCATCAGTCTAAGGGTGGCTACTAGAGCTAAACATGAGTTTAGTCTTAAGTCTCCTCTAAAGGGTCTTCCAAAAATAGCTCAAGAATTTTGTGTCCCGATCTAAGACAATCATCTTCAATACTTCGTGTAGTTGGACAATCTCCTGCAAAAACAAATCAGCAATATAAAGAGCATCGTTAGTCCGATGGCAGGGAACGAAGTGCGCCATCTTGCTAAAACGGTCAACTACAACAACAATAGAATATTTCCCCCTAGATGTCCAGGGCAACCCTAGGACAAAGTCCATGCTAAGGTCGACTTAAGGTAAAGTTGGCATCAGCAGAGTCATGTACCTTCCATGGGGTTCTCTCTTCCCCTTAACATGCTTACACGCTTCACAACAACCAACTACCTTATGGACATCCCTAGCCAAACCTGGTCAGTAGAAGTTCTCCTTCAATGGATCGACGGCCTTAACCTCCCTAAAATGGCCTAAAAGTCCACCGCTGTGAACTTCCCGAACCAATAGCTCTCGTATGGAGCAGTTTCGAATACATAGCCTACAGTCCTTGAACAGATAGCCGTCCTTAAGATAGTATCCTCTAATAACTACCCCCGCTCGACACTGTTCAACAACGAGACCAAAGTGAGAGTCAACAGCATATTGCTCCGTGATGAATGAGAATCCCAATCTGTGACCACATTTGCACTCCCCTTCTTGTGCTAAATAACGTACAAGAACCCTTCCATAAATTCCAACCATTTGGCCTGCCTCTTAGAGAGTTCATTCTAACTCCCAAGATGCTTTAATGATTCATAGTTAGTGAAAATAACAAACTCTCGTGGTAATAGGTAGTGTTGCCAAATGGTGAGGGCTCAAAAAAGGGAGTACAATGCCTTCTCGTTCAAAGAATAGTTCAGGGTTAGGCCACTCAATTTCTTGCTATAGTAAGCGATGGATCGTCGTTCTTGCATCAAGACAGTGCTAATTCTAACTCCCAATGCATCACACTCTAATTCAAAGGGCCTGTTAAAATCTGGTAGTAAATGGGCAGGTATTGAGGTGAGCTTCTCCTTGATCTCCCTAAAGCTTCGCTTAGCTTGATCATTCCACCTGAAACCTTCATTCTTCTTTGTCAACTCGGTTAGTAGGGTGACTATTATGCTGAAGTCCTTAATGAATCGCCTATAGAAAGAAGCTCAGATCTTCTCCTCATTTGCTCAGATTCCTTCCCCTAACACTACAAACCCTAGGAAAATCACATCTTTCTACTAGAACATGCATTTCTTTACATTCCCATACAACTTCTCCACTCACAGAATGTCAAATACTTTACGAAGATGTTAAACGTGATTATTCAGGTCGACACTATATACCAATATGTCATCAAAGTACACAACTACGCATCTTTTAAAAAGAAGGCACATCACATGGTTCATTAACCTCATAAATGTGCTCGATGCATTAGTTAGTCTAAATGGCATAACCAACCATTCATAGAGTCCGTACCTAGTCTTAAAGGCAGCCTTCCATTCATCACCTAACCTCATGCAAATCTAGTGATAGTCACTCCATAGATCAATCTTTGAAAATATCTTTGCACCATGAAGCTCTTACAACATGTCATTGAGCCTCGGTATCATGTATCTATACTTGATAGTAATTTAGCTAACCACTCGACTGTCGATGCACATGTACCATGAACCATCCTTTTTTGGAACTAACAGAGCTAGTACAGTACAGGGGCTTATGCTCTCCTTCACATATCCCCAATCAATAAATTTGTCCACCTATCTTTTCAGCTTGGCAGCTTACTCAGGATTCATCCTATACACAGGTCAGTTCGATAGGGTGACACCTAGCTACAAATCAATACAATACTCTATACCTCAAACTAGTGGCAGCCCTTTAGACAGTTCTTCCAAAAATAAGTCAGAGAACTCATTTAGCAATCTTTGGATTTCTTCTGGGACATTCGGTAGTTCCTTCGTCTCCATCAATCTTCTAACCAACAAGAACATGGGTTCATCAGCCTTCTCAATAGATCAAAGCTCTCTTTAGCTCATAACTAAGGCTTTCTTCTTACTAGCTCGGGTGTGAGCTAATTATAGATTTCATTTACTTAGGATGGGGTTAAGGGTTTCAACATAGTTTCTTTCCATACTTGACAAAGGTATAAGTGTTCTTATACCCATCGTGAATGATACGTCAGTCGAACAACCAAGGTCATCCAAGTAGCAAATGTAAAGCTCCCATAGGACAACATCACATACTACTTAATCCTTATACATGTTCTCGAGACTGAACGGTACGGTCACTTATTCAATTATATGCAAAGCTCCCTTATCATTAAGTTAGTGCAGCTTGTAAGGTCAAGAATGCTTTAAGGTCGACAGAACCAACCTCTTCATAAAGGAATGTGCAATGACATTAGTATAACTTCCTACATCCACGATGATAATATAAAGTTAGCCTCTAATGGTACACTTAGTGTGGAATAGATTCTCTCTCTGGTCCTCCTTAGAGTTCAGTAGGGAACTCAGGACTCGCCTCAGGACTAAGGTCATTACTTCTCCTTGGTCGGCATAGACATAAGTCTCCTCTTTCTCTTCCTCTTCCTCTTCTACTTTGGGTTCTCTAACATTCTTTCCTTCTTCGGGGTCGCTCCCGTCGGTATTATCCACCATGTCTCCTTAGAGTATCATGACACGCCTGTTTGGACATTCAGCAACCATGTGTCTAAAGCTTAAGCATTTAAAACACATCACCTCGCTAATCTTCCGTCCAGATGGTTGGCCTTTCTCATAGGTTCTCGAGCTTAGCCTAGCCTCAGGTCGACTCAACTATCTTACTCGGCCAAACTAGTTTGCTCAACGTTCATCAAGTTGATCATTCCTTTCCTCAACTCGGTATAGCCTCATTGGCTCAGCTTGAATAGGTAGGCGTAATACGGGAGATCGAGAGGATGTTTGCCTAAGTCGGCTTGAAACATTCATCCTCTACCTTTCAACCCTCTACACGATTTTGATGGCCTTGTCTAAGGTATAAAAACTCTATACTTCCACGATATTGCGAATCTCATACTTAAGCCTAGAAATAAACCTTAATATCATACAAGCCTCTGGTTCTTCTACATTAGCTCTGATCACAGGCATCTAGAATTCTCTAATATAGTCATCGACAGGTCAACTTCCTTGACGAAGCTCCTGCAACTTGGTAAACGTATCTTGTAGGTACATTTGGGGTACAAATCTACCCTTTAAAAACCTTTTCATCTCATCCCAAGCCCTAACACTTCGTCTCCTATCTTTAGCTCTGGCAACATTCAGATTCTTCTACAACATGGTGGCGTATCCAATAAATTCCAACCCAGCAAGTTGGACCTTGACTACATCCTCATACCCATAACACTCAAATACCTTCTCAACCTTGTCTTCCTACTTTAAGTATTTATCTGCATCTCCACTTCTACAGAAGGGTAAGGTTTTCACCTTAATATTGTCTAGCCCTCAAGGAACTTGGCATCCTCGTCCCTGCGTTTGGTAATAATCAACTTCTTCTTCACTAAATTCTTCGACATCCACCTCCTTGTCATCTTCCCTAATCTCCTCTAACTCCAGTCTTCGACTAGTGACTCCTCTAATTCGAAGGGGTCAAACTAGGTGATTGGTTCAATTGCCTTGGACATAGTGTCTCTCAAGGGCGCCATCTTGTAGGTTTTGTTACTGTACACCTTAGGGTTATTGCCAATTAATTTGCAATGCGATGACTAGACTCTCAATGAGATTTGCGAGTCTGTCAAACTTGTTATCAACAAAACCTAGGGTGTTACTACCATTATGACCATAACTAGGTTAAGCACTACTACCTCAGTCACCAATAACTCCCTAAACACTTAAATCTGACATAGCGTAATACCTTTTCAAACAAAGTAACAAACTTGCTCTGTTGTTACATTGGAAAACAGAGTAAAACAGAGTATTAATAAAACCACACTTACAAACACACATAATACACTACAGTAGCTATGGAGGGAACATAGTATCCGCAAACAGTAAGGCAAACAAAAACTCCACAGCAACATCACATACTCCCTCATGGAACCGTGCTCTGATACAAGCAAAGTTGATGCGTCTCCGAGGTTGTACACATGGAGAAGTACCACAACAAATGAATTGAAAAGGAAACATAAAAGAAAATAGAAAAGAAACGAGCAAAGTCCAGGCAGCTACTAAATGGATATGACTCACCACCCAATCTTACTCGGCCTATAACCCACTGAATATAACACACCAGTCCGAATTGAAGGATTACTTGCTACTATTCCTTGCTAAAGGGAATAGATAAGAGTTGAATGATAATGAGAACACTAATGTTGCTTTAATGAGTAAACTTGTATTGAAAGTTGAATGTATATGTACATGGAAAGTGTGGGGTGAGGGTGGGGTTGTTTATATACTTGCCCATTATGGTTATTTTACACGTATGAAAAGATAAAAGGGTATTTTACAATTACGTTACATTAATCATACTAAAAAGGGATAGAAAAGATAAAGAATATCGAGTACAGAAAAGAAAGAATCATTGTAGAACGTTGTGTTAGAAGGTACATATCATTTAATGGTTGTATGTCAAGAGTATGATAAATAAGTAAAAACAGGAAGTGTTGGGAATCAAGGACTGACTTAATCTAGATTAGGTCGAGAGACAATCAGCCTGGCAAAAAGGTTAGCTATCTTGAAATTAGATGCTAATAGGTAAGGTGGGCAGCTCGACTTGATTAATTCTAGGCTGTCTTCTAGATTAAGACTTCGTTGTTAGGCAGGAGCGTATTGGACACACGTGAGGATCTAAGAGACAAGTCGGTAGGAGGTCAGATCGGGATAAGAGTCCCCATCTCGGCTATGGCTTAAAGTTAGTATTTTCCATGCGAGCCCTTGAAGTCCTATAACTCAGCTTCTTGTGATCAATCTAAAGAGTTGATTCCTATCAATTACTCAAGTTGAAAATTTAAGTAAAAAGATTGATAGATTAATGAAGCCCATTAACTTAATGCAGGATGAAGTTTTAATGGAAACTGAAGATATAAAATTAGTCATTAATTGTTCTGCTAACAATCCTTTTAATAACACTTATAATCTAAGGTGGAGGAATCATCCGAATTTTTCTTGGGAAGGCTAGCAACAATAGTAGAACACAATGTGTAACAATAAAATAGGTCCTGTAATGTTGAGGAGTTACTGAATTGATTTATCTAAAGTTTAGATGCAAGATTCTAAGCTAATAAAGCCGCACTAGGAAACACGGAAGCATCACTAAGGAATTTAAAGAACCAATTAAGACAGTTAGCAATATTAATCACAAAGAAGTCACAAGAAAGCTTAATTGGAAACATTGAACCGAATCTAAAGCCAGCAGGTTCAGAAGCAAACCAAGGAAAAATATATCAATTGTCGAGCTAACAACGTAAAACAAAAGCGCACCTTGTGAGGTAGCCTAAGTTTGATTAATTTTTATTTTTAGTATTTTAGTTCATGTCATTTTCTTTTCAATAAGTTAATTCAAGTTTTCAATTGTGAGTTAGTTTTTATCTTACTTTTAATCATCATTTCATTAAAATAGTATTTGAATTTAGTTAGACAATATTAGTTAGTAAATTTGTCATCTAATTAGATTGTTATTTAGTTAAATTTTGTTCTTGATCTGATACTACCTTTTAGTTTTCCCAATAATTTCAAGAACCAAGTTAAAGAATTACATTTGGCATGAATTTTCAATTTACAAAGAAGATCGCAACCAAAGTCCATGCCTATGAACTTGGAATGTAACCCTCTCATAATTTAATTAGAGAGGACGTGAGAAAATAAATTACAGATGAGAAAAACACAGTCTGGACCATGCCCTTAGTCCTTACCTTAGAATACCACAGCTTCAATTTGACACAAATGGAAGAAACACAACCACACTTAACGGCATGTTCCTTACCTATAGTTAGCACTGGATTAAAAAATCATGGGTATTTCTTCTCTCTTCTCATTTTACACTCACATTATCTCATTAACATCCATATTTCTCTCTATTCTCTCTTCACACTCACTTTAATCACTCACAAAATCCTTTAAGCCGAGCACCAAAACAACAAATTGAGGTACATACCTCAACTTTACTTTGTTATTTTCTTATATTTATTGTTAGGATGTGTAAAAATCTAATTTTTAGTTAAGTTTTCAAAGGAGAAGCTTTTGAATGCATGTGTGAATGGTTTGAGTGCCTTTCCAAGAATGAGTTTGGCAAGTTTACATATATCAATTGGGAGGCATTAGCACAAGCTGGCTATGAAGTCAAAGTTAGGCAATTAATTGGATTTAGCGGTTGAAACAAGTTGTTGACTATCAATAAGTTGGTATATAGAGAACTCGCTATGGAGTTCCTCAACACTTTTAGGTTAGGTAACGATAACCTTGCTCAGGATAGGCAAAATACAGTTCATTTTAGATGTTATAATCATGAGGTGACCATGCCTATAAATGATTTTGGTGTCTATATAGGTATTTATTCTATTGACTATATTATGATGCAAGAGTATATGAACCTACCATATCAACTAACCTAAGGTATGTTTAAGTCCTTTGTATGAAGTGAATAACACTAGGGTAAACCCAAAAAGAGGGGTGAATTGAGTTTTAAGGATAAATTGTAATTCTTTTTTAAATTAAGCATTAAATGCAACAATGAGTAAGATCAAGATAATGATAATATAGTAACGAATGCGGAAATTAAAAGAGATATAGATGAGCAAATCAAGATCAGATATAACATGGAGTTCAGACCGTCCCCTACTTTCTACGAACACACAATGCCTCCAATCGAAGACTTTACACCACTTTATTTATTTCTCAATCCAAGCTCTAAGAGCTATACAAACACAAACATAATTACACAAGTTTCACACTCACGACTCTCAACACAAATCACAATCTTGACTCTCAACACAAAACTCAATCTCAAGGATTATTAGTATAGTGTTTTTAACCTTTAATACTTAGCAACTAGTAACTCACAAGCATTGCACTTCAAATCTCTCTAAATATTAGCAAATTAGGGTACAAGAGATAATGAGAATAATAAACAATAAAAATACAAAAAAATGTTGAAATATTGTAGCAAAAGATTAGTTCTGTCTTGTCTTTGGTCAGATTGTTGAGCATGTATAGCATCCCATTCAATTCTTTCCATTATAATGTATTAAATGCTCCAAAAACTAGTTGAAACAAGCTTACCGGCATACTGGTACCTTACACTTACCAGCAAGCCAGTAATAAATTAGACTACCAACAAGTGAACCGGCATACCAGCTCTTCATGATGAGGGAGTTCTTCCTTTTGTTATACAAGACTTTACACCATCAGCCTGGTTCATATTTAAGCCATCATGCTAGTAGGTCAAGTATCACTTGAAAATACTTTTAATACATAGCAAACAATGAACAACTACACTTTGTAATCTAACTTCAAGATCATTTGATCATCACTTAAGAGATTAAATATCTTGTAGAGTTAATTGATGTATTTAATTATTAAGCAAATTCATTGATTTTATTTAATTAACTCAATATAGTCAAATGAAACTTAGTTTAATCATTCAATTTAATTTTGTTCTCACCAAAATCAATTAATGAACCTTTGGTTCAACATGAAGTGATCTAACTAAGGATGAGGGAGGTGTTAATAATCCCGAAAAGTCAAAAGCATCCAATTTAGTTGACCTTGCTCTTAGGCTAATACACTATGTGCTGGCTAGAAACTTTATTTATAGGCTGATACACTATGTAATAGCTAGAAACTTTATTGGTAAAAGGAATAGTTAGGGGGTAGTTAATGAAAAGAACATTCCGTATTTGCATAGCATTGCTAACAGCCAACTACTCAACTTAGAACTTAAGATGGCTTTGTTCATGAGAAACTAAGCTACTAAAAGGTAGTCTAAGTATATTTTTGCAGGTCCCTTCATAACCCTCTTGGTGAGGAACTTCCCTGGCCTTAGCAATGAGGCACGTAAGCAAAGGATAAAAGCTCATGTTCTACTCACCTATGATGCAATCAAGTCCATGCAACTATCATTAACACTAGAGGTACTACCTGAACTAGCTAATGATGCTACCCTTTTGTCTTTTAGGCTACGAGCTCAATCTTCCTCGATGATTGTCACTGTTAAGAAATTCATGAGGAAGTTATTTATGAAGCAGGAAACCTTGCAACATAAGGTAAACTAGGCTTTAGTATAAGAAGAGACGATTATGACTCACTTGCAACTTCAACTACCACCAATGCCTAAGCCAAACTAAGCAAAAGAATCTAGTAGTGATGAAATTGAAGAAGAGGAGGAAGAAGAGGATGAAGTGCTATTTCTTTTTCATTTCAGAAAGTCTTGGTTTATTTTATTTGCTATTTGGATGACTATACTAACTAACTAATTTTTTATTTTCCTTTATGATGAATTTAATCTCAAGTTTAGTTTTTGCTTAAGCATTATGACTAACTCTGAATCATTTAGATTGACCACTAAAATTTAGTAATTTTCAATTTGTTATTATTTTAAGTGTTATAAATACATTATGAAGTTAAGGAACAAGGGTGAATCGGAGAGCATGTTTTGCTAAGCAATTTACTTTTAAGGGTCTACTTTTCTAAGATTATGGTTGATTATTTTGCCCTTGAAATATTTGCTTTGATTTTCATTATTTTGCTTGAGAACAAGAAAAAGCTTAAGTGTGAAGGCATTTGATGACATAAAATTAGCTAGACTTTATTCTTGAAGATTTTATGCTATTTTAAGGTTAAACTACTTAATTATTGTTTTTAGGAACTCCGGGAACGTTTCATGAAGTTTTAAAGGATTCTTATGTAATTTCGAGCCCAATTGAAGTAAAAGTGTTGATCAAAGAGTAAAGTGAGTTTCGATCAAGGAACGAAGTCTTGAAGAGATCACCATTGAGGACCACACCCATGGTCCCTACCTATGATCCTCTCATTGTGAATTTCTTTTGAAATTTGAAGTTTTTGCACGAAGAACAAGAACACGCCCAGCAACCATGATTATGTCCTTCAAGCATGGAGTTGCAATGATTTCCAAATCTTCTATTTTTATTAGGTTTTAGTTATAATCTTAGATCTACTTCTTATAAAAAGACATTCAGGCATAAGGTTAAAAAGAGGGAACAAAAAGGGAGAGAGCCCCTTAAGCATTCGTTGTTAGATTTTACAATTATCAAGGGGGCTTCTCCATTCTTCTCTTTTCTTTTTAGTTTTCATGTCTTCCTTTTAATTTACTTAGTAAATTGTTGTTGAAGCTTATGCTCGAGGAATGATTTTTATTTATGAAATTTAGTTTATGATTTTGCTTATTGCATTCTAATTACACAGTTCTTATTGTCATTAGATTAATATTTACCTGAGTTATTAGCTTAATGTTTGAGATTGTTATAAAGACGTGAGTCTTAGAGCTAAACAGACAAGTGTAATTAGAAGAGAATGAGTACACTAAGAGATTAGGTACCAAATCTTTCCAGATTAGGGTAACCTAATAGCGAGATCTACGTTCTTAATGCAATCCTATGACACTCTATTCGGAAGCAATTCAGGTAAAGAGGGTTTCAAGGTTAGAAATTAGTTAGAGACGCAAGTCTAACTAATTCAAAATTTGATTTCTATAGGAATAAGATTAGGAATCTCTATGGTCTAATATAGTGATTGAGATTGAATAATGCCCTAGAACTAAGTGTAAACAACAATGAAATTTACTAAGGAAAATGTTATTTCTTAATTAATTAGATTATGTTATTATGTTATCACATTATTATATTATAATGTTATTATTTTAGTTAATTGTTTTAATTTAATTTCTTTGCTTTTAGTTTAATCTTTTATCTTATTACAATCCTTATCTTCTATCTTTGGTTTATTCTATTAAATCTTTTATTATTAGAAGTAAAATAATTGAATAATTTAAAGGGTATTGCTACTAAAAATAATTAGACATACTCACATAACTGCTTCCTCGTATGATCGATACTAGAGCTCAACATCTGTTTTAATCAATACTATAACTTAACTAGATATACTTACTTATTAGAGTAGTATATGCTCCATCACTACATGACTATAACCCTAGTACTTGAAACATTCAATTTCACTTGTCTTCCATCTTGATGATTGTCCCTTCTTAAACTTCCTTGACTCCTCCTTCTCAATAGCTCATGACTTTAAGTTGGGTTTGGCTTCTTCTCTTTTGCTTAGTTCCAACCTTAATGGTCTGCTAAGAGCAAATCCAATAGACTACAACCTATTCGAGGGAGCTTGATTGTAGCTCTAGCACCTTGTGCATTCAACTCTTTGAGTGACTTGGATGTCATCCTTCATGATAGTAAACCTCTAATAATTTTACACTTCTCTAGTTTCAAATTTCAATCCACTAATCAGTCTAGAGACAATACAAGCTTTTAGGTCATCGACGTCACTTCTAATCATTAAGATCTAGAACTCCTTCTCATAGTCATCCATTCAAAGTCCTCTTTATCTCAGTTCCTACAGTTTCTTGAATGTCTCCTATATGAAATGGTCAAGTATGAATCTTCCCTTAGTGCTCACCTCATTACTTACCATGTCCTAATTTTCGATTCTACTTCTCTATGTCGGCTAACTTGTATGTTCTTCCACCATAAGGTAGCGTACTCTCTAGTCTTACCTTTATACATTCATTGTAGTTAAGATACTCAAATACCGTCTCGACCTTATCATCTTAATCAAGGTAATCATCTACATTACTGGACTTTAAGTAGGTTAGCAATTGTAACTTGGCATCCTCAAATCTCAATTAGCTCGTCCTTTCATCTCTTCTACTTCATAGTATTCCTCCTTTTCACTTTCCTCAACTTAATTTAAGTTAATCCTTCTTCGCTCTCATTGGAACACCAAAAGCCCAGTTATTCTATTCTAGATGTACAATTTCACTCTAAGTAGCATTATTAGCTCCCTATCTAGCTTTTGGTGCTCTCCTTCGCTAAGATTCAGCTTGACCATTACTAAGGTCAACCATTTCAAGTCAAGCTACATCTAACCAGTTCACTTCTTGAGTTTAACTTAGCAATCATGGTGCAAGCTTGTCTATTTTCTCATTTGTAGACCTTATAGTTGTGGAGACAGGCCTTCCACAGTAGAAAGCACTACTCTCATCATCCTCGATGGCCGCTTGAATACAAGAATCAATGATCACAACAATTACAATCTCTCAAACAAAGCATGTACATATAAACTGACTTTCATACTACTTTGGACAACCATACTACTAGTCTACAAAAAAAGAATAAAGTTTAGTCCAATATTTTAATACAGCTACACCAAACACTTCTCATAGCTCATAGCACTCTAAAACAACTCCAAAAACAAGCAACAGTAACTCTACAACTCATCGTCACCAAAGCTCTTATACTAAGATGTGCGGCTTCGTGTATGAACACATGATAGTGAACAATCATAAGGGATGGAACCTATCATCAAGATGGACAAAAAACTAATTGGGATTCGAAGGTTTAAGCTAATCTCATACACCAATGAATGAATATTACACACCACTCTTCCCATGTAGACCTAATAACCTAATTGATATGACATACAGTTGAACTAGAAGGGTTACTTACTACAAATCTTACTCAAGGGTTAGATAAGAGTACCCTTGAACTTGCAGTAGCTAAGCTTAAGCTATCACACAAGAATAAGTAGGAAGAAGATGACTATAAAAGGAGTATCTATTAGCTGCCTTGTGTAAGCCCCAAAGCTAAGCCAATTTACCGTAGAATTGAACTTAGAACCCAAGGTTTAGGGCGATCAGTTAAAAGATCCGATCAAACCCAAATTATAAACTATTGAGAAGAATATTAGTAAAAATGACCCCATAAACTTAAATTTAAGAAAATAAGCAATAAAATAAGAGACTATAAAATTTTCAAATTTTAAGTATAATAATTGCTAATTATCGAAAAGGCAAAAAGTGTAATATAATAACTAATAAATTACTAGAGATAGATTATATATATACTAAAAATTTTAGAATGACCAAAATAATAATTAGGAATGTTCACGTGTACCCTACATGTATTTACGTGTAGATAAAAATACGTGAAATTACCTAAATTGACCAAAAACTAAGCAAATAATTAAAGAAAATTATAAAATAATTGTGGAAAAATCAGAAAAAAAAAATCAGAAGGGTGTGGAATGATGCAAGGTTGGTCGTGGCAAGTCAAAATCTGAAAAAGAAAATTCAACAAATTAAATTAGGACAACATAAAAGCCAAAAATTTTGGGATAAAGTACTTGTCTTGTTTCATTGCTTGTTGCTTTGTCTGGTTCAATAATACCGCTTATCCTAGTGAATTCTACGGACCTACTGGGCCAGAAGCTTCTCAAGCTGCACTTTTTTCATTCTAAATAAAAAAAAGTAAAAGAAGGAAGGTGCATCATCCCGCGAATTACTTCTGAATAAATTCAAAATCATATTTTAGATGTTACTGCCTGGAACGGGATTATAATTCCCCCCATTTTCATCCATTAAATAATATTTAATTATTTGAAAAGTCTGTTTTAAATTTTCAAGTTGCAAATATTTAGTTATCAAGATCGGATTATGAGTTATTAAATAGTAAAATGAATAAAAACTCAAAATTGGAAGGGCAGATGTATAGAACCTTTCAACAAGATAGTGCTTTTTCAACTCTCTCAAAATGGAATCTATTCCAAACATATATGCCATGGTTCCTTACCTCGACAGGGTACAAATAAGAATCCCCACCCAGGAATGAGAAAACATATATTGACAAAAGATGAAACCTTGTTTGTAGACCATTTTACAGTGCGATGGTTGGCTGTTCATGGACTAGCTGTACCTACCGTTTCTTTTTTGGGGTCAATATCAGCAATGCCTTGAGTAGTAAAAAAAAGTGGGATGCTGTATTTCCAGGATTGGATCATTAATATGTTTGCTCGCGGTAATTGTGGCCTCTCGGGAGAATCGATAACTGCATCTTTGATACACTTAACATTATATGAACTGGATTAAAGGGGTTGGTCATCCTAAAATTAGGATTCATTTCTTATCGTAAATATTCACTTTTTCCTTTTGGAAGATACAGGAGCGAAACAATCAACCTATTGATATTGGAAGACCCAAAAGATTCTTCCAGCGTATCATTTCTGGGTCCAATGGAATTCATAGGTAACAAGTCCAAAACAAAGGATTTATCCATGAAGAGTCTTCAAATCGAAATAGAATTGAAGAGAAATGGATTTGATAACACAGAACAAAATGGATTCGTCCACGGAAACGCTCCGATGTAATTAATTTTTCATATGGATATTGTTATGCTTAATATCTTTAGTTTGAACTGTATTTGTCTTAATTCCCCCCTTTATTTGAGTAGTTTTTTCTTAGCGAAATTACCTTTTCCTGTCTATCAAAGAAAGGTTTCAAAAAAAATTTCGCCAGCTACACTCACAGTCATAGTCCAGGAAAAATGGAAAATAGCAATAATATTGCTATTTGTAGTTCATATTTTAATATTAATTGGTCAAGCTCAAAAGAGTGAGTATCCCTAATTTTAAAAATGAGAATGAAACTAGTAGCTAATCAAACCTTCCGTCATTCCTTAAGTCCCATAGGTTTGATCCTGTAGAATCTGACCCATTTTCTCATTAAGCGAGGGGTACGAAATAAATCAGATTGATTTTTCAATCAACTGGATATTCGGGAATCCAAAAATCGTTAAATTAAATTAAAGAAGTAACTTGAATTATTTGATTTATTAGATCTTGAATCTTAAATTTTAAGATTCCAGATCCTAAAAACAACAATGCTTTCGAATAAGCATGAGTAATTAAATGAAATAAAGCGGCTCGATAAGACCCCATACCTAGAGCTAACATCATATAACACAGTTGAGACATTGTAGAATAAGCTAAACTTCTTTTAATATCTTTTTGAGCAAGAGCTAAAGTAGCTCCTAATAGTACTGTTATTATACCTATTAAAGATATAAAATTCATTATATAAGGTATGATCCAATAATAATGGTTTCAATTTTTTGAAATGAACGATTTGAAGACCTATTGATTCTAACAACTGATTGCAGAGTTGATCATTCGGACCTTTATCGAGTGAACTGGAAAGTTCTTTTTTTAGTTGTCGGAATTATGGTTATCTGAAGAATGGATCGAAGAATGACGATTCCCACTATGATCTTTCTTCTTTTCGATTATAAACGATGGAATCATCCATCACGATATATAAAAAACGATCAATTTGAAAATGTTGTAAAGAATGAAATGTCACAATATTTTTTTTATACATGTCAAAATGATGGAAAAGAAAGAATATCTTTTACGTATCCACCAAGTTTGTCAACTTTCTCGGAAATGATCCACAGAAAAATCTTTTTTTTCCCAACAGAAAAACTACTCCCTGATGAATTGTATGATTATTGGAGTTATCTTAATGACCAAAAAAAGACCAACCTTAGCAAGGAANTCTCCAGGAAAATGGATATCTCCAGAAAAGATTTTAAGTTCAATCCTTTTTTTTTTTCTCTCCACTCGGACTAATCCGCCGACTCGGCTTCTTGTATTTAAAGTAATTCGTGTATCTACTCGAATGAGACTATTGTTGCGTACCATTATCGAAGAATAGAAGAAGCATCTGACTCCTTCATGCATGCTCTACTTGGCTCGGGGGGATATAGCTCAGTTGGTAGAGCTCCGCTCTTGCAATTGGGTCGTATTGGATTTCACTTGACTGTCTACAGCTCCATTGCGTGTGCTCGGGGTAAAAGTTTTGTATAAATGGATCGGCATGCTATTAAGTATTTTGATTCTTACCAATTTCAATTATAACAGCAATTCGAAGTATATGAAAACCCCAGAATCTAAATTGTTCTACAAATATCTAATTGGGTATCTGATCCCTAAACATTATGGAGTAAGACATCGATTTTTCAATAAGAAAAATTCTTTTGAACCGCTAAGCCTACGTTACACGCAATAGTGCCTAGAATTACTACTGGAAAAATATATAAAAGATCATTGGGCCATGCAGGTTCTCCGTAAACTGGTATAGTTCGTAACAAAGAACTATCGAGGGTTCGAATCCCTCTCTTTCCTTTTGCTCGGGAAGATATTTCTTTATTAGGGTTTCCTGGTTTTTTAGTATCATAAAAGGATCTCATAGAGGCCTTTATGGCCCTAGCCCGTAAATGGACCTTTATGAGCCTCTAAAATATCTTTTAGACCATGCCCAATGCCCCAGTTGGTCCTATACATGTGACCTGCTATCAAGAAAAGATTCTCCATAATAATTATGACCCATCCCTTTAGCCAATTTAGCTCTTAATACAGGATCATTCAAGTCAGGTTTTTTTGTTATTTGGATAGGTGAATTCTTATAGATCCGTCCCCACATAGATAGAAGTAGATAAACGGGAATTAATTCTAAACCAATCACGCTCCGGGAAAAAATCTCAATATCGTATTCGTTTAGAAGAAAAACAAAAATTGCGTTTTCATTATGGCCTTACAGAACGACAATTACTTAAATACGTTTCAGGAACAAACAAATCATAATGATTTTTGTTTCGATTTTCAATCATTCTTTGATGTCTTGGAATGTCTGTCTTAATTCCCCCCTTTATTTGAGTAGTTTTTTCTTAGCGAAATTATCTGAGGCCTACGCTTTTTTGAATCCAATCGTAGATGTTATGCTTTTTTTTTTATTGTATTCGATCGGAAGAAAAAAAAGGGGTAGAAACCGAACCTCTGTTTATACAAAAGTCGTTGTTCCTGACTCTGCTTTACCTTAATTGTTATTTGAACAAGTAAAAGTTCTGTCTTGGTCCGAGTGGGGATAGCATTTCTCTTCTGCATGTCCATGGAGTTTTGAAAATTCCAAACATCTCAGAGATAGATAGTTCCTTTTTTTTTTAGGGTACTCCCGGGAACAGATCCAGTAGAGACGGGGCGGGGCCTATAGCTCAGAGGATTAAAGCACGTGGCTACGAACTACGGTGTCGGGGGTACAAAGTTCCATAATGCGAAACTCTTTTAATTCATCCTATTAGCTTTGTCTCAGCCCATCCAAAAAAAGAAAAATAAATAAGTATTCCCGTTCTTGAAAATCCGTACTTTTCCAAACCCAGAAAACAGACGGAATTCGAGGATTACTCCTTAAGGCAAATACTTTTATGCATACCTCTTCCGGTTGATCTACACCATACTGTATCATTATTTTAAGTGGTTATTCTATTCTAGCTAATGAAGAACTTGTTATTCTAAACTCTTGGGTTCAAGAATTCCTATATAACTTAAGTGACACAATAAAAGCTTTTTCTATTCTTTTATTATGTAAAATACAGGATTTCCAATCCTAGCAGGAAAGGGGGGAAACAGATACTCAATTGAAAGTGAGTAAACAGAATTCCATACTCGATCTCATGGATACACCCTAGTACATGTTCCTCGGCGCTGAGGACATCCCCGAAGAGCGGGGGATTTCGTGACATTCTACTAAAAAAAAACCATTCCTATAAGAACTTTTTAGAGGCGGATTTTTTTACCCTTTCATCGGGGTTAGAATCCCTTTTTGACTATGCACAATAAATCCCCTAAAACCCTATAAATAGCAGGAAAAATCCAGGAACTCATTTGGACAGTTAGAAATTAGAGAAAATTAGGGAGAGTCGAAAATTCGAGAGAAAATCCAGAAAATAAAAAAAAATAAGAAAAACTATGCAGTTAAGGATTTTAAAGGGAACCCACACCAGATGAGGAGCTGGGAGTGGACGGCCACCACCACCACACGGTGGTGGCAGCGCCCAGGTCGGCCGACAAGGCCACGGTGGCCCGCGGTGGCTGGAGCCACCCAAAATGGTGAGTCCAATTTCTAGCCCAAATCTTGTGTAATTTTGTAAAAATAGTAAATATAATTATAAAATTATGAATTTTGTTATTCTGAGATATTTTTGTATGTAGTTTATAGGAAAAATATTATTTTGATGAAATTATGTTCCGTAATATATGGTCCCTAAGAAATCGTGCAAAACCGAGCATGTTTCGGTTTAGAAATAAATGACCTTAGGAGTGTAGTTTCAAGCCCAAAATTTTTCTGTAGATTACTTAGATGATATAGAACAGTGCTATGAAGCCCGTTTTCAAAAATTAATTTTCGAAATTCTTAGATAATTTTTAGGCCCTAAAATGAGGCATAAAATGGGTAATTTGGGATTAATTAGGTGATTAGGATGTTAATTATTGATTTAGATCTTAATTAGATGTTTAGGGATGTTAATTTCTGAAGTGGAACCCTAACCTTAGCCTTTGGGTATTAAGCATAGTTAATTAAGGAAATTAGGTAAGTAAAATAAGAAATTAGTAATATGTGAAATTGTAAATTAATAAATATGGAAAAATTAGGGCTATTTAGATAATATGAGAGTAAAAATCAGAATAATATTAAATCTGAATTAAGATTGAATTTTAGGTAATTATATAAAAAAGTAAGATTTTCTCACATCGGGGATAAATCCGATACCCTAATTAGAACTAGCGTGTACCGAATAGTTTAGAATACTAAATTAAGACCCAATAGGATATTTGGATACTCGAGCTTAATGTAATTAATTTCACATTAGGATTCGAGTATGTTTAAGATTTAAAAATCGAACTAAAACCTAATTTAGAAATTGATACGGAAACTGAAACCGAACCCAAACCTAAACCCAAACCTAGAATAATTATAAAAGACTTAAGACCTAGATAATTAGGTGTATTAAACCCTAAACAACACATAACAATAAGCATTATAGGATAAAACAAACTTATAATAGTTATATGAAAAGTTGAAACCACGTTTGTGTTATAGGGATGAACGGCGATGGCCTGAGCAAATCGGACCTCGAGTGAGTGAGCGAGGAGTCAAGGTAAGTTGGGATTAATACGATGCTTTATTTTGGAGGCTTAAGATTATGCTTGGTTGTGCTTGTAGATAGTTGAATGTATGCATGTACTTGATTATGGGTGATGCCACGATTCTGTTTGTTGCTCTGCACATATTGTATGAATTGTATGAAATGATTGATCACCCTAAACTGGACTTAATTAAATATCCGACCAGTAATTATAATCGGACATGCATTGCAACCCGTTAGGGGAACTTAGGACTCTCCGGCCAAATACCGACCCCTTCGGAAGGGATAGCGCAGGATTGCAAAATGGTCCCTTCTTCATCCTCAGTCGAACTAAGTGACAGGAGAGGAGGTCGCGGTGAGGGTGAAGGCAGTGGTTCGAAGGTAGTCGCGGGAGGAGCAAGGTCTCCATTACACAAGCTTGGGTTTGGTCGTGAGCTATTGCATTAACGGCAACTCTTTAACCCGGATTAAAGCGGGCGCAATTTCTCTAATCTCACGACGGGCCGGACAACGTCGTGTGATGACATTTGCTTGCACATGCATTGCATCTAATAAGTGATTGAAAACCTTGTTGTATTTCTGGTATAGTTTTAAGTCCTCCGTCCTAACTTACCGAGCTGTGGTTGCTCACATACCTATAGACGTCGTGCAGGTGCTGGCTAAGAAGCGGCAACCAATTACTCTGAAGCTAGCAACTGCTGGATCCTGGGAAGTGAGGAAAAATATGGAAGAATAAACACATATCTTAAGGTCTAAGTTGTTATTTTAGAATTATTTTTCATTTCCGAATGATGTAATAACTAGGGAATATATTATAGAGAAATGTTGTAAACTTTAACTGCAATAATTGAATGATAACATATATATATAATTCCTCACTTTTATAAGTAAATGATTTATTTAAATTACAAACTGTTTACTTCAAAGCGGATTAGTCGTTAACGCCTTGTATAGATCAGGTCTAAGATAGCGGTTGTAAGGCCAACTTCTATCTTAGGATGGTTTACACGGCGGGGGCTGTTACAACTCTGCTGCTTCGGGGCGTGACACCTTGTAGCTCATTACATAAAGGGGTAATTAGGGTAAATCATAGAAATACACCTTTACCTAAAAGGATACTAGGCTAAATTTAGTATACTATTATACCCCGAATAGGAGAAGTCGTAACAATCCTATCATATAAACTAATCTAAGATAAAAGCTTATCTTATAGCTATTATTATAGATACAGTCCACATAAGGCATACACTACGTAACCTTCTCGAAGAATCCAACCTAACACCTATTAATAATCAAACCTATGATATAGTTTTTCAAAATACCTCTTTAAGAAAACCTATTGTTTGATAATATAACAATACTTAGATAAGTATTTTCACATATTGTAGACACCCAATTTTGCCTCCTTTATCTTTATTTTTATTATTTTTCTTTTCCCAATAGACCCAAAATTCGGAAAAACAAAAAAAAAATAAAATAGGAAATTAAAAAAAACCCAAAAAATTAAGAAATTTAGAAAAAATAAGAATTTTAGAAAAATACAAAAAATTTTCAAAAAATAAGAAAAAGCATAAAAAATGAGAAAATTAGATAAGAAACAATTAAGAAATTTAGAGAAAAAGAAAAAGAAAATTGAAAAATTACAAAAAAAAAATAGAAAATTTTGAAAAAAAAAATAAAAGATTTTAGAAAATAACTTTTTATTAGAGTAAATTTTTTATTTTTAAATTAGATTTAAAAATTGGGCCGTTGAACTTAGGCTTAAATTTAAATCTAGCTCAAGCTGACTGAATCCATATGTGCAATTTAGTTGCATATATGGATAAAATACAGGCTAACGGCCTAATAGTTAAGCATATGGACTTAGTTTAAACATTGAGTGTGAAGTCTTGAATTCGAATCTTGATAAAGGCAGAGAGGCCTTATTATTTTTTGTTAACTAACAGCCATGTGTCAGGGTCTTACTATGTCACGTGTTGACACATAGCAGGTCGAGTCTACTGATGTAATGTCACATCAGTACTTTCTCTCTTTTTCTCTCAATTTTCCCTCCCTTTCCCTTAATTTCCTCCACTTTCCCTAGCCAAAAACAAACTCAACCCTCTCACTTCGACCTTTGATTTCGCATATTTTCCTTTCTATAACACACCAATTAATGATGTGATTTTATTCCCCACATAGCTTACTTTGAATCAAACACAAGAACATGTCCAAATTCAGTCAAATGAGCATTCAAATCAAGCTCTAAAAAGTAGAAAAAAAGAACTGAAAATCTGGATTTTACATTTAAGTCCAAATTCAAGCTTTCCTTGTTCATTTGATGAATTCGTATATAAATAGGGGGCTTACGAGCATCTAAAGGATACATAAACAATTCACAAGCTGTAGAAAACTTACAAGCTCTCTCTCTCTCTTCCTCAACTATTCTTTCTCTCTCTACACCTACGACACTCTCTCTCTCTTCGTTTTTTCTCCCTCAAGCCCCTAATTGATTCATACTACCACCACAACTAAATCCCCTTAGCCACCAGCAACCAAGCCCAACCCATTTCGACCTCCGACGTAGCTATTAGCACCTTCCATTACCGAATCTTAACCACTGCACCCTTGATCACGACCGTAAGCAGTTGAAAACAGCTGCCATCCACCCCCACATCACACTTGTGATCAATTGAAGACAGCGGCCATCTACCCCGACGTTACGCTTGTGATCAGCTAAAGCCTATCGATCACACTCGTAACCCCTTCCAAGCGATTGCCTCAACTGACCCAACTTGATCCGCAATCGACCCATTCGACTCACTCCAAGTTTGACCTGCATGCCTACTATGTCCGAAGTTTAGTTTCTTTTTTTATTTATTATTTAGTTGTTATAGTTGTGTTTTTTTATTTATTTATTTATCATGAATGTAAATGTAATAATAAAGAAGAAAAAAAAAGAAAAAGAAGAAAAGAAAATAGAAAAAAAAATAAAAGAGTAATCTTATTTTATTTTTTTTATTTTTACTAGTTTAATAAAAATAGGTAAAATATATTAAGTAATAAATAAATAAGGTGATATAATAAAATAAAATAAGTAGAATAGGGAATTGTTTTATCACTTAGAAAATTGATTTTTAAAAAATAAAATAAAAATAAATCAACTATTTTTCAAATTAGGATCATTTAGAATTTCCAAAAATAAAAACTAATTTAGGGCCCTTTAGGAAATTTTCTTAAATAAATCAAAATGAATAAAAAAGTAAACCCAGTTATTTTAAAAACTAAAATCAACTCAACTTACTAAAGTTTTCTTTGAAAAGAACTATGTATGTCTAATCTCAAATAGCAAGTACTTAGGTACCTGTGGGAAGACGGTAAAAAACGAAAAAACATAATTTCTCTTTTTCCTTTAGTTTAGATTGTTTTGTTTATCCAATTAGAGTAATTAAATTGAGTCTTGTCTTTCAAAATTAAAAAGGTGATTTTTAAGTTTAATTCTAATTTTGGAAAATCAATGGTATTTGTAAGGGTTTAAAATTCCTAACCCCCAAACCTAAATCTCTAGTTTTCAAAAACTATTTTATAAAAATTGATTTTAATCGTTAAACTAATGGCTAAGTTATAATCAATCTACCTAATTAGTTATAACTTCAATATTTTTCTCGACTACAGTCGGTTGGCGACTTCAAAGTTATTTTCAAAATAAATAAATAAATAAAAGGGTTTTCTTTAAACATTAATTAAGGATCAGTATTAAACGAGGTATTAAATGAGTAGGGTTTAATACTGATTGGTTTAAAAAATACCTAATTTTATAAAAGAACCGAAAGGGTAAAAAACTAGTCTCGACACATATAGAGTTATAATTTATAGTGACAGTTTATAAAAGCTACAGGTCTTAAAGTCTATTTACGATCAAATAAGAAACTAGCGAGTGTCCATGGGATTCTCAATTAGTTTCTTATAAACAAAAGAAAACTCAAAAGCCCAAAATTAGTGAATTCTCCCTTTCTTCACTTTTCCAACAATTGCGCACTAACTTAGGAGTAGTGATATCTGTATATCTTAAACTTTTACTCATCACCTACAAAAGAATCTATAAGGATATAAACATAACTAGCACAATAAACGGGATGGAGATAGAAGAATACTATGAAATCACAAATAAGGTTATTAATTATAATGAAATGTAATTCACTTAAAACATCGCATAATATTATCTGGTCCATTGTAAAGTTAGAGAAATTACATTCTCTCTGACCTAAATTGAGGAGTTTATGACAGCTCAAATCAAACTAAACCTAATCTTGTACTATGGAGATTACTCTTCTCCCGTAACCAACTTCAAACCACAGCCCCTACCTTTACTGCGACCTTCTTGTTTATCACTTAATTCGACTAAGGATAGAAAAATGAACTATTTTAGCTATCCTCATTGAAGGAAGTCAGTATTTATTTTAACACACTTAATTGTTTTTGTAACGAGTTATTATGCATGTCTAATTACGTTAATGGTTAGATCACCATTATGTTGAAAAGGTATTCACAATCATAACTTTATAAACTAATACCATAATCTACCACAATCAACGTGAAATACTTAACCATGGAGTCTTACATTTTAATAACCTTGTCTCGTTATATTGTGTGTCTTTGTTACTTTGATATTCAAGTTTGTGATGAGTATTAGTTGTTAGGGGAAGATGGATTTGTAATCCCATTTTTTCTATAATGGAAGTATTCTATTGATGTTGTCTAGTGGTTTGTCCCATTTTGGATTTTCCACTTAAACTTGTTAGTTTTATTGCTTCTATTTTATCACAATTAGTAAAAAAGTTAATTATACATATTGTCGTACAAACCATCCTTTCCCTGCACGTTGGGTTGCCGACTGACCTAAAAGGTTGTGATTGACATATCAAACTGACATAGTGGTGAAATTAGAGATTCTTAGTTTCCTGTTCAGACAACAAAATGGTGAAGAACACTTGCTTTTTTGATAATAAGAAAAGAAGGTCAAGCATCTAACAACTTGAAGACAGGATGAGTACCAAAAGGAATGAATCAGAGAAGAGATGATGAGGATACCTTTGCACATATGGCAAACATACCGATGCGGACAAACCGAATTGACATGACCTTGGTCCACACTATAATGAAAGAACAGTCGATAAAAACTCAAACCGAAAATCCGACCACTAGACATGTTAAAGTCAAGGCTTTCTTAAAATTCTTGAAGCACAACGGAGGGACCAGCCTAAAAGCAATTTTGAAAGATTGATTTCATCATCGAATATTTTCCGAAAAGAACTCCAAGATGGCCGTGTTTGCTCGTTCTATCATGACAATGATGCAGGGTTCAAGTGGTAGATATTCAATTAATTGCAAGTGCCCACCAGATGAATCCATTCTCGGGGTCCCCTACTAGGTTCCTCCAGTGACTGGTATCAAGACATGTTTGAAACCACAAGTGTGTACAAACTCTTAACTTGACATTAAACGCAAGTCTACATAACTTTGAATTGACTAGATAAAACTACATATACAGGACCACCATACACATGATAAACGCTGGAAATTTACAATATGCAAGAACTTGGAACCATTCATGTAATAATCTGAGGAAGACCGAAGGAAACTTTTATCTTCAAGAAATGACAGGCAAAAATAAACACTTCTTGCTCATGTTTATGCACCTAAATTCTCTTTTTTCTGCACATCACGGTAGTGTCAGTTGCAGGTCACTGATACATGTCACTACAGCATTCTATAAGTAAATCCAGAGCAGTCGAAAGAACAATTAATCTGTAAAAAAGAAAAGGAGCCCAACAGGATGTTGAAGCTGAATTATGATACTTGTCTGAGAAATTTATGTGAAAATGGTATGATCAGAGTACATAATTACAATAAATCTATACATCTGTACTTGGCATAAAGCCTCATCAGCTTCTTCCATTAAAAATCACTAGAAAGCTTACAAAATTTGTCCTTCTATTCACCTTCCTAAGACTAGTCTTGACCGGATCTAATTTATCCGAACATAAAATACAAGACTCCTCTATCAAGATATATGAACCTTATAATAGCCATTGGAGTGGATGGAACTTGGAGGAAGCATATGTCATCAATTGGATTGGCTTCAAGCCAAACTCAATGCAGTAAATATTCTCATCACTTGCAAAGTTGGACAATTAATCTTTCTTTCAATGAAATCTTGAGGACTATGCTGGAATTGCAAGCTGGGAAGGAACATGGCAGTTTTTATTGATCTGTCAATGTCATAGAATTTGTCAGGAAAACTTGCATGGATAAATGAAAAGAAAAAACATTATATAAAAGAATGGTATTCCCAATGTTTATAGTGATTATCTGCTATTAAAGAAGCAGCAAATGGCAAGAGGAATGTTATGACTGCTAGCGAGGTTGCTCATGAAATTAAAACTGCTCATCATTTATAAATCTATTGAAACGTCTTACCCATCTTGCCACTTGAAATATCATTACTTGCAGTTCCTCGGCCAAAGGGTCCAACACTACCAGTAGGTGGAACGTTTGCATGAGTTGGTTGTACCGTTGGGGAAGCAAACCTAAACATATTCATGGGCTGCAAAACAATTATGATTGATGATCAACATGTTTTTTTTCAGAAAGCACTGAATGATAGAAGAAGCATTAAGTTTTCCTATAGATGTGAAGCCCAAACCTGAGAAGCAGCTTGCATTGGATGCATGCCCATATAACGAGCAAATTGCTCAGAGAACATCTGATTTTGAATCTGATTCTGAAAATTTACTTGGTTCATGACTGGAGTATGAATCACTGTCGGGCTAGGAGATGCAGTCACAGGAATTGATTGGTCAACCACAGGGACTCTAGGAAAATGCATGTTATTATGCACTGCTGGCAAGTTTGATGGATCCATTCCCATGCCCATTGGGGTCATAAAATGCTGGACTCCTGGAAACATCATTGGAGCCATGCCACTCCCCATCCACATCACCTGAAATCCCAGTCCAAAAAAATAGTCCTTCAGAAACACATGATATGCTAATACACTTACACATACATGTGAATGCCTAGTTAACTTCACAGCTGCATTGGTGTTGTCCATTCAAATGAAGTATCCCATTAACTTTAGAGATGATCCCTCCACCAGGAAGAAAGTTACTGAAATAACGAATGAGTTTCTTCTTGCTTAATTACTAAGTCAAAAAGTTTTTGTACACAGCCTACCTGGCTTTATAAATTTCAGTTACACAAATTTAAACCATAGACTACCAACCAGAGGTCCATGACCAGGAATAATTCCACATTTTGGGTATGTAAACATTATGGCGTCAGTGTGTTTCAACTCATAATATCTGGACCTATAAACCGAACCTGTAATTGTAACTGCAGAGACTTCAAGTATTCAATGGCTTCATCCAGCATTGATGCCTTGTCCGTCTGAAAAATTAGAAGAAACCACTGTCAGCATGGACCTTTATGCTTTGATTAGTCTTACTGTGAAATATGATCCAAGTTAAAGAAAATCAAAACAGAAACTTGTCTTCAAGTATTTGGTAACAGTGGATATGTTGAAGCGAAATGTATTCCCCCAGTAAATTAGGTTTATTATTGTAATTTCAAATAATTGGATTACAAATCAAGATATCCCAAGAATCAACCAAACATGCTCTTATCCTAGTAAGAAAACGGTTAGCTTGCGACTTCCGTCCATCACATCCATATGACTGAGGTATTTTGCATGTCCCTTCTAGCTCACATTGACAGGCACAAGAATGCTCAAGGACTAAGCCCAACTTCCAAATCCAATAAAAGAAACACGCATAGAGCAAACATTAACAATATGTGCAAACATGTGCAGATTATTACCAATAGATCCGATATCATTCACATAATTTTAGAAACTAAACTTAAAAGTTATGGGAAAAAAAATAAATAAATGATTGAGATAAAAAGGCAGACCTTATTGCAATGAGGTATAAGCTCCTGCAGAGCTCTCATCTTCTTATTGATCCTATCTCTTCGTCTCTGCAACAATGAATCTATTCAGTATAATTGAAAGATAGAATTTTTAGATAAGAGGAGCCTGGATATACCCGTTCAGAGAGATTATGAACTTCAGCAGCACGCGTTCGTCGAGTAGTTCCAGATCGTGCTGGCTTCTTTCCACCAGCTGAATCAAGTTCAGCACCCTAACATATGAAACAAGAGTATAAGAGATCACAAGCGTGAATTATTCTGTGTGTGCATATCAGGGAGAAACAGAGAAATAGAGAGAGAGTACCCCGCTTTGGCATTCCAATTCATCTGCATCATCTCTATCCTTCCTCTTGCAGCTACTAGAATCCAACTGCTTGTTAGTAGTTGTTCCACCAAAACTACTACCGGATCCACCAGAAGATGAAGTAATAGTAGGTTCAAGTGTCTCGGTCTTTCTTCCTTCATTTGGTGAAACTATCTTCTGAATATCTTCCATCAACACTCCAGCAGAAAAACCAGTTGTGCCACCTCCAATACTCGATGCTCGGCTAAAATCAGGATCATTCACGACTTGATTACTGCCACAATGGCTTGATCCAACCGTCATGACTGAAGCCTCTCGTATATCTCCTTGTGTAAAGTTAGTAGATGCCTGCCCTGTGAAGTGTGAATTATTCTGCCTCAGACCGTCCCTGATTGGTGCTGCAAACTGGGACAAATTTACCGTTTTTCCCGTTCCACCAGGCATCTGACTTTGCTGACCTGAATCAGGTACCTGGATTCGAGGAGGGGGCATTGGATTCCCAGAAACTTCAGGAACAAGTGGTTGCCTAGTATTTGATTGTTGAGCAGTTGTTACAACATGTGTAGTATCCGAAGCACTAAGTTTCGTAAACTTGTCATCTTCGAACTGCCTGATTGGCTTATCGGTGTCCATTTCATCACAATTTGGCAATTCAGTGAAGATATCTGAACAAAACTCTTTGTCAATGGTGTCGTCAACTGGATAATGGATCCATGAGACTGTCTCATCATCATTAATCAAATTACTGGAGTTCCTATATGAACCACTACCCCTAAGAATTTGGTGATCATGCTTCTCGTGGGCTTGTCTTGATACATTGTTATCAGGACTCGGATTTCGATGCGTCTGGCTATGCATCACTAAATGTCCATTTCTCCATAGAAGCTCCACTAGTTCATTATTCGACCTGTATAATTAGACCAACCGAGGCATAGAAGCAGGTTTATTAGATGAAATTCAATCGGGGATAAACGAAAACTAACAACTAAACTCTCCCCTATCCACTCCAATGTTTCGTAGACTCTTGGATATTTCACCTTGAAAGCTTGAAAATAATGGCAAAGGGATATAGAGAAAGAGGACAAACCCCATGGGTTTCTTATGATTGGTCAAAGGGACATCGCCATCGAAATTCCAATCAGGAAGACAAGGATTCATGGCTGAACACAAGTTGTGTTTCTGTTGAAGAAGAAGAAAAAGCAAATATGACAGCTTTAACTACTGAAGTGAAATCTTAAGTACATGTTCAACACTTTAATATATCATTAAGACCATTAATTAATTTATTAATATTAATAAATTAATGAAGGACCAAACTGATATTTAATTGACTGATTGACTAAAGCATAAGCAGAACGAACCAAAAACCTAAATAATTAAAAAGCTACTTACCACTTATGGAAAGCACAACTGAAAATCAAACTAATCCTTAATCCACTAATATAGCTTTAAGACAAGATAGCCAATAACAGTAAAAAGAATGGAATCTTATTTTAATCCCCTATTAGTACTTCCCCCGATTGTTAATTACACTACTATATTCCAATCTTCCATATCACTAGAATAGGAATACTGATGAAAAAGTACAATTAAAAATTCACAAAGACAGAGATGTATGATCATAAAAAAGCACAGGAGACAGAATTCTTAATCCTTGTAATCCAATGATTTTAAATTGAAGTACTTCAAAACCAGCTACATGACATTTTGTGAAAAAGAAGAGATACGTAATTAGGCAAATGACCCATCAAACAGAAACTAAAACTTGAACATGAAGATTGAAACTTCCCCCCCAAAAAGGAAACCATATCAAACAACTTTCTCATGTACCCAAAAGTGGCAAAAATTCAGCAGTGATAATTGAAACTCGCTCGCTCACCTGACTAAATATAAAAGCCTATTCCTTTTACTTGTTTCCTTCTCTCACCCTTTGTAAAGAAAAGCTGTTCTGCAGAGAGAAATGCTAAGAAAATTTATGAGAACTAAAAGGGAGGACCAGTGCCTTTTAACTCCAGTTAGAAATGAAAAAGACAGCATATAGAAAGAGAGACGGGAGAACAGAAGGAAGCTCTTCTGTCTTGTAACGTAGATAAGATAAATACATTTTTATGAAAAATAACAAGATTAAAAATATTCTAATTTATTATCTTAAAACCCAATACTATTTAAAAAATTAAAATCAAAACTCTTATCATCGAATCGTATCAACGCTAATTTTGGACGAATTTTATATCCACTTGGAGGGGCATTAAATTTTCGTACTGTAACGCATATTGATATTCCACATGGCATTTAATTATTCACTTACAACACTGTAGATGCGCCTGCGGAGAAGGGACCAGCTTCTTTTCGAAGAATATAAAGAAAAATAGTGGGGAGAAAATTAAAAGGTCGTGGGTGGTGGAAAATGGCCGAGCTGGGTTCGACCAAATCTACAACTCCAACATTACGATGTAGCAATCTAGAGATGCAAAAGGGTTGCGCCACGTGTCCTCTAGTGATTTTTATCTAATTGGTCAATGATGATGTACAAAAGTTGTCAGATAAAAAAAGAAAAAGAAAAACCAGAATTATTTGACCATCGGCGGTAACTGATGAAATCTTTATCCTTCACATATTATATAACTAATATTAAAAAACGAAGAAAAAATTACACTTGATTGTTTTCTATTCAGAGCTTTCGTTAATTTTTACGGAACAAAACTGCCAAGTGGGCTGGTAATAGAATGTAATTTTGGAAATTGAGGTTGGAATAAAAATAATGTTAGATAAACTTAACATGATGCTTGGGAACTTAAGAAGGAATAAATTAAATAATTAAATTGGTTATAGGATCGTATAATCTTAAAACAAGATCTTCGTGTTTGTGATTGGATATGTCGATGAGAATGGAGATAATGTCAATATGTCTATCAACTCGCTTCTCATTTTGGTCAAAGTGTCTGTATAGTTGTCGGCAAAATGAAGTCTACAATATGTAGAAAAACGTATCTTATTAGACTAATCACTGTACACTTTTGTGCAAAACGATTGGTAACAGAAGCCTATTTGCAGGCCTTTGTCCAAATCCTATTAAAAATGTTTATTACATTTAAGGGTTAGAAATAATCAATAACCATTAAATAAATACAGCATTTTATATTTTCTTTACGATTTTATTCCCGTTATCTTTAAAATTGTTTATTTAATTTTTTAAATCTTAAAAAAAAAAAAAAGTGCCTTGCAGTCGTCTAGTAACCATTTCGCCCTTTAAAAGTAATAGAAAATTATTTTAGTATTTATCCAGGAATACAATAGAAATTTGAATCTGAAATGCATTTTTTGGGAAAGAATTTAAGAAGTTTTGAACCCACATGAAGGAAACATAAGATATGTATTATACATATATATATATATATATATATATATTAACAGAAAACACACTCATATTATAAGTGTATAAAATTAAAAAATAAAATCGAATAATGCCTATTTAATATAATAGATTAACAAATTTGATATGCGCAAGACTAATGTATCTTTTATTCATAACTATTATCATTAGTCAACTAAAAGATACACAATTTAAAAATGAAAAAAAAAAAACAAAAAACAAAACAAAACCATCTAAGGGAAGAAATATTGAAAAGAACCATATTTTTTTTTCCTTATCTAAATGAAAGCCAATGGTGGAGAAAGAAAGGGAGAGAAAAAGGGATTAGTGGGTCAATAGAGAAGAAGAGTGGTTAAAATAATAAATTTACAATAATAGTCTTTGTTTAATTAGTGGTGGAAAAAGAATGATAAATATTAAAAGGATAATTTAAAAAATTCAACGGTTATGTTATCATGATGGTTACTTAAGGTTGCATTGGCTTAAATAATATATATATATATATATATATATATATATAAAGCATTTTATGTGTTAATTATGTACTTTAAGTTTAGACAGGAGAAGCATGATAGAAGAATTTGGTAGAGCCATATTAGAAGACCAAACATTTCTCAACCAAGCATATTTTGATACTATATTTTTAGTAAGAGAATGTATAATAAATTATTCACGTAAGGAACTCACTGAGTTCCTAGACCAAAATAATCTATTTCTTTGTGATTTAGGAATTTAAAACAAAATGCCAATGCAAATGATATTTGGGTAGTAGTTGCTTTAGACATATTACAGGTGATGTCTTAACATTGATAAACCTAAAAGAATTAGATATGTTCATGTGACTTTTGGAGGTTGAGAAAGAGAGATCGTTGGCATCATTAATGTCAACAATGTTTCCTCTTCCATTAATAATATTTTGTTTATTCATAGGTTAAAAAATAGCATTCTCAGTATAAATCAATCTTATGATAAAGGCCATAGAATTGTCTACAAAAAGGATAGATGCACTACTAGCATCAATTTATGTCTGGAGAACAAACTTTCCTAGGAAAATTTTCAAGAGTCGTTCACATAATCTCTTCTGCACTTCAAATCCTAACCGTGAATTTTTTTTTTTTTTTTTTTCCTTTCTCTTTCTCTAAACCATAATGCTCTATGTTGGTATAAGAAACTTGATCATGTGAATTTTCCTGAACTGAAAGGCTGAAAAAACAACTTAAAAGGAGTACTAAGCTTTTTAACACATTGAAGGACGTTTTATAGTAACCACGCTTTGAACAAGCACATGAAATCCTTTCTTAAGTCGAAAAGACATGTGAGTTCAGGTATTCCCTTGACTTGATTCACATGGATTTATTCGGATCAGCTAGAACTCAAAAGCTTAGGACGAGGCGTGTATGGTTTGGTTATAGTTGACCCTTACTCTATATTTACATGGGAAATTCTCTTAGTCTATGAAAATGATACTTTTAGAAAATTCATCAAGTTTGCTAAGGAAATATAAAATGATAAATGAAACAAGTATTAAATTATGATTTGGTTATAGTTGATCATTACTCTAGGTTTACGCGGGTAATTCTCTTTGTATATAAAAATGATACTTTTAAAAAATTCATCAAATTTCGTAAGAAAATATTCAAAATGATAAATGAAATAAGTATTATAGCCATTTGTACTGATCATTGTAAGGAATATGAGAGTTCTGAGCTTATGACTTTTTTTGAAGAGTATGGAATCAACCATAACCTTTCAACTCCATACACAAAAGAAAGAAAGAAAAAAAAAAAAGACGAAAGAAAAAAATGACATTTTTGAAAAAAAAGAACAAGATCATCCAATAGATGACACGCACAAGCTAAATGAAAGCAAAATCACAAAGCATTTCTAGGAAAAAGCAATTAATACTAATTATATCATCAATCATGTGTTTATTAGATCTCTATTAAAGAAAACACTATATGAATGGATTGAAAATAAAAAATAAATGTACCTTATTTTCATATTTTTTTGGATATAAATAAATGTTTTGTATTGAAAAAGGAAATGAGAACCTTAGAAAATTTTATGCTAGACCAAATAAGACTACATTTCTCCGCTACTCATTACAAGCATAGTATATTGAGTTCTCTACGAGAATACTTGTATTGTAATAAGGTCTATAAATGTATTATTTAATGACAACATGAAAGAAAGAATTCCAAAAGAGAAAAAGAAGTGTCAAAGAAGTTAGAAGATGTATTTGAAAAAAGAAAAAAGATGGAACTCAAAAGTTTTAACCAAATTAAGGAAAATCAACTTGAAGAAATAGATTTTGAAAGACAATAGAAATATAAGGAATTAACTGAAGATCCTCTAGAAGATTCAAATAGAAGTAAGGAGAAAAGGGAAAAGCCAAACTAGGATCGCACTTGCTATAGACCAATTTGTCTATTCATCCAATTCCTTGACATTATACTTAACTCTTCAATATGTAGATTACAGATCCTAATTCCCAACCTCCTCGCACCAATACCAACTCTTAGCATAAGCTGTGACCAAAGTCTACTTATGTCACCCCCAAACGGCAACCAAATATACCTCTAATGTTGCTCTACCCATCTTGGCTCCATCCTCACCTTTAGCATGACTCCACCCATCTATTTAAGGCACCATCTTATTGAAGTACACGTAGCTCAAATACCAAGTAATTATTAACACAATTGAGCCAAATTTATCTAGAAGAGTAGAAAATACACAAAGAAGAGATAAAAATAAAGGAGTAGAGTATTTGACACAAGGAATTCGTAGTGGAAAATCAAAACAAGAATGAAAATCTGCAAAGAGATATATGGATACAATTTTTCACAACCACCTGAAGGAATGCTCCCACAATTGAGCACCCCTAGTTATTGCATCTCTCTCTCTTTGACATACACGGAACGACATCATCACACTTTAACAACATATATAATGGTCCTAGCATTGGCACGCTTTATTTAGACACCAAGAATATCGAAAATAATAAAATGTCACATGCTAGCTCACCGAGTCTGATTGACCACATCATAAACAATTTGTGTTGCTCGGCTTGCCTACCTCACCATCGATCGACCTACTCTTATAGTTGCTCCAACTTTCTCTTTGTCACTCCTCCGTCTGTTTGCTCCAATATGAATCTTACTTAAATTCGAGACACGCTTAATAATTTATGGTGGTTTTATTATATTTTACTTGGGTTGATTTATAGGGTTTGTAACTATGTAGTTAATTAATCTATATAGACTAGAGCCATAGAGAAGTGCAATATTATTGATAAAATTTAATATATACTCAAAGTATGTTAGAAACTGATATAAAATAACAGATGGAAATCATACGCCAACTAGATTCTAAATATCTATATTTGTCAAGTTTAGTTTATCAACGTTATGATGAGCAAAATTAAAGAGTCAACCTCAGGAAAAAGAACTCTAATTCTAGCTCGTGACTTACGAGTTTTGGCGATGACCAAACAGGAAAAATTACACCAATGGACACGCTTTCTTTATCGATTGTGATTGGAGCTGATTAGTCATTATAACCAATGGAGTGGAATTTTTCAAATAAACCAACGTCGGCCTTTGACTACACGTGGAACGGAAAACCCAGGGAATGAAATAATTAAGCCATCTTAAGACAGAAAAAATTTAATGGACACTACTTACCACGTATCATATATATATATATATATATANTTTTAACAATTAATTTTCTTACGAACCTGGGAGCCAGGGCTTGTTTCGGGCCCAGCCTAGGTCCATCCCTATAAGGGAAGGTGGCCACCAAACCACTGTTCCCTTTTTTGGTGAAAAGAGAAAAGGAAAAGAAAATGGGATATTTCAAATCAACTAGTGGAAATTTTAATAAATATAAATGTGTGTATATATATGGAAAAAGTATACATATAATTTTTCTATTTTAATCCTAAAATTTTATCTTTATTGACATTCGAGTCCTTAATATTTGCAACTTTTACAAACAAGTCATTTTATTAATGGAAATAATTTTTCAGTTAGAGAATAATGCATAGTAACAGTTCTATTAATCCATGTAATTATATAAAATAAATAATATAATCATATTACAGAAATTAAATTTTAAATTTAATTTTATAAATTAAAAACTTTTGAAATTTTCAAATGAATAAGGAGTGGCCAAAACCTTTTTAATTTTTTTGCAATGTTTTATAATTTTCCTAATTTTTTAATGTTTTATTATTTTAATTATTTTTAAAAAAATTTTAATATTTAATTTATTTAATATTGACACATTGACAACTGGGATTGTGTCACATGCCTTCCTCTAATAGAAAAACTAACGTGGTTACCAAAACTTCTTATTTATAATTTTTTTACAAACGTTGAAAAATAAGTAATAATTACAAGAAATGGATCGTGTTCTTTATAAGGTTGATGGTGTGGCTATACACCTGTAACGTGGGTTTAGGATCCCCATTCCAGATCAAATCATCATCCATAATTCAAAAGAAAGGTTGATTAGTCTCCTTATTGGTACTATCATGACAACAAAATTTATACAAAACATGAGTAGTAGTTATTTTAAAAAATATATGTTCTGTTGATAGTCGGTTTTCATCCAGCCAATTTGACAAGCCTTACTTATCCATTCGGCTGTCAACAGGCCGGGTAATTTATATTTTTAGCACCTCACCGAGTAATTGACACTTTTGGTATTCCATAGAGTAATACAAATCTGTTCCTGATTTGAATTCAAGTGCATGGTGCAAATAATTATTACAAGCATGGTTATATTATATAACTGTTTACTCTCCTTACATTTCAAGAAAGATATCTAATTAAGAGACTTCTACGTATCCCATCAATTATTCCAATAACTGCTACTTTAAACACGACAAGTCTCCTATAAATATAGGAAAAAAACTCTGTAAGAGACATCCAATAACTCCGAACTACTTACTTTACTTTCATCATTCTTATTTACTGATTTAGGCATCGGAGTAGTCGCACCAGACTGGCTCTAGTACCAAGCAATTTTCTTTTTTTTGCAGGACATTTTCAACTCCTAAAATTCACCAACAATATTTGGTTCCATCTGTTTTTTCCTAAACACAACCATATGGCTAAAACTAGGATGACTAAGAGTGCAAATGCTGGCACTTCCTCTCGACACCTTAAAGAGTGGCATTGACATACCAATGAACAACGACTGACTAGACTTGAGCAACTTTATCTCGATTTGGCCAAGGAGAACTCAGAATTAAACAAAAAATATGAACAAATCCTTAACCTTCTTTATAATAATATTCATCTAAATCAAAACAAAGAGCATGGTGATTACAATGCTAAGAATAGCGATGATTCAATTTATTTACCTAAGTTGTCGAAAAAGCAAGTCGAAGTTATAATGAGACCCTCAACTCCTGCATTAAAAAAGAATGACAAAGGCAAGCAACCACAGCAGGTGCACCATGCAAGACTCTCGTATGTTACCACCCTTACTACAGTAGGCAAGTAATCCTAAATCAAGAAGAGTCCCTTTATTCTCTAGATTTTAAAGGAAGTGATACTATGGCACATCAAGTTACCATAGTTTGAAACTTATGATGAGATGAAATACCTCAAAGACCACTTAGAGTACTACTATATGTCGACCAACTTACATGGTTTAAGTGATGTAGTGGCCTATCAAGCTTTTCCCTCAATCTTAAGGAATGCAGCTAGTATATGGTTCAAACACTTGAAACTAAACACCATTTTCTTATTTTGATGAACTAGCAAAAATGTTTCTTCAACACTTCCTTATGAATAAGATTCATGTTAAGGATTCCTTAATCCTTAACACAATCAAACAAAGATTAGATGAATTAATTAGAGACTACCTAACTCAGTTTATGGCTGAAATGATTCAAATCCTAGAATTAGATATGAGCATGGCTCTCAACGCCGTAATCGATGGAATTAAACCCTATGGAGACTTTTTTCATGTCTCTCGCAAAGAATAAGCTGAGAATTTTCGTTAAGTTTAAGCTAAGGCCACTTCATACATTCGACAAGAGGATAACATAAAGACCTAACAAGAGACCGATCAGAACAGAAGAGATAGAAAAAATGATAAGAGGAAAAGTGCAAAGGACAGAGTCAGCACAGATAATGATCAAAGTTTGAATGTTGAGAGAAAGAGACCAAAGATTCCGATATTTTCATCCCACACGCTTATCAATTGTCTAATTTCGGACATATTAATAGAGGTACATGAGCAAAGAGGTGTTCTGTAGTGGCTAGAAAGAATGATCAGAAATCCCTCAAAGAAAAATTCCATTAAGTACTGTAACTTCCATCACAACAAAGGTCACAACACAAATGAGTGCATTTAGCTCAAGAATGCGATTGAGGATGCAATTTAATGTGAGCATTTACGAAAGTTCCTAGTGTATGATGCCGACAATACTAAGAGACCATCCCAGAAGAGACGTAAGGAACAAGAAAATGATACTCAACTAACTATTGTCAGGAGAGATGTAAGGGATGCGAATTCCAATAAAGCACCCAATGGAGTGATCAACACCATTGTGGGTGGACCTACTATAGGCCAGTCAAGCTCTTCAAGCTTGACAAACACCAAAAATTACGTCTATAACATCCGAAGCAAGAAGGATAAGATTGACAACACAATTTCTTTCATGGAGGAAGACTTTAAGGGCATCCAAAAGCCGCATGATGATGCACTTGTTATCAGTGAAAGAGTCGCCAACTTCGAGGTCAAAAAAATTATTGTTAACATAGAAAGTTTAGTAGATATCATTTTTCAACATGCGCTCGACTAGATGAGACCTAAGATCACAACTAAGATCTTATAAGTATGATCTATATGCCTTCAACAATTAACCAATTTAAGTAGTTGGAATAATTTCTTTATCAATATAGATCGGCGATGATGAGCATGTCACAGAGGATAAAGTGAACTTCCTTGTCATCAAATATTGGTCCCCATAAAACATGATAATGGGATAGCCGTATCAGCATTTATTTGACATTATCCATTCAACTGTACATCTTAAAGCTAAGTTCCTTACTTCTACGGGAGTCGGCATATGCAAAGGAGATCAACAACTAACAAGGTCCTTATATATGAGGGCCTTAAGACAAGAAGAGATATTTCAAGTAGAAACCTATCTGGAAGGTAAGTCGACTGGCATAGAGAATGCCAAGAGTGATATTGAGGAAATTTCTTTAAGAGATGACCTTTGGAAAACAACGAGGCTAAGGAGACCTTTGTCAGCAAATATTCGGTAAAGTTTGATTAACTTCTTGCAAACTAATGTTAATGTATTTGCATGGTCCCCTTTAGACATGCCAGGTATCCTAAGAGAAGTTATGGTACATAAGCTCCAGATTGATCCCAATGTAAAGGTAGTCTAACCCAAAAAAAAAAAAAAAAGGCATTTTACACTAAAGAGATAAGCAGCAATATAAGAAGAAGTCCAACAACTATTGAAGGTAAGATTTATTTGAGAAGAGCCTTATTCGACTTGACTAACCAATTGTGTGCTAGTCAAAAAGTCTAATGGCAAGTAGCAAATATACATAGACTTCATAGATCTCAATAAGGGCCATCCCAAGGATCGTTTCCCATTATCGAAAATTGATTAGATGATAGATTCAACCATTGAACATGCATTACCTTCTTTTATAGATGCTTTCTCTGGTTACAACCAAATCAAAATGAATAAGAAGGATAATGTTCATATGACATTTGTTACCAATTTTGGAATATATTGTTATACGGTGATGCCCTTTGGGCTAAAAAAAGCTGGTGCAACCTATCAGAGACTTGTTATCAAGATATTCAAACCTTAGATTCATAGAAACATTGAATTATATGTTGACGACATGATTGTGAAGAGTGTAAAGAAGGATTGGCATCTTGCCGACCTTAAAGAGACATTTACTACACTAAGGAGATACAACATGAAACTCATCTCACAGAAGTATGTCTTTGGTGCAATGTCAGGAAAATTTTTAAGATACATAGTCACTTGGCATGGCATTGAGGCCAACTCGAGAAAGATTAAGGCGATAAGAAACATGAAATCCTCTCATACAGTCAAGGAAGTACAAGAACTCACTAGGCGAATAGCTGTCCTCAATGGGTTTGTGTTGAGAAGTGCGGATAGGTGTGCAAAATTCTTTAAATCTTAAAGAATCTAAAAGAATTCAAATGGTTTGACAATTGTGAAAGAGCTTTCAATGATCTTAAAGAATTCCTTACATTACCACCAATGCTCTCAATACCCATCTCTAGAGAGATTTTATATTTGTACCTATTGGTCAGCTATCAAGCTCTTTCTTCTATATTGGTTCAAATTGACGATAAAGAGCATCAACCCATTTATTACATAAGTCATGTTTTGCAAGGGCCAAAGCTTTGGTACACAAAATTGAGAAATTTGTTTATTTAGTGGTTCTCTTGACAAGGAAGTTGAAGCTATATTTTGAGGCTCACTAGATCATAGTACTCATTGATTATCCATTGTAGCAAGTATTGCAACGGCCTGACTCCCCTAGGAGGATGATGAAATATGCCCTATAGCTAAGTATCTATGGTGTATAGTATAAGCCCAGAGTAGCACTGAAAACTCAAGTGCTGGTAGATTTTGTGACCAAATTCATTGGTGAGGAAGATAATGTAAAGGTTACCAAGAAACCAATCTAGTACCTTTATGTAGATGGTTCTTCAAGGAGAGAAGGAAATGGTGCAAGCCTTGTTCTTTAAGGCCCTCACAATGTCAAAGTTAATTATGCTTTAAAATTCAGATTCCTAGCTAGCAACAATGAAGTAGACTATAAAGCTTTGATTGCTAGACTGAAACTGGTAAAAGAAATTGGCGCCGAAAAACTTAAGGTGTTCTCCAATTCATTCTCTGATTCACAACTAGTGGTGAATTAGGTCACAAGAAGTTATGCGACAAGGGAAGAAGAAATGAGCAAGTACCTCTTGATGGTACAAACACTCACAGAAGAATTTTAATCTTTTTCAATCCACAAAGTTCCGAGAAGCAAGAAAATTGCTGTTGATAAGTTGTCAAAATTAGCCAATATGGCATTCTTCAACTTAAGTGATAAACTTTTTGTTGAATTTCTTATATAGAAAAGTTCATCTACTATTTTGCAGAGTTATGAATTGGCTCCTTACCCGAAAGAAGAATCTTGGATAGATCTCCTAGTAAATTATTTAAGAGATGGTACTCTCCTTAATGATAAGAAAGGAGCACGAAGATTGGTTTACCAAGCCATGAATTATACGCTGATTGATGATCAGCCGTACAAATGCGGCATATCACAACCTTATCTTCGATGCCTTCTTCTAAGAGATGCCTAAAGGGTGTTATCCAAACTGCATAGTGATGTATGCAATAACTACGTAAAAGTGTAGAAATTGTATGTTCGAGTGCTGCGATTTGGCTATTATTAACTGACTATGAGAAAAGATGCAAAGGAAGCTGTTCGGTATTGTTCACAATGTTAGAAGCATGAAGCACCGAGTTGAATGCCTACAATTGAGTTATGCAGCCTATCCAGTCCTTGGCCTTTCGCTCAATAAGGGTTAGATATTTTCGGACCCTTTTTGATAGGCTTCGAGGTACTGACTTAACTCAACTTCTAAGGTTAAGCTCACTTACTTACCAACTCATTCTGTCAGCTAAGCCGAATGACCCTATTTCTTGTAGCCAAAGTGCCGAGAAGCAGAAGGCTCGATCCTCACCCATGCTTAACCAATTATTTACTCAACTTTACGTTTGTCGATATGTTGAGATATCATGTTTCTGAGAGTGATCCACTCGGTAAGATACAGGGAGACTAGTGCTGACTAACTTACGTTTCCAAAAGTTGGATCCACTCAGCAAGACATAGAGAGACTAATGCCAACTAACAATAGAATTAGGCAATTATCAGCCATCCTCTCTAGTGTCTTGGCCAAGCAATGCAGGACTACTTCCAAGGCATGCCGAATGACCGTATGCTAACTTCCCCCTATAAAAATTCATAAGTCTATATTTTTGTATATGTTTATCTTTATTTTATTTATGGGCCCAATTCTTTAAAATTTAAGGCTTTATACATTATTTACAGTTTTGCCACTAAGGTTTAGGATGTACTATAAATAGCAACATTTGTAACAATACGAATAACATATAGAAAATTAATGAAAACCCCCCTTTAAGTCTTTTCTCTCAAAAAGCTCTCTCTTACTAGCTTTTATTAACCCCTTTAGTAAAGATTATGACAGGCAACTCTATCACTCGGACCGATGTGTCACATTTGGCAAGTCTTAGGCCGTATAGAGTCTAGTTAGTATGTCATATCGGTTAAGTGGTTTACGGATTCGCTAAAACCCTTACTAAACCCACTTTATTTTCCTTCCTTCAGTAAGATCGGACCCACCCCATCGACTAACCTTATTTGTCCTTAACGCGGTCCGTATCACTTTTCGAAATCTACTGTCCAGTGATAATCCGTCATTATTATCGTAGATTACTATACTAAATGGATAGAAGCCAAGGCAGTAGTGAAGATCACCAAGCAGAGAGTGGAAGCATTTGTGTTCAACTCTATAATATCAAGATTCTAAGTTTCTTAGATGATAATCATAGATAATAGCCCGCAATTTGACAACAACAAGTTCCGAGCATTTTGCATGAAGTATGGCATTCGCCTCAACTATACATTTATAGCATACCCTCAAATGAATGGATAAGTTGAAGCCGTAAATAAGATCATCTTGTATGGCTTAAAAGTGTTAATTCGAGTGAGTTTATCCTACCTTTCCTCAACAATATCAGCTAAACTACTAGAGGAACATGCCGTCTCGCTCCTTATTTAGGGGAGAGAAGTGGCCTTAGTCTCCCTTGCTTCAAAATCAAAGAGGACAAGTTGATAAACTAAGTTATGAACCATACCTAAATGGTTATAAGGAATGAAATCACAAAAGTTGAAGAATATGCGAGTGAAGATGAGAAAGCAAATAAAAATTTAGAGATGCAACTAGAAAAATGTATTTTGATTTTGAACAATCCTTTAAATACAGACAATTCACCCTCGTAACTATAAACTCATTTCTAACAATAATGATTTGTTGATTTGATAGTGGCACCGATTGTTGATGTGTATTCCGAGATAGAAATCCAATAGTAGACAACTCTTTGACAATTATTGGACCTGTGATGTAATGATGACCGAGATAACATGTGTCATTTCTCTTACTTTTTGGTTTCTTAAACAAGCAAGAAATTGAAATTTGCGACTTTTCGATTGGGACGTGATCTGTCTTGCTTCCCACCTCGTTCAGCATACTAGTCCCTACTCGACCTTTAGCACATTATATATCACTTCCTTTGTTGAATTCTCCAACACGGGAGTTGGGAAGCAAATGTTGATAGTTAGTTTTTGTCCACCTGGTTTGACAAGCCTTAATCATCCATTCGGTTGCCGATAGGCCGGGTAATCTATATTCTCAACACCTCGCTGAGTAATTGACACTTATGGCATTCCGCCGAGTAAAACAAATCCGTTCCTAATTTGAATTCAAGTACATGGCATGAACAGTTATTATAAGTACAATTATATTACATAACTATCTGCTCTACCTATATTTAAAGGGAGGAATCTAATTAAGAGACTTCTACGTATCTTAACAATTATTCCAATAACTACTACTTTAGACACGATAAGTCCCCTATAAATACGAAAAAAAAAACTCTCTAAGAGATATCTAATAAGTCTAAACCACTTACTTTACTTTCCTCATTCTTACTTACTAACTTAAGTATCAAAATGACTGCAATAAACTAGCCCTGGTACCAACAAATTTCCTTTCTTTGCACGACATTTTCAACTCTCAAAATTCACCAACAACATGTTCTATTACCATGTATATGAAAAATTTAGTAGTATTTATAGATCACGTGTATATATATACGTTATAGTAATATCTAAAGATTTTCTTTCAAAGATGGTGTACAAAGTTAGATTTGGATCTTCTCCATTTATCATTTTCTCAATTTACAAGTCAATGGTTTGAATTATCTAGATTTTTGAAACATTATGTAATATTATAATAATGTCATCATATTACTCATAATTTCATCTGTTGATTACATATGGTAATATCTTAAAGGGATAAATAAAGAGAAATTTAAAAAAAATAAATAGAAATGATTTATTTTCGACAAAATTAGTTGGTTGTTACTATGTTGATTATTTAGCGCATACGATCACGTGTGAAGACTTAACCTAAATGGTAGAGGGAGAATATGACCAACTTAAATGAAAGCCCATTATTAAGTCATTTAATTCTACTTTTGTTTACCTTCATCATTTGTCTTATTGATACACAAGTTTATGCAAATCATTACCAACTCATATATATCTTGTCGCCCAACTGCACTCGTCGCATAGATGATCAATAACGAGACCATATCTAGAGAAAAAATCTAGCCAATTGATGGCTTACAAGACATTATAAGTAGGAAGAAAAGTAAAAAATCCTAGTGAAGCTAGACTAGCCCCACTCAACCAATACTAATAGTATCAGTAAGTTGGTACCTCCTCTTGCATTGTTTTTGCAATGAAACTTAAACCTTTCTGACACTTTTTCTTTTTCTTTTTCCCTGTTTAGCTTAATTTCTTCTATAGTATAGACCTCTTGATTCCTCAAAGTATGCAAGACTTTCAAACCTATCAAAATCTATAGGATTTCTTATTAGAATTAATAGTGACCTAAGATGATATAAAATATGATCTCATACCCATCTTGATGCTTAGGTTTTAAGTTCTAAATCTTAACCTAACCTTAATCTATTATTTTAAGCCAACATTCTATTAGATAAACAAGATTTTCACATATTTCTAAATTAAGAAGTTATTGTGGTTTATATTTATTATATTTTATTGTTTTGTGCTTTTCTTGAAGTTCATTATGATTATATTTATTATAGATCATGCAAAGTGGTATTTACTACATTTCAATCATAATTTTAGACAAGAAAGCTATTAACGTTTTAAGTTAAAAGTAGTAAAAGAAAATTATAGGTTTTATAGAATATTTTCTAAAAAACTTCAATTAAGTAGTAATTTATTTAAATCGTAAAATTTTTTTAACTCATATTATTAGAAACTATTTTTTAGTAGATAATTTCTTAATTTATTAATTTTCAAGCAATTTTAAATTTATTATAAAGTGTATTCTATAATATAGAAGTTTAATTTAAGGCTCTGATTTTATCATTGTAAAACCTTTATTTTATATATACATTAAATAGATGAAATTTTATTTTATATATAAAAATTAAATATTTTATTAGTATTATATATTAAGATATTTTTATATGACTTAGACTATCTTTTAAAAGAAGCCCAAGACATCCCATCTCACGCAAAGCCTTATCCTGTTAAAGCCCTGTTGACTAATTCAAAAAGCAAACAAAAAAGACCCCAAAACTTTGAATGGTTCCCCTTATTATCCCAATCTGAATTAGGAATACAAGCCATCACCACAGATTCTTTATCCGTAAACCCTAACACCTATCACGCACCTCGATCCCATCTTTTGTCGCCTACCAACGGTCCTCGAGTTTCAATGCAAACTAACTTACAATCTAATGAAAATTTTGATCGTGATGGCTCCGTTGAACCTAATGATGGGCATTTCAACCTTGTCTTGTTGAAGAACCTACTAAGTTGCAATGTTACGAACTAGGCTCTTCTCATTGAATCCAACCACGACCCTTCCCTGGACTCACATGTGGAAATTTTGGACGGCTATGTGTTGGATGCATCATCCTACGACTCCATCTCATCGTGGTTTGATAGCCCCCTGAGACGTCTTCCTGTATAGGTCAGTGAAGTTTTGTCACCGAGGCCTTCTCCACTTGCTAAAGCGTTCGGTGCTTTAAATATTATAAGGGATAGGTGCTTCGACGCTGGTGATGTGTGTTTTTAGGAAGAAAGTGTGAAAAGAAGAAAATTTGTGCTTGTAGAAGAAGTTATTAAAAAGAAAAAGAAACAGAAAAAGGATTTCTTTCTAAGAAGGCAAGGGCCTCATGTGGTTTCAAAAAGTGCCATAAAAGGAAAAATAGCTTTTGAAAAGTTTGTTATGGCAATGGTATTATAATTGTATAGTATATCCATTTTATATGTCAGTTATTATTATGTTTTTCTTTACGAAATTTTATAAATTATAATATTATTTGATTAAATACATATTATTTTATTACTATATTAATTAGTAAAATACTATATATTTTGACATTCTCATTATGTGTTTACTTTATATTTTCTTTCATATATATATCGTACTTTACGATTTAAAGTAATTAAATAATATTATATTAATATGTTAACTTTTGAATTTATCGTATTACGTATTTACATTATCTTTAATTTCTAGTATTGATTTATGATTGGATTTAATTATTTATTTTCAAAACCTGTTATTGAATAAGTTTATAGGTTCATAAGTAACTTTTAAGTTAAATCTAGTTATTAAGTATTTGAAGATTAATGTATATACTTGTTTTTTAAATAGATTCATGTTGATTATCGAGTTCATTTCTTGTTAGCTGATTAGATCTTTTTTGTACAAGACTTGAAGTTGTAGATTCTAATTAACTGTTAGGTTGTAAGATTTGGGTTTTATGGTTGGTTTGGAATTTGTATTTGGTTCAGATTCAGCTTTCAAGGTACATGGTGCTTGTTTATATGGTTGTGCTTATTAGGACTTAGAATGATATTAGACTAATTTATATTTGGCTTATAAGAATGGTTTACTGATTGTGTTTAACTCACTCGCTCTAAGGGCCTGCAATGGCAGTTCCCTAAAGGAGCAACTACTGATCATGTGTGAGATTTTCCTAGTGAACTTTCATATGGGATGACGCTGTTAGAATATTAGGTTTCTAATCTCTAATCTCTAATCTCCAATCTCCAGTCTCTAGACTCGAGACTTTAAGTGTAAAGGACTTAAAAGAAAACTTATATTATATCTACTTATGTATGTGGATAAAGATTAAGGTATGGTAAGGTCATGAGTATCCCTTTGTTATATGTCAGTCTAAATTGAAGATACTCAAACTATTGTTTGCTTATATTTTGTCATGATTACATTATATGCATGTATATGTTTTGGACTTGGTATTCGTATGTACTTATACACCTGTACTAGGCCTCAGCTTACTCTTCTATTTTTATAGTTGCAGGTTGTTTTCATAAATTCACGACAAGTATAGAAATTACTATCATCAAGTCAGGAATAAGAGGCAATTAGTTTAATATGTTGTAAAAGATTAAAATCGAGTTATTTAGTTTGTTTGAGGCTAAAGTAACCCGCTTGTGAGTCACTTGAATTGATGTATTTAAAGATTTATCATTTTGTACCTATTAAGTAGTTATTAGAAGTAATCATAGAGATTATAGTTAGTTTTAGAGCTTTAACGTGTTTCTTAATGATAAGGATATGTGTTAAGTTGTGATGCCTTTTAGTTCTAGGGCTTTCCATTTTCAAAGTTATAGATTATATACAAGATGCGGATTTTGAGATAGTTCTTCTAAACGACAAATTAAGTCTAGTTACAAATTTTTTAAAAATTGTATCTATAGATTAAGATATGTATCTATCCTATACTCTATGCACCCATTTATAAATTTACAATACCTAATATATTTAAACATACCTTTCATAGATTTTCACGTCCTCTTCTTCTTCTTCTTCTAAAAACTGTTCACTAGTTTCAATAGTGAAATTTTCATCATTTTAATGTTTTGACATATCAACACATTTTAGTATATAAGAGTAAAAATGTTATAGTCACCATCGATATACATACACATACATAGTAGGCGATGCCATGATGTAGCTTTAATTGATTATATTTAGGGTTTAATAAAAAAAAAACTACGAATAGCGGACCAAATAATGAAACAAATCAAATTGAACCAAAAAATCGATTTATTTACAAATCGTTTGGTTCATGGTTTGATTCCATTATATAGAAAATCGAATTGAATTGAATCATTTGATTGAATGAAAAAAATTCATGCAATTGCTACTTTTTATTTTTTTCCATCAATTTTTATTGATTTAATCAAAATTTTCATATTTTGTTCTTTTTTTATCTTATTTTTAAGTCAATTATTAAGATTAAATAGAGTGAACTTTATCTGAAATTTCACATTTAAAATTTTTCCTTTTTAAATTGTTCTTTTTTTATATATTTTTTTTCAAAATTAATGGTCTAACCTTGATGCTCTTTACATGTTTCATATCTCTTTTTCAGCCTTTGGTGTGTCTCTTTTATTTCATTCATATTGCTTTTAAACAGGTAACTCGACTTTTCCCTCCTTGTTATTGTTTATTAGAACAGAGTCTTTTATCTTCGTCCAATCAAGTTGGGTTTATTAAGATCTTATGAAAATTTTGCTAAGTATTATTACATATGATAAATGTATAATTAAAAACATATGATAAATGTATAATTAAAAACATATGAAAGTTTAATGGAAAGAAAAATACATTATTGAAAATAAAAATGTTTAGCGAAAATTTAATATAAAAAATTTAAATCGTAGTTGGAGCCAGATCAAATAGGTTTTAATTAGGTTAAAAAAATTTACAAACAAAACCATATAATTACGTTTGATTTGAAAAAATAAAAATAAAAAAACAAACCATTACATTAAGTTTAGTTCGATAAAAAGGGATGGATGGTACTAAACTGAATTGTGCTCACCCAAATTATATTGAGTTCACATTTAATAAAATTAATTCTTTGCAAAGGTCTACATGAATATATTGAGAATAAATAAAAGCATGAAATATATGATAATAATTTATCCTGTTGTATGCAATTCGAGGTGTAGTCTTATTCTTGTTGCATCAAATGAATAATGGGTTAAAAATCATACCTCGAGACCATCAGGATGAAATTGTTCTGCTGCATAATCCTATCACAATAAGAGCAAATAAGACTCAAAAATCATTATCTAAATTCTTCAAAATATTCCATAACAAGCTCCTAGTCATCTCGATTCATCAAATTTTGTCAATAGTTGTTGATTATTTGAACCAAATCACATAAAGGGAAAATTATTCAACTACTTAAACCATCAATAATCTATGAAGTATAAAATTCAATTAATGACTTTATGAGTCAATAAAATGCTAAAATCTATTAATCTTCGTGACCACTGGAATAGCAATCATAAATTCTACTCTCTTATTACACATTGTTGTTAGTGAATTTTGGGATGAGAAAAAATCCTACAAAAGAAAGTGAAATACTTGGTACTCGGGCCAGTTTGGTACGATCACTTCGATACTTAAGTCAGTAAGGTAACTTAGTATAGTAAGTATATGAATAATAGGTGTTAAGAACCTTTACAGAGTTTCTTTTCGCTATTTATAGATGGTCGTAGTGTCTAAGGTAGCTGTCAGGATAATTATTAAGACATATAGAAGTTTCTTGACTTGACATCTCCCCTAATATGTAGGGGCAGTAGGCAGTCGTGTGATATAACCATGTTTATGATAACTATTCGCACTACAGACTTGAATTCAAACTAGGAGAGCTTCTTATACATAGCATAAATGCCGTGTCTCATTTGTCCAGTGCGAATGTTAAGAAAGTTGGTTATGCGGTATCTTGGTAGATGAAAGGCCGAGTGTCGGATGAACAAAAATTGACTATCAACATTTGCCCCCCAACTTTCGTGTTCGAGTAATCAACAAAGGGAGTTACACATATATATTGCACTAGAGGCTGAGTAGGGGATAGATTCTTTAGATTTATGCTGAGTAATACGTGAACTAGGATGGATCACATCCCAACCAATAGGTCACCATTTCTAAACTCTCGCTCATTCGAGAAACTAAAAAATTGGAGGCATGACATCTGTCGCTTAGGTCATTATTTTATAATAGGCCTAATAACTATCAGAGAGTTTTTAACCATCAAATTTCTATTACAAAACGCGTATCAGCGATCTACGGGATTAACATATCAGCGCATCATTACTGTCAGAAGCAAATTTGCAGTTACGAGGATGAATTGTCTTTATATAAAGTAATATTCATAATCAGAATTGCCCTTTCTCGTTGTATCTTAAACTTTCATTTGTTTCCTCATCTTCAACTCAAATTCTTCAATTTATGTTGTATCATTTCATATAACCATTCAAGTATGGTTTGCAAAGTTGCTCATCGACTTGTGCTTTTCGATTCTGAGGCAACAAAGACTCAAGCCACTTTTCCCCCCCTAAATAAGGAGTGAGGCGGCTTGTTCTTCAGGCAGTTTAGCCAATAATATAGAGAAAAGGTAGGATAAATTTGCTTGGATCAACGAGCTCTCTATAGATAATTATCTCGAGGGTAAGGAAAGGAGGTCCTTGGTAAGACATCTATTCAACATGATAGCCTATTTTTCTGATTCTCTAGATGGAGCCGTCGATTCCGTCGATAGGGTTCTTATCATAAAATATAATCAGTACTGGCGAGATCTTCTTGGAACATGGAACTTAAGGAGGCTAAGGGATGGGGAGAGGGTATGCTTCCGTAGGGAGAACGAGTTTCATATATACCTAAGATATTAGATTTTGGGTGATGCTTCCCTTTTTCGGCTTTTGTTAAGGGCTTTTTTAATTATTTCAGAGTCATGCTAAGTATGTTCTCACTCAATACATATTAACTTCTAGCGGCCTTTGAGATAGTTTGCAAAGAAGTTGAACTTAGGGCTACACCTCAACTATTTCAGTATTTCTTTATTATTCGGAGGCAGCTTGACAAGTGGTACTTTGCTACTGCAAGGCATAAGCGTAAGTTCATGAACGAGTTAGAATTTAAGATTCACAAGTAGCACGATAAGTTGGTGGCAATAGTGTCTAACGAGAACTTGAACTTTTGGACCTAATGGACTGAGCCAATACATACAAAAGACATAGATCTAATGCTGAATGATGCAATAGTATTGAAGAAAATTCAAGAGAGAAGGAAAAACAAAATGTTCTTCTAAGGCGTTAAGAGAATTATATGATGATATGAAAATGGAGAACCGATATTTTCTAAAAAAGAAGGCACGCAAATGTGTTACCATCGTACCGAGTATAGTTACGAAGAAAACTGTTCTCAAGACTTGGGGGTACAATAGTGAACTTTGATCCTTGCTCGGTATGGAAAATGTAAGCTTATATTTTTTCCATGTTTATATTAATTGGTTTACCTGTGTAATAGATATAAGTGCTGGAAAGGTAAATCTAGCAAAGCTATTAGCTCAGGCAAAGGTAAAAAAATCCAAGGTTAATAAGAGGGTAACCACCTCAATAGCTACCATTTGGCCTGCTGTCACAAAGAAACCAGCAAAGAAAGCTACAGCGAAGTAGATGGTTATGCAGAAGATCTTTCATCTTATCGAGAGGCTGAAGGAGAATGAGAAAACATAGCTGACCGAGGTTGTTCATTCTAAAGAGCCTTCGGTCATGATTATTCAAACTTCTATCGAACCAAGGGATAGCAAGCATCGAGAGACACATCCCAGCGAGGAGGATGAAAATGCCATTACTGTAGAAGGCTCATCGCTGGTGATTGCGGAGGCTCCGAGTGGTGACAAAAGACCAGGGAAGAAACTTGTCGACCAATTACCTATGAAGAAGTCTAAAGGTTTAGATGAAAGGGTAAAGGAGGCAATGTGTTCTAAAGCACTCAGCATCAATAGTGTCGAATTCATCCCTAACAAAGAGGTCGGTGAGTACTTCGTCCCTTGTTAGAGCCACCAAATTTTGGACACCGACTCAGTCCTAGGAGACAGGATGAAATCTTTAGCTTTAATGGAAGGGATCATTCTTCTAAAAGACAAAGATATCGCTAAGAATGATGTTGATAGGGTCAACGGTTATAAGAAGGCCCATATCACAACCAAATTGTATGATGTAATGACCATTGCTTTTGATTATCGAATTCGTTAGGGTAACTAACACATTTTCTTTTCTAGATGAGCAGCTACATTCTAACAACTTCAGACGAAGCTAATAGAGAGGTAAAGAAGGTAATATCTTTAGTTGTATGTGTAACACTCAACTATTTTTTATTTTAATAAATGAATTTGCTACAAAAAGTTGAGGATACATACAATGCATCAAAGGCCCAAACTACTATTACCAAAAATGTGAGGATTAAGGTTGAAATGGAGGCGAGAAAGCTTAAGGAGGAACTTGCTGCCGAAAAATTGGCACACAACCTCGCCGTTGATGAAATCTTTAGCCTAAAGGCCAAAATGGAAGAACAGTACAAAAGGTCTAAAATTCTGAAAGAGGAGTTGCAGAAGAAAAAGGAAGAGTGTTGAGGCTTAGGTTGAACTATTTGCATGATGAGCAACGATGAAGATAAACTCAGGATGTAGATAAAGGAATTAGAGACCAACAACTTGAACTTACAAAGCCATATGGCCGAGTTGGAGAAGATTGTGAGGAGGGGACCATCTATTGAAGAGGCTTTCGATATAATCACTCCCAATCAGTAATAAGAGAAGCTTCTATGCAAAAAGTTGTTGGAGGGGGTTTAAGCGGCAAGAGAAGAGGTCTTGAAGCTTCTTCCCGATTATGACCTCTCGTGTCTCGACTTTACTAACATCGACAACAAAGTTAGTAGTACCAACGAAGATGAAGGCAAAGAGGTAGGTGCCGAAAGTATGAATCAAAGTGACAATGAAACTCCTACCAAGGAAGTTGCCTACTTCGATAACCCAACTGCTGAGGAAGCTTTGGCTAATGATTTAAAAATCACTTTTGCTGAATTTGAAGATAGGCCATAGGACTTATTGTATTGTTACATTGCATTCTCGTATAATTATTAATTGTAATATAGTCAAGGCAATGTCAAGTTCTTGTGACATTTAATTTTACGTACTACACTTTCTCGGTTTGTATGGTATATGTATGTTTCTTCGCGCTCTCATTCGTTGGTATGTTTTATTTTACATGTTATTTGTTTCTTAGCATATTTTATTTCACATGCCATTTGTTTCTCAGCATATTTTATTTCACACGTCATTTTTCGTCGGTATGTTTTATTTCACACGACCATTTTTCCTCAGAATGTATTATTTCACATGCCATTTGTTTCTCGACATGTTTTATTTTACACACCCAACAATCTCTTGACATGTTTTGTTTCACACACCTATTGTTTTATATTGTTTGTTAATCGTTTGAGGTATGGACTAGTCGCAATACTCAGTTGTAAGGTTAATTTGTATGGTTCGTTAACCGCGTTAGTCTAAAACCTAGATTAGTTCATTTGTCATGTTGCGTGGAACTCGTTAATTAGGCAATCGTAACCAAAATACAATGAGACTTCAAATATATAATTATCATAAATAAGTATCGATCTTACAAACATGTTGGCTGCCACTAAATGAGAGACAGTAGAAATCTTCTCGTATCAATTGAAAGAAAATTTCAGATTTTCGGCGTTTTAAGCTTAAGGGATGATGGATCCATCTAACCTTTCTAGTCGATAGGCCCCCTAACCAACGACTTCTGGGATCTTGATAAGATCTTCCCAATTCGCCCCGAGTTTTCCCTGAGTTACTCGGGCACTAATTGCTTCCATCTTATGGCAAACCAAATCTCCAGGTTGGAAAACCTTATGCTTCACTTTCTGATTGTAATATCTTGCTGCCTTATGATGGTATGCTGCGACCTTAGCTCTTGTAATGTCTCAAATTTCCTCAATAGTGTCCAAATTCACTGTCAATCTAACTTAATTAAAGATAACATCAAAATTATGCATCCGCAAATTAGGTAAGTCCAGCTCAATTGGCAACATGACTTTAGTGCCATAGGTTAACTTAAATGGTGTCTCTCCCATTGCGGTTTTGTTAGTGGTTCTATATCTCCATAGGATGTTTGGTAGTTCATCATCCCACTTCCCCTTGACTTGATCCACTTTTCATTTTAGGCTATACAGTATGATCTTATTTATAGCTTTGACTTGTCCATTTATCTGAGGGTGCACTACGGACGTATAGTTAAGCCGAATGCCGTGCCCCTCACAAAATGTCCAGAACTTATTGTTGTCAAATTACGAGTTGTTATCTATAACTATCATGTAAGGAACTTTGAATCTTGATATGTTGAAGTTGAAGACGAAAGCTTCCCCTTTCTGCTCGGTGATCTTTGCTATAGCCTCGGCCTCAGCCCATTTGGTAAAGTAGTCTACAGTAACAATGACGAATTGTTGTTGGGCGGTAGACTTCAGAAAGGGTCCGAGAATATCTAGCCCTTACTGGGCAAAAGGCCAAGGGCTGGTTAGGCTACATAGCTCAGTTGTAGGTACGTTACTTGGTGACTCATGCTTTTGACATTGAGGATACTACCAGACAATGTCCTTTGCATCTTCTCTCATAGTCAACTAATAATAGTCGAGACGCAGTGCTCGAATGTATAATGTTTGCACCTTTACATGATTACTGCATATGCCATCATGTAGTTCAGATAACATCCTTTGGCCATCCCTTGGGAAAAAGGCATCAAAGGTAAGGTTGAGATATGCCACACTTATATAGCTGACCATCAACTAACGTGTAGTTCGCAGCCTGGTAAGCCAATCTTTGCGCCTCCTTCTTGTCATCAGGGATAGTACTATCTTTTAGATAATTCACTAAGAAATCCATCCATAATTCTTCTTTTAGGTAAGGAGCTAACTCACAACTCTGCGAGAGATTGGATAAATTTTTCTATGGGAGAAACTTTATGAAAAGTTTCTCGTTCAGCTCAGGGAATGCCATACTAGCCAACTTCAACAGCTTATCAACAACAATATTCTTGCTTTTCGGAATTTTGTGAATGAAGAATGATAGGAATTCTTCAACGAGCGTTTATATCACCAATAAGTATTTGCTCATCTCTTCTTCTCTTACTGCATAACTTTTGGTGACCTAATTTACCACCAACTGGGAATTAGAGAACACTTCAAGTTTCTTGACACTAATTTCTTTTGCCAGTTTCAATTCAACAATTAGAGCTTCGTACTCTGCTTCATTATTATTGGTTAGGAATCTAAATTTCAAAGCGTAATGGACTTTGATATTATGGGGGCCTTGAAGGACTAGGCTTGTACCGCTTCCTTCTTGTGTCGAAGAACCATAGACATAAAGAAACCATATAGGTTTCTCGATGATCTCAATACAGTCTTCCTCTCCCGTGAACTCGACTACAAAATCCGCTAATACTTGGGCCTTCAGTTTCGTTTTAGGTTTGTAAACCCTACTTTTAATGGGCCTAAGATTAGATTAAGAGGACCTTCTAAACACTCCCAAGGATCAACTAAACTAAAAACTTAAGTTTACATTTAGAAATAAATTAAATTTTTCCAATTAAAAAAAAACCAATTATCGATAAAACCCGAGCTTGAAGAACTACAAGCTCTAAAGTCATTTAAAAACCTAAACCCTAAAACCATTAAGGAATTTTAACCCTAAGTAATTAATCAATAATTTAATTTGAATAATTTCATTCAACTGTAGAAAATTTCACAATTTTATAAAAATCAAATCATAAATTACAAAACAATGTAAGATGAAAACCCTAAAACAATTTTCTATAAGACTATGCCTTTATCTTCATGTCTAAGCCTTACACATCAATAAGTAGACCAACCAATCACTTTAGATAACTTATCAATTGAGAGTTGGAATCATTTATCAATTGATAACTTATTAAAATCTAATGATAAGACATTTTCCTTATCACCCCTTCACTTATACTACATATAGACAATTTTTCACAAGATTTCACATGCTTAACTTCATTAAATGAGACAAGACCATTCCATGACTTAAAAGGACTTTAAATGGCAGATTTAGTCATAGGCTTTTTTTTTTTTTTTAGTTTCATTTTTTTTTTCTCTCTTTAGTTTTCTTTGTCTTATTTTTCTAGTTTAAGTATTTTTATTTATTTATTTATTCTTTATTTATTTATTTATTTTAAGTTTCTTGTATTTTTAAATCCATGAATTTAGGAAAAAAAAAGAATAGAAAGTTATACGGGCATAGGACACGGTCGTGTCTTAGCCCGTATCCATCCAGACCTACAAAACTGCCCACCCACAGAAAGTTACACGGGCGTGGGACACAGTCGTGTCACAGCCCGTATTCGCCCAGACTTTGATCCTACTCCGTGGGTTACAAAAAGTTACACAGGCGAGGGACACGGTCGTGTCCCCAGCCCGTGTGCGCCTAGAATTTTCCACCCGCGCTCAGAAAGTTACACGGGCGTGGGATACGGTCGTGTCCCAACCCGTGTCCGTCCAGTTTTCATACACAGGAAGCAAAAGTCACACGGGCAGGGGACACGGTTGTGTCTCAGCTCGTGTGCGTCCAAGTAAGACACGATGGCACAGATTGTTACACGGGTGTGGGACACGGTCGTGTCTCAGCCCGTATCGACCCAAACTTACATGATTTTGCACACACCTAGTATATTTAAACTAAACACACCCTCTCACATACTCACAATCAAACATATCTCTCTCATATTCTCTCTTATTCTCCCTCTTCTCTCCACAATTCTTGCATTCCTCATGTTCCTGATCCAAGTAAGTTCTCTTCATTGTTTATGCTTTATCTTTCTCATTGTTTCGGCATGTTTAGCTACCCGATATTGAGGACTTTTGGGAATTGATACATGCATTTTGTTTGAGAGTTTACTTCGTTTTTATTCTTTCATAGTGAGGAAGAGGCAACTGGGGGTAGTGAAGAGGATATTGAGGGCAGTGAAGAAGACGATAATGAAACCATGGCAGAGGCACCATCTGATGAAGATGATGGAGAGATGGATTCCGATCCCTTTTCTTAGTTCATTTTGTTTTCGTTGTTTTTAGTTGGCCAAGGCATGTGCAATCAAACATGTAATGATGATGGCTTCCTCATTTTGAACTTCATCACCTTATTTTCGATTGGCAGGGAAGTATTAGTTTCTTTTTCAATACATATATTTCCTTTTTCCCTATGATGCTTTTTCTTGTTTCGTTTCTTGCTGCTATGCTTTCTTAATGGTACATTGGGGACAATGTACATTTTTAAGTGTAGGGAAGGGATATATATGAATTTGTTACTGTTTAGGAAACTAATCATTCATATTTGACCAAATTACTTTTTAAGTTAACTTGCAATAGGTGATTAACTAGTATTAAGCTAAATCAATTATGTCATGTTGATAGTTATTGATCTTATGATACTTTACTAGAATTGATTAGTCAAATTTTTGGAAGGCAAAGTTACGAATTATTTAGCTTAGGACTTTAAGACTTGAGATTGGAGCAACATCACTAGTTGAGAGTTAGTCATGGTTATTTTTAAATTTACTTTTATGTATACCTTTCTCTTAGAAATTTTTAAGAGTCTTATAATTTTTAGCAAACAAACAAATGAAATTCTTCTTTTGAGAAACCCCTGAAAAATCACAATGATTGGAGGTCAAAAGTAATAACAAGTGTATGAATAGAAAAATTGGTAAGGATTCATCTTGGTCCGTCAGAAGAGCGAGATTAAGTCCCAATGCCAATTCTAATGAAAAAAAATTGATATGGATCGGCCTTGGTTCGTCAGAAGAGCAAGGTTCTTTCCTGCTATTAATATAAGGAATAAGTTGGTATGGATCGGTCTTGGTCCGTCAAAAGAGCGAGATTCTTTCCCGCTACCAACACAATTGTGCTTAAATAAGGTAAATTCAAAAGACCTCTCAACAAAAGCATGAACTAGGAGGATGATCAGAGGAAGAGTGGATGTAAAATGTGTTTGTTTTAAATTATGGTACTTTGTGAGACGGAAGAGAGAATTGTATACATTTTAGTCAAATGGACAAAATTTTTATGACTCTTTCTCAGTTGGCAAGATGTTAAATCTAATTTTTAGTTTAAGAATCCTTGATTAAATGACTCAAGTAAACTTTGATTTTCATAAATTAACTAGTAAACTCTAGTATTAAGTATTGTTGGAGCATTCGAATATGGTTAGATGAAATTGGTTGACTTTATTATTGCAAGTTAGTTAAGAATGATTTTCTTACCTTTCTTCGGGTCAAATGTATTTGTTCACCGGTTTCCTAAATAGCGTTAAATTTTTATTAGCGTTTCTTGTCTTGAAAGTTTTGTTTTGATTTATTTGCTTGAGGACAAGCAATTGCTCAAGTGTGGGGAAATTTGATAACTCTGATTTTAAACATATTTCATATGGTGATTTTATAGCATTTCCCTCACATTTTTTGTTTTCTTTTAAAGAAAATGATACTTAATTGAGTAAAATGTTGATTTCAGGGTTTAAACGTGTTCTAGGCTCGAAAACGAAGAAAAGGAATCAAGTTTTACTCAATTCCGAGTTCAAACGAAGAAGTTATGAAATTTTGAAGTTATATAGAAATTTTACCTTAATGCAGAAAGTTACACGACCTAGGGACACGGCCATGTCCCAGGCCGTGTCTGGTGATGAAAATAAAATCCGTGTAATATACATATAAAAGAATATCTTAGGGTTTAAAAGAAGGGAGACATTATAGAAACGGAGAGACACAAGAGACGAGAGGAGACTTGAGGAGACTTGAGGAGAACATCAAGAAAGAGGTGAAAACAACATCAACTTCAAGATTAGAGAAATTGTTCATCAAATCAAGAGGGGTTTTCATGCTTTATTTTATGTTTTTGATGAAACTCATTTTTAGATTCGTTATGATAGCTTAGAATTTGAGTATTTAGGATTATAGAACCTAGGGTTTCATGTAACCCTTGGATTGAATTATAATTTCAATGAAGTTTCTATCTTTTATTGATTCAATTATGTTGTTTAATTGTGGATTGATAATTCTAGAATGTCAATATATGATATTATGCATAATGATTGAGAAATTGCATGTGTAATTAGATCTTAGCATAATTGAAGAGAATTACATGTATACTTAAAGATAAGATACATGTTTCTTCCAGAAAGTTGATTGTTTGTGTGGGAATTCATTATACATTAATGCAATTCTAAGTTATATTACTAAGTGAAGAGATTCCGGTAAATAATTTANGGGGCATAATTCTAAGTTATATGCAGTTCCTAGGTCACTGCATGCGTTGTTTGGCATACTGATTGTTCATGCATTCATATGACTGTACATCTAATAAATTTCTATCATGTGGTACTGACGAGGGTATTTATCTCACTAAGCTTAAGCTTACACCCCGATAGATTTTTGTTGTTGTAAGAAAACCTCTTCACTAATCTTGGCCAAGGTATGCCCGTGATAAGTCTCGTATAGGGACGAGTTGGAGCAATCAAAGAGCGAAGAGGACATTTTGTAATAGATTTATAGACGTTTAGATACTTTTATGTTTTTGCTCATAACATAGATTTAATGAAATTCTGTTATGAACTTTATTTGTTTGTAATATTTCTTTTGGTGTGGGTCTCACGAGCCCACACAATTAGCTAATTTATAACATAGAAGTAATTTTAGTTAAATTGCTCTATATTACTTATCTATGGGCCTAGTGGTAATGTAAAGTGGAAGGAGCTTTGTGTGTCGTATGAAAGGCTTATGATCAGCAAGGGGGTTGGTAGTAGACCTTTATACGGTATATGGCGACCTACCACGACAACGATACTGTTGGGTCGTGATAGGGTTTATATTGTACACCATAAGCATTGAAGTCTCAGGCATATTTCATCATCCTCCCCGAGGAGTCAGGTTGCTACAATGGTTAATCGGTGAGGATAATAATCTGGTGAGCTTCAAAATACGGCTTCAACTTTCTCGCCAAGGGAACCACTGCTAATATAAATTTTTCAATCTTTGTATATCAAAGCTTTGGTCCTTACAGAACATGACTCACATAATAAATGGGTCATTGCTCTTTGCCATCAATTCGGACAAGTATAGAGGAAAGTGCTCGGCAGCTAACTAATAGTTACAAGTATAAATTTTCTCTTGGAATGGGTGTTGAGAGTATCAGGGGTGATGCAATAAATTCCTTGAGCTCGTGGAAAGCTCTTTCGTAATCATCGGTCCAATTGAAATCCTTAGGATTCTTTAAAATTTTAAAGAATTCTGTACACCTATCTGCACTTCTCGACACAAATCTATTGAGGGCAGCAGTTCGCTGGGTGAGTTCTTGCACCTCTTTGACCTTGCGAGGTGATTTCATATTCCTTATGGCTTCAATCTTTCTCGGATTAGCCTTAATGCCGAGTCGTGTGACCATATACACGAGGAATTTCCTTGATGTTGTGCTAAAGACACACTTTTGTGGATTGAGTTTTATGTTATAACTCTTTAATGTGGCAAACATTTCCTCCAGATTAGTGAGATGCTGATCTTCCTTCATGCTCTTTACAATCATGTCATCTACATATACTTCCACATTCCTATGGATTTGAGATTTGAACATCTTTGTTACTAATCTCTAATATGTGGCACCAGCATTCTTCAGCCCAAAGGGCATCACTGTATAACAGTACGTTACAAAATTGGTAATGAAAGATGTGTAGACTTCATTTACCTTGTCCATCTTGATTTGATTGTATCTAGAGAAAGCGTCCATAAAAGAAAGTAACGCATGTTCTGCAGTTATGTCTACCATCTGATCAATTTTTGGCAGTGGGAAACAATCCTTGGGATTAGCCTTATTGAGATCCGTAAAGTCTATACATATTCGCCACTTGCTTTTAGACTTCTTGACTAACACAAAATTTGCTAGCTAAGTTAGATAAGGTTCCTCCCAGATGACTCTTGCCTTCAATAATTTCTGGATCTCTTCTTCTATTGTCGCTTGTCTCTCTGGTGCAAAATGTCTCTTTTTCTGTTGAACCACTTTTACATTTGAGTCAATCTGGAGCTTGTGTACCATAACATCTCTCGGAATACTCAGCATGTCCGAAGGTAACCATGCAAATGGGTCAACATTGGCTTACAAGAAGTCAATCATACTTTGCTAGACATCTGCTGACATGGGTTTTCCTATCCTTGTTGTCTTCTTGAGATCATTTCCCAAAGGAATTTCCTTTATATCATTCTCAACATTCTCTATGCTAACATACTTGCCTTTTAAAGAAGTTTCAACTTGAAATACTTCCTCTTGCATCAAGGCCCTTATATATAAGGACCGTGCCAATTGCTGATCCTTTCTATACACACTAACCCCCGTGGGAGTGGAAAACTTAGCCTTTAGATGTGCCATTGATGGGACAATGCCAAATAAATGTTGGCATAGTTGTCCCATTATCATGTTGTAAGGGGACCATCATTTGATGACGAGAAAATCCACTTTATCCTTTGCAACATGCTCGTCATCCCCAATCTATATCGACAAGGAGATAACTCCAGCTACTTAGATGGGTTAGTTATTAAAGGCATATAAGTCATACTTGTAAGACCACAGCTACGCTTGGATCTTGGGCCTCGTTTGATTAAAGGCATGTTGGAAAATGATATCAACTGAACTTCCCATGTTAACAAGAATCTTCTTAACTTCAAAGTTGGTGACTCTCGCATTGATGACAAGTACATCTAGATACCCTCAAAATCCTCTTCTCCGAAAGATATTGTATTGTCAATCCTGGCCTTTTTTCCGTAAATATTGCAAACATAATTCTTAGCATTAATCGAGTTCGAAGAAATTTATTGGCCTATACTAGGTTCACCGACAATAGTATTAGTTACTTCGTTGGGTGCTCTGGTGGGATTAACATCCCTTGCATCTCTCATGGCCATTGCTGGCCAAATGTCATCCTCTTTTTCCTCTCTTATCTTCTAAGATGGTCTTTTGATTCTTTCAGCATCATGCGCTAAAAATTTTAGCAAGTACCTACATTGTATTATATCTTCAATTGCATCATTGAGTTGAATGTACTCATCTGTATAGTGACCCTTATTACAGTGAAAATCATAGCACTTATTTGAATTTCTTCTTAAGGGATTCTCTCACATTCTTTCCAACCATTGGAGGATATTTGATAACTCTGATTTTAAATATATTTCATATGATGATTTTATAGCATTTCCCTCACATTTTTTGTTTTCTTTAAAGAAATTGATACTTAATTAAGTAAAATGTTGATTTCAGGGTTTAAACGCGTTCTAGGCTCGAAAACGAAGAAAAGGAATCAAGTTTCACTCAATTCCGAGTTCAAACGAAGAAGTTATGAAATTTTGAAGTTATGTAGAAATTTTGCCTTAGTGCAGAAAGTTACACGACCTAGGGACACGGCCATGTCCCAAGCCATGTCTGGTGACGAAAATAGAATCTTTGTAATACATATATAAAAGGATATCTTAGGGTTTCAAAGGAGGAGAGACATTACAGAAATGGAGAGACACAAGAGAAGAGAAGAGACTTAAGGAGAACATCAATCAAGAAGCGAGAACAACATCGATTTCAATATTAGAGAGATTGTTCATCAAATCAAGAGGGGTTTTCATACTTTATTTTACGTTTTTGATGAAACTCATTTTTAGATTCATTATGATAGCTTAGAATTCAAGTATTTAGGATTATGGAACCTAGGGTTTCATGTGACCCTTGGATCGAATTATAATTTCAATAAAGTTTCTATCTTTTCTTGATTCAATTATGTTGTTTAATTGTGAATTGATAATTCTAGAGTGTCAATATATGATATTATGCATGTTGATTGAGAAATTACATGTGTAATTAGATCTAAGCATAATTGGAGAGAATTACATGTATACTTAGAGATAAGATACATGTTTTTTCCGGAAAGTTGATTCTTTGTATGGGAATTTATTATACATTAATGCAATTCTAAGTTATATTACTAAGTGAAGAGATTCCGGTAAATAATTTAGGATTAGGGTTAATATGCTTGAGAAAGATATTAGCTTTAATTGCGAATCCCTCCGGTCAAGAATAATAGAAACTAAATTGAATATATTTTAAGTGGTCGCATGTTAAACACTAGGGGAAATAATTACTAAATACGTTATTAATTTCTTGAAGTCATTCGTAGTTTATTGCTTTCTAATTTGCGTAATTAAGTCTCATAAGTAGTTTAGTTGTTAATGTTAGTATTTTTAATTCATTCAATTCATCACAATTTTCCAGTTAGATAATAAAGCTAAAGTTAATATTAGTACTCAAAATCTCTGAGGGATCGACTCGGACTCACATCCGTTATATTAAAATTGATAGGTGTGCTTGCTTCGTATCAATACTTCTCTCCCTACGTATCTCCATCAAAATGTCAGAGATTGGATGATTAACAGGCGTATGGGATGTGAATGTCGAGATCCTCGGTCTCTTCCTCTTGACATCTAAACTGCTGTTTTTGTTCGTACCAAGTCTTTCCATCTCCTCTGCTCTAATTAGCCTCTTATCGTACCTTTATGTTGTCTTCTTATCAGATATATGAGGTGACTTTAGCCTTAAACTCATTGAAAGTTTTTGGCTTGTTCTTTGCGAGAGAATTAAAAAAGTCTCCATGAGGTTTGACTCCATCAACTAAGGCGTTGAAGGTGACACTCATAACCAGTTCTGGGATATGAACCATCTCGGTCATAAATCTGGCCAATAGTCCTTGATTAACTCATCGAACTTTTGTTTAATGGTGTTAAGGATTGAAGAGTCCTTAACAAGAAGTTTACTAGCAAGAAAGTGTCGAAAGAACACCTCCACTAGTTCATTGAAACATGAAATGGTATTTGGTTTCAGGTGTTTGAACCATGTTTTGGCTGCGTTCCTCAGGATTGAGGGAAAGGCTTGATAGGCCACTACGTCACTTAAACCATGCAATTTGGCCAGTATACAATAGTACTCCAAATGATCTCCGAGGTCCTTCATGCCATCATATGTTTCAAACTGGGGTAGCTTAACGTGCTAAGGTATTACTTCTTCCAACATCTTTAGGACAAAAGGACTTTTCTTGATTTGGAACTGTTTGGTCACTACAATAGGGGTATTGATATGCAAGGGTCCTGCATGATGCATGTGCTGCGATTGTTTTCCCTTATCAATCTTCTTGAAAGTAGGAACTAAAGGTCTCGCTAGAACCTCAGCTTGCTCTTTTGGCAATTCAAGTGAATAAATGGAATCGTTAACACTGTTGGTATCATGATCACCATGCTCTTTGTCTTGATTTAGGTGAAAACTTTTATGAAGAAGGTCAAAGATTTGTTTATGTTTTTATTTAACTTGAAATTTTCTTTAGATAAATCAAGACAAAGTTGCTCAAGTTAAGCCAATCATTGTTCATTAGCACGCCGACTCCTCCCTTTAAGGTGGTGGGAAGAAGTACTAGCACCTTTACTTCTAGTCATCCTAGTTCTAATCATGTGGTCATGTTTAGAGAAAAACAGACGGTGCCAAATGTTGTTAGTGAATTTTGGGATGAGGAAAAATCCTGCAAGAGAAAGTGAAATACTCAGTACCGAAGCCAGTCCGGTACGACTACTCCAATGCCTAAGTCAGTAAGGTAACTTAGTATAGTAAGTATGTGAATAATAAGTGTCAAGAACCCTTAAAAAGTTTCTTTTTGGTATTTATAGATGGTCGTAATGTTTAAGGCAGTTGTCAGGATAACCGTTAAGACATATGGAAACTTCTTGACTTAACATCCCCCTTAATATGTAGAGGTAGCAGGCGGTCGTGTAATATAACCGTGTTTATGATAACTATTTGCATCATATACTTGAATTCAATCTAGAGTGCTTCTTATACTCGACATAAATGTCGTGTGTCATCTGACCAGTGTGAATATCAAGAGAGTTGGTTACATGGCATCTCGGTAGACGAAAGGCTAAGTGTTAGATGAGCGAAAACTGACTATCAACACACATCACAGCCCACATAAGAATAGGAGTTGATTTCTTAAGTACAAAATTCAATTAATGACTTTATAAGTCTATAAAATGCTAAAATCTATTAATCAAGTGTGATTTAGTCCCTATAAATATTCAATACATAATCCATCAATATCTTATTTTCTCTTATGGATTATTTTCTTAAGTTTAGATATAAATTTTAATCAATGTGATCCTCTAGCATTGCTTTTTAGTCACTCTGATCAACCCAGTTGAATATTTGGTCAACCTAGCTTCTTCAACCACCTTTTACTCCTCCGACCTCGATCAGCCATAATGCCAACCTAGCTAAATCACTACGAAACTAACCTAGTTGATTAAGACATTAACTTGGCTAATCTCCCTATTTTAATTTATAATTTTTTGAATTAGATTTTCAATCCAACATCCTTATGGACACATTTCTTATTCCAAAATCTATCTTAATTAATATCCTCTCTATTCAAGATCTCAAAATTGTTATTAAAAATTCTTTGATTTAATTTTAAAATAATCACTTATTTAAAATTATTAAAATTCCTATTTCTCGACTATTTTTAGGTTTTTTTGTAACCTATCATTTAACAAGAAATCCATAATTAACAATAAAACTAATGATTAGATCCTTAACATGTAAGTTTCTATTCTCCAATTTATGATTTCATACCTAAAAGATACGTCTTACCTTATGTTTCTTATTAAGGTCTCACGAAAATTTAATAACCCACATTTTAACTATGTAACAAAAACCTTTAAGTAGAAACATAATGGTGATTACACATTCTTCCGATGATCACCACAATATACTCCTTCAACATTTCCCTTAATTAACACCAAACCTTATTAATAACAAATCTACATTTATCTTCTCATGGATTTTGTAGATTTTTATTAATAAACATAATTTTACGCACCTTTTTTGTTTTGTGAAATCATGTCTCCATAACTTGCTTGACCCATATATCTTTAATTTCCAAGGATTCAATTATCAGACTTTCCATTTGAGCTCATCAAACTTAGATTCATAAGTAAAATGGTACTCTTAATTGTAGAATTAAGTTATGACCTTTGTAATTATTCCAGTCAATTTTTTTCCCCTATTATACTTTGTATTCCCTTGAAATCATGTACTAAAATCCTTATCCAAAGGGTTACTAAATATGAGATGATAAGTAGACATACCAATAATAGAATAGGAATGAGTTTCTTACCTTAATCTCCACTTATTGATGTGTGCAAAGAGATAGGTTAAAGAGAGGGGGCACTAAAGTTAAGAAGAGAGAGAATATGGAAAGTAATCTCTCCTAGGGTTTTCTACACACATGAGAAAAATATCATAAACTTGGAGTATAGTCAAAATCATTACGTAAATTGTAGATTCTTTTCAATTTTCTACCTAAATTTGCTAAATTTCATACCCAATCAAACTTTTTTTTTCTTGTCAAATTTGTCATCTCACTTCTAATTATATTTATGACCGATACTAAATAAAATATACATGTAATGGAACTTCAAATCCATGGAATTCAATAAGCTCGTAATGATTATTATATTATTCATTTTGACAAAAAAGGCATGTAAGGAATAAACATATAATGTTACTAGAATTACTATAATACCCTCTCCTTCCACCTTGCTCTCTCTATCTCTCTCTACTTTAAAAAAATCTTATCTTAGAATATTCAAGTTTTCTTCACATTTATCTTTCCAATTTAAGTTACTATTAACAGAAAAAAAAAAGGTGATCGAAGACACTTAGCATAATGAATATGGAAAACCACAAGAGAGAGAGAGAGAGAGATAAAGAGAAGAGAAAGATAATTTCTTTAAGTTACACAAAATTGATACATGGAAGAAAGTCTTAGCATAGTAGATACTGTTTGCTTCATGGAATCCCTAGTGGAATCTAAAACTCCTTTTGACATTATCGAGTAATCTAGAGGTTCAATTCTTTTAAGCATGTCCATGATTACTAAAAATCCCCTAATCAAGAGAGGATTTCTGCATGGAAATGAAGTCATCAAAGACATCAATGCTAAGGCAGCTAATGGTGAAGGAGTAACACCATGGAATGGTAGATAGTAGAGTAAGGAATAGATGGTGACAATGGAGGATGAAGAGAGGTAGTAGGGGAGGGGGAAGCAATGTGAGAAAGTGTAAAGGAGGAAGAAGACAATGCCATGTAAGGGTTTTAAGGATTGAGAGAAAATAATCTCTCTCTCTCTCTCTTTATATATATATATAAGCGGTGTTAGGTCTAGTGGTGGTGATGTGTGGTGATGGTATATTTTGTTGTTAGTGAGTAGTGATGGAGAAGATAAAGGCTATAAGGTCCTTCGTTTGCTGAATACCAAGAATTGTAATTCAACAAATGGAGAATTAGAATTCCTCATGAAATTCCTATTAGGAATTCAAAAATGAAGTGAACATCGTGATAGAAATTTATAAGGAATGAAGGGAGAATGGAATATCAATTCCCTTAAGTGAGCAAACTATTAGACTCTACTTTTTGCATAATAAGCATTTACCAAGTAAATTTGATAAATAAAAGTTTCAATAAGTACAATATTTAGTAATTTCAAACTTTAGAATTTGACAACCAAAAGTTCAATTAAGTAAAATATTTAGCAACTTCTAACTTTAGATTTAAAATTAGAAAACACATAAAGTTTGGGGTAGTGCTTATGACATTATCCTATTGAAATTCTTATTGATGATAATACCAAAAAAAAAAAAAAGGTCAATGATCAAATTTTCTTAACTACCTTAGCTTAAGATTGAAATGAGTGAACTTGAATGTGATTAATTAACAATTAAGTCATATTTGTAGTTGACCACATATGTTATATCACAAGCTCATATTAAGAACTTCATCCATTTCAAATTATGAATTTTATTGATTTTGTATTAAATGACTTAGCAAACCAATGTCAATCATTACAAACATGATTAGTTGCTAATTCAAGTATTGCATATATTTGTTCACACAAATAGAGTCTGTGTTTAATCATCATATTCTAATAAAATGTGACATATAATTTGATTAGTTGTTGACCCATTCAAAAAAATTAAAAAAAGAAGAAGAAGAAGAAGAAGAAGGGGATTTATAATAGCCATTAGTAATATAAGGTTACATATCATATATACACATACATATACATATGCATGTGTATGTATGTATGGATGCATGTTAGTGATTGCATCATTTATCTAATTTAATAACTACATTAGCTTGCAAAATAAAATTTCATAAAAATTATAAAATTGGATATTATTTACATTGACTAAAGGATCTAGAAAATAAATTTAAAGTAATAGCAAATGAGTCATTTCATCACTTACTTTTCTCTATGAATAGAACACTAATTTAGCCTTGTCATTTTGAAAATGTAAAAAGTTGCAAAAGCTTTCTCTTTGACCATATCTAATACCTCTTATATTCTACCATGATAATTAGTATATGTTTTTACACAACAATATTGAAATCAATAGCAAACATCTTATTTATATATGGTATCAAATCATTAGGTTGGAAAATCCATATTCAAAATTCAATTTTTCCCTTTTACTAATATTTGTTATCATATACTTTGGTCTTCATCTACTTCTTCAATTACTTATTCTCTTACTAGATACCATCAAGACCTTAGAAAGATCTCTCACCGTCATTGATTAGCTTAGAGATTTAGTCATCATAATCCTGAAATTTTCGAAATTCACATTTCCTCACTGTTATTGATTAGTTAGGAGATTTAGTCATCATAATCTTCAAATCCTTAAAAGTCACATCTTCATCTTCATCCTCATCCCTATTCATTGCACTTATCATCTTCCCATAATCTCTTAAGCTATACCTCTGACCCAATTACTTCATCACTATATATAACATACTCGTGGAGATTAATCCATTCTTCTCTATATCGTATAGATTGAAAGCATCCTTTAAGTTCTTTATCCCTACAATCAAGCCATCTTTTGTCCCCATGTTCTCACCTATTTTTTCATTGGAACTATCTTTATTTTTTTTTATCCAATTTGGTTAGTCTTATTTAAAAAGGAAAAAAAGCAAAAAAAAAAAAAAAAATACTTCAAGAAAAGTTACTTACAAAAAAGAAAACTTACTATATGTATGATCAATTTGATTGATAATAATAGATTCTATTGATTCATCACTTGACCAACATAGTACAAATACAATTCCCTTAACCCGAGGCTAACAATGACTCATTCATCTACATTAGTGCGCTTTCATTTTGTTATGCCCCTACAGTAGTGGAGTTGTAATAGTCCCACCTTATAAATCAACTTAAGATAGAAGCTGATCTTTAAACCGACTTCTCAGCCACTATCATAAACTTAAATTACATAAGACATTTATGATTAACCTGTTTTGAACTAAACAATTCATACAAAAATACTAGTATAATTATATATGGAGGTTTAAAACATATATATTAACTTAGATATCCCAAGAGATATTTACATATCATAATGGCTTTAAATACTGAAATATTTACATAACTAGGTTCACAATACTAAGAGTTGAAACAAAATCTCTCCAAAATTCATCAATTCTCGAATTTAAGTCCTCATTCCCCAAGAAGTTCAAAAGAAACTCAACTTTGGGTAGTTATAATGCAGCATTTTAGTCAACACCTACAAAAAGATTTATGAGAGAATGAGTAATCCAATCACTTAGTAAGTAGGGATAAAGACATAAGATTATATAACATTTACAAGTAAAGTTATCAAATAGTTAAATAATGCAACAAAACAAATGCCGTCACATGACGTTGTCCATTCCATTTTGAAATTAGAGAAGTTTCACCTGCTTTAATATGAGTTTAAGGAGTTTCGACACATATGCAATAACTCATAACCGACTTAGGCTTGTATAATGAAGACATCTCTCCTCCCATAACTATCCTTCAAACCACTACTCCCATCCTTGCCGCAACCTTCTCTTCTATCACTCAGTTTGACTAAAGATGAAGAAGGGACTTTTATGCTACAGTACTATCCCTTTCATAGGTGTTAGTATTTAGTCGAAGAATCCTAATTGTCCCCTAGTAGATTGCAATGCATGTCCGATCAAAGTTTTAGGCTAAATATATTTAAGTTTAGTTTGAGGTGATCAAACAAATTCATGTAGTATAAACAATTAGCAAATCATAATAGCACACCAATAGATTTAATCAATCTTGGAGACATACAGGCATGGGCATAAGCAATATACTTATAAGCATAATCAAATACAATTTTAAGCCTCCGAGTACTATAAAATAATACCCTAAAATATAGTAATATATTGATCTTAAACTTACTTAAACTCTTTCTCTTGCTCATGTAAGTGCAACTTACGTTATGCCTTCGCTACTAGTCCTTATAAGAGAAATAACATTTTAGTATTCATACATTTACTGCATATAGGCTTAATTTTGTAAATTAGATTATTATTATCATCTTTATTTTAAGGTTATATTTTACTTAGCTGTCCAAGTTTTATGTCACTTATAATTAGGCTCATCCTAAGCTAGTCTCTTATTCAACTTCTAAATGATTTTCTGAATCAACCTCTAGTTCGATTTTTCATTGCTGTTTTACATATAACTCCTAGAAACTCTCCTTCATCTATTCTATGAATTTCAACTAACTATATCTCAGGATAAAGCCACTAGAAGTATCCAAACTTTCATTTTTTTTTTTATTTTAGTATCTAAATTTTAAATATGTTTATTTTAGTACCCCAACTTTTTAAATAAGACAAATTTGCATCATGTTATAACGACTATTATAAAGAATATTTATTTGTTTCACTTTAAAAAGTTGAATTACCAAAATGAAATAAAAAATAAAGTTTAGGCACTAAAATAAAAATAAAATGAAAGTTGATGTATTTATATTATTATTTTATCATTTTATAATAACGGTTGTTATAATAGAGATACCAAATTGTCTCATTTAAACTAAAATGAACAAATTTAAAATTTAGGAACTAAAATGAAAAAAAAAATATAAAAGTTTAGGTATTCATACTGGTTTTATTCCTATCCTAAGTATACTAAGTCTCTTATTTAGTTCATAATCAATACCCTACTCCTAATCTAACCTTTGAATTTGCTCTTGATTAGAGTGAAATCTACATTTTTAGCATAATTCACAATATTTATTATTTATAACCAGAATCATAGCTCATTATTAAAGCCATCATCATCTCAATTTGATTCAACACATCTTACCCAATTATTATAACATTTCACATATTATACCGTTACGAATACTATGCTCATAATATCTACATTCAATACTCTAAATGCTACAAATATTGTCCCTCAAAATTATTTAACATTTCAAGATATCAAAATATACCTCAAATTAGAATCTAAATCAATTTATTTAAAAATCCCTAAATATACTTAACAAATTAGTTATGTAATAAAATTTTAAGGCCTAAAAATTAGATAAAAATATGGAAAATAACTTTCAAGAAAAACACTTCATGATAATTTAATACACATCATAGGTAGTGTACAAAAAAAATTTGAGGCTAAAACAATATTAATAAGGTTTTTGAAAACAAAAGCGAAATCAATTCAAGTTTAGTGATTTCTTAAGGATGATATATTTCAAGACTTAATTTTATCAAAATAATATTTGCCCCTAAAATGACATATAAAAATATGTTAGAATACCAATTTTCATAATTTTTCATAAAGATTTAATAATTTTAGTAAATTTTACAAAAATCAGGTTGTAAATTGAACTCACTGCCTTCTTGACTTCTACCCTCCAATGGTTGCTCTACCCTTGTTAATAGCCTTGGAAGGTGGCCAACTATTAAGTGGCAGTAGCCATTTCCTCCCAAGTTGTGGTTTAATATTTACACCTGAAATTAGCCCTAGTTATACTATATTTTGTGTAATTTTGTAAAAATATTCATTCCACTCTTTCTAACATCTGTCTATTTTTACTACACTCTAGACTACCCAAAATGAATTACAATGGAGGGTTTCTGAATTTATAAGGAGGGTTTGGTTGCTTAGTGATTTATTTCTTAGCTAAGTATCCTTTACTTTTACTTTTTCCATCCTTATGTGTCTTAATTGCTTCCATATCCTACAAAATCACCACCCTACATTGCCATAACCTATTCTAGAGTTTTCTACAAGTGACACCTAATTTTCTTAATTTTTATTAATTTATTTAGTATTATTTTAGTGTATATTAGGTATTTTAAGTAATTTTGCGTATTTATATCTACATATAAATACATATGTAGTATAAATAAATGCTACTAAATATTATTTAAGTTATTTTATAATTTTTAGTATGCATATATTTTATCTCTAACGGCTCATTAATTATTAGAACTTATTTTATGCGTTTTTGATAAATAATAGATAAAATGCATATAACTTAAATATATAATATTTAATTATCTTATTATTTTTTTCCTAAATATAAACTCACAGAATTGCTTTTACTAATATTCCTAACTCTAATGTAAAATTCGAGCTTGATCGAATAACTTATACGGTCGTCCTAAATTTTACATATCGAATTTGGAACATCCAATTATAGTGTTTAAACATTCCTTAACTCAACTGTTTAAAATGCATTACTCCTAAACATTCAGCCCATAGGTGCAATCAAAGGTTCAATCAATTACATAAGGATGTACTTAAAACCTTTGCCACTCTCTCATCTACAGAATTTCAAGATGCTACCTAGTAACTTGATTTTAGTGCCATGCACCATATCACTCTAGATGCAAGTATACTTTTTAATGTGATCCACTATAATGGTATAGATTGAGTTCTTATAAGTGATGGTGGATCATCATATAGGTAGTCTTACAATCAGTACCAATAGCCAAGATTTACATCTTAGGAATGGCCTTCATATACCCTCCCTCATACGTAATCTTTTCTCTATCATTAAATTATGTTATGATAATAAGTACAATATTAGTTTTACCACTTCCTCTTCTCTGTTATGGATACTTTGATAGGCAAAAACCTACTACAACGCTCAAGCAAGTGTCCTCTCTACCCTATCACACACTCATAGGTTCATCTACCTTTGTTTCTCATGACATCCATTGTCTTAGGAGAAATTTGGCATTCTTGGTTGTCACCTTCATAACGAGATTTTTGTAAGCCCTATAATTTGGTGTTTGGAGTTCAATTCATAAAGTTTAAAGCAATCGAGTAAGTTGTTCCCATCAAGACCAAAGTTTGCAACAAGTTACAAATATTAGTAAAAATGATTCCATGAGTTTGAATTTAAGAAAATAAATAATAAATTAATTAATTATTTTAATATTGAATTATATGTATATTACTCATCATTTATCGAAACCCCATAAAATAAGTTTCGATAACTAACAAATTGATAAAAATAAATTATATATACACTAAAAATTATAAAATAACTTAAATAATATTTAAAGGTATTTATTTGTATCATATGTATATTTACTTATAGATAAAAATATACGAAATTACTTAAAATACTCAAAATATGTTAAAAAAATACTAAATAATTTTAAAAAATTAAGAAGAATATGAAAAATGAAGAGAATTTTAGAAATGAGGCATAGCATGTTGAGAATTAAAGAGAGAAAATTAGCCAAGTAAAAATTAAAATTGAAAGAGAATAAGGGACACTTAGCTCTCTAAAAATCAAAGTAAGCCCTAAACTCATCTATAAATTTAGCAAACATACATCCAGCTTCATTTTGGTAAGTTGGAAACTAGAAAAAAAAAAAAAAAAAAAACAGAGGCCTTAAGAAGAGAAGAGAGAGGATTTTTACAAAAAAATTAGAAAATTAGTATACAAATAGGGGTTATAAAGGAAAATTATAACTAATAACCACTTAAGAGTAGACAGTTACCACCACCAAATAGTATGGTAGTGCCCAAACCAGCCAACAAGGCTATGGTAGCCAAAGCGACCAACGTCGATGAGTTCAATCTTTTCCTCTGATTTCTCTTTATTTATTAAAAATATTAAATAATCATGGAAAATTATGAAATTTAGTATTCTGAGATATTTTTTATGTAGTTTTTAGAAAAATATTATTTTAATAAAATTAGGTCTTGTGATATATAGTGCTTAAAAAACCCTTAAACTCGAGCTTATTTTCAATTTAGAAATAAATTACCTTAATAATACAATTTTAAGCTCAAATTTTTTGTATAGGCTATTCAAAATATTTAAAGTAGTGTTATGAAGAGTTTTTCTTAAATTTAATTTTCTAAATTTTTACCTAATTTTTAAGCCCTAAAATCATGCATAAAAAGCAATATTTGGGCTTAAATTTGTAATTTAATATTAATTTGGTGAAAATTTTGATTTAGTACGTAATTATGTATTTTGTGATATTAATTGTTGATGTACTATGATATTGGTAACATTTTGAGTATTAGAAGTATGTATTATGTCTATTATGTGATGAATAATGGGTAAAATGGGATAATTAAGCTAATTTTGTAAGTTGGGGATTAATTAGGTATAAATTTTGATTTAAGATAAATTTAGATATTTTGAAATGTTAGTTGATGATGAAAGATAATATTTTAAGTGTTGGCAATATTAGATGTGTATATTATGTACATATTAAGTAATAATGAGTAATATATAAATATAGTAAATTAATGAGTGGAAAAATATTAGGTTAAAATTGATAATATGATAATGATAATAATATACAATAAATTAGATATGGAATATAAGTTTAGGTAATTATATTTTTTTCTCATATTGGGAGCTAATTCGGTAGTTAAATTAGGAATCTAGTATATCATACCAACCAGAACATTAGTTAGGGGCTAAAATGAAAATTTAAAATACCCAAGTGTAATGTGATTAAGGTCATATAATGGTTCAAAATGAGTTCCTAGGGTTTGTGTATAAAACTTTTAATTGAAAACTGAATTAGAACCTAATTTAGAAACCGATTTGAAAGCTAAATTAGAACTTAGCTTAAATTAAAAATAATTATAAGAGATTTAAAAACCTAAATAATTAAGTATAATAAAATCCTAAACTGATGATAATAATAAGAATTACAAAATAAAACCTATTTATGGTAGTTATATGAAAACTAAAACAACATTTACATTATAAGGATTGTATGATTCTGGTTTGATGTGTTGGATTGAAATTATGTGGTTTGTATGAAATGTCTGAACACCTTAAACCAAATTTAACTAAATATTTAACTTGTAAGTCTAAATGGATCTACATAGCAACCCAATAAGAGAAACATTTAGGATTCTCTAGCCAAATACCAACATCTTCGAAAGGGATGGCACTGGATAGCATAATGAGTCCCTTCTTCATCCTTAGTAGAACTAAGTGATAGGAGAGGAGGTTACGGCAATGATGAAGTTAATGGTTTGAAGGCAGTCTTGAGAAGCGTAGTGTCTCCATTACACAAACTTAGATTTGGTCATGAGCTGTTGCATAAACATGGAAACTCCTTAACTCGAATTAAAATAGGTGTAATTCCTCTAATCTCATGACCGACTAAATAATGTCGTGCGATGGTATTTGCTTGTAAATACATTACATCTAATTAATTTGGTTGATAACCATGTTTATGTTTTATGTATAGTTTCAAGTCTTCTTCCCAACTTACTAAACTGTTGATTGATCACATCTCTATAGATGTTGTTGCAAGAGCTAGTTAGGAAGCGACTTATAATTACCTTAAAGCTAGCAACTATTGAATCTTGGGAGGGTAAGGATATAAAACTGAAGATTAGTCGCACTTTCAAAGTTTAGGTCTTAACTTTAATTTTTTTTTATATATCAATCTATTTGTTACTCAAATGAATTAAGATTAGGTTACTAAATCTTAGAAACATTACTTGAGATATCTAAGTAATAGTATGTATTTTCATATTTTCGTAGAAAATAACATATTTAATTTATGAATTGCTTACTTTAAAGAAAGTTACTCGTGTATACCTTGTACAAATCAGGTCTAAGATAGCAGTTCTAATGTCAGCTTTTATCTTAGAATGGTTTACACAGTAAGATTGTTACGACTCTACTGCTTCAAATCATGACAATTCTAAGTTAGTATTAGAGCGTAGTTCAAGTGAACTTGCTTTGAAATATAACAATTAAAAGAAGTAGACACTAAAGAGTATATTGAGAGTAAGTAGAAATAAGTGGGTAGTAAAGTATTGTATTATAAATTATAGAGCAGTAATGACAATAACGTTAAATTGAGATAAACATTAATTGAACTTAAATCCAGTTATGAACTTAAACACCCCGGAGGGAATGATAGAAATTAAACTATCAGACCTCTGACCTACAGCTAAGCTAGAGGACTAAAGGGGCTAGCACGTAAATCCTTCTGTTCCAATAAACTCCTATTGAAGCCGAGTACTTCCTTATTGAGTCACTCTTTGTGCTATGCCGTATGATTGCCCATTTGTCTACAATATACCAAGTTGATGATAACTCTTTAGTGCTAAGCTGACCAATTACTCAGCATCTTCATTGCTAAGAAGCTGAGAGAGAGAGAGAGAGAGTCCAAACTAACTAAGTAATCCTTGCTTGGATAAGCCCATCTATCTATACTTTTTGTCCTCATCTTCTAATGACCTCACCAATGAAACATCGCCACATGTATAGTATAATGTGTAGAATCCATTGCACCAATGATTGTTTTTTTCATATATTCATTTTTACCCTTTTGTATCTTGTACATTACTTTCTTAGGAAATGCCTCTTTTGTCTTTTCCTTTTTAGATAGGTTGCTCCTAACTTATGGGTATAAATACCCTTGTACTTATAATTGTGACATCATTAGATCATTCTTAATACACTTTTTGAGTACTTTTTCTTCTTTGCGTAAACGCTGTTTGTTTACTCTCAGCATCACTCTTATCCTTTCCCTTAAGCAAGATTAAGTAACAAGTAACCTTACCAGACCAATTCGTACATCATATCGAATTGTGTCGTAAGTCTTCGAAAGTTTCATTGGTACATCATATCCTCTGGAGCTATTCGTGGGTTTTGTTTACTATTTCATTCTTCGTTTTTTTCCCTATCACACTTTTCCCCATTAATCTTTTTTAAGCTTTCTGCAAGCTCAAACCCATCTATTCTTGGTCACGGTTTGCAACATCTTTGTATTAAAGCAGAAGTTTTGTGTGAATTGTAATAGTTCTTTTTGAAGTTCTATTATACTTTGTCTTGTGTATGTGAAACAGAGTAAGTTACTGTATTCTTTTGACTGCTATATTGTTAACCATTAACTTCCCAAAGTGTTTGTTTGAGTTTGAATTTGTGAGGAAAAACGACAGACCTAAATATGAATGTTGATACTGGTGATAATAGTAGAGTTATCCACCATGGATGATAATCTCAAGGAACTCCCATAAGCATTGACGAGGGACTTGATGAGGTAGCTAACCTCTTAGTAGATCTGACTCAAGCTGTTCATGCGTTGTCTTGCCGACCCATTAAGGTCATGCAAAACACTCTACAAGTTGCTCAACCTGTTAGAGGTTAGAACCCAGCTTGACTCGTTTAAGATGGAGAAGTTAGCAGACGAGTAAGTCAAAGGATAGACATGAGAGAGCTTAATGAAGACAAAGAGGAATACTTTGAAGAGGAGAGTATACAAATCCCTAAAGCGTCCAACCATGTGAAACATCGGATTCTGAGTTTCAATGGATTTGGGAATGCTAATGAGTATCTAAATTAGGAAGAGAAGGTAGAGTGTGTATTTGATTACTATCAATATAAGGATTATGAGAAAGTGAGAACTGCTGCCGTTAAGTTCTTCAGATATATCGCCATGTGGTGGAAGAATTTTCAAGCCATAAGAAGACAAGAGGGGTACCAAGAGATTAACACTTAGCTCAAGATAAAGAGAATGCTCAAAAATAGATTCATATTGAAAACATACCTCTAAAATACTTTCACTCAACTTTAGGAGCTGAGATAAGGAGGCTAAACTGTTGACGAGTATGTTCAAGAATTTCAAATGTTTATGATGCGTTGCGAAGTGGAGGAACAACCAGCTCGAATAGTCTTAGGGTTCGTTATTGGGTTGAGAGGAGACAATCAAGATGTTGTGGAGCTCTAACAATTTGACACCATGGATGAGGCTGTTAGGATTGCCCAGAGAGTAGAGAGGTAAAGAAGAAGTCGAGTACAGGCGAGGTTGTCGACTAATTGGCCAAGATAGGTAAGTCATCGAACTCTACCGAGTAGAAAAACCTACTTGATGGTGAAGTGCTAACCCAAACTTATGAAAAGTGGCAAGGGTTTAGCAAGAAGAACAACCAGATCAAGTGCTTTAAGTGCCAAGAGTTCGGACACATGGTTGCTCAATGCCAAAACTGATAGACAATGGTCATTAAGGGAGACACCTCGAAGCTCAAAGTAAAGAGTACAGATGAGGAACCTAAGGAGGAGGAGGTTCTTGCCGAGAAAAAAAGTGCTAAGAAAGAGCTAATTAAGGAGGACGTGTTTTTTGAGGACTTAGATCAGCTACTCATGGTTGTCCAATGCATTATGAACATGGAACCCTCGCAAGAGAAGGAGTAGAAAGAGAATTTGTTCCATATCACCTGTACGGTGAATGATCAAATGTCTACTCACATTATAGATAGTGGAACCTGCACCAATGCAACATCAATCGATCTTATTTCAAAACTAAAGTTATCGATTGCTTCATATCTGAGGTTGTATAAGTTGTACTGGTTGAGTAAGAAATTCACATTACATGTCATTCGACAAATACTACTGCTGATCACTATAGGGAATTACTTTGATTAGATTCTCTATGACGTATTGCCTATGTGCGCTTCCTACATGTTGTTAGGTAGACTATGGTTATTTGACAGGAGAGTTATGCATGTAGCTACAAGAATACGTATATGTTTGAGAAGGATGATCGAAAGATTATGCTGAATCCAATGTCATCGAGAGAAGTCAATAAGTTGATGAAACTTGCTCGCGGATTGAAGAAGGCTTTAGTTATGAGTAGAGTCGAGCTCCAAGAGGTTGTCAATGCTAATGAGTCGACCCTCATGTTGGTCAGGCGATTGCTAGAAATGAAGGAGCAAGGTGAGTTACCTTAAGAGGTCAAAGAGTTATTAGAAGAATATGCCGACTTATTTCCAAAACAGTTAGTTGAGGGGTTGCCCTTAACTCAAGGCATAGAACATTGCATTGACTTAGTACCTAACGTTGCATTACCGAATAAGCTAGCTTATCAGATGAATCCTAAGTAAGCTTCTAAACTCTAACGTCAAGTCAACAAGTTGCTGGAGAGAAGCTATGTAAAAGAGAGCCTTAGCCCTTGTGCTGTACTTACACTTTTAGTACTGAAGAAGGATGGAACTTGGCGAATGTGTGTAAACAGTCGAGCTGTGAACAAAATCACAATCAAATATAGGAATCCAATCTCAAGGCTAGAAGATATGTTGGATGAACTTAATAGAGCCAAGATTTTCAACAAGATTGATCTTAAATTTGGTTACCATCAAATCCGTATAAGACTAGGCGACGAATGGAAGACTACATTCAAGACTCAACATGGACTTTACGAATTGATGGTCATACCCTTTGGCTTGTCGAATGCCTTGAGCACTTTCATGAGCTTATGAACCATGTGCTGAGACATCCCATAGGGAAGTGTATCATAGTATACTTTAACAATATCCTTGTCTACAGTACTGACATATCAAGTCACTGTAAACATCTTAGAGTAGTCTTAGATATCCTTCGTGCCGAGAGATTATTCAGCAATTTAAAGAAATGTTGTTTTTACCAGGAGGAAGTAGTATTCTTGGGCTATATAGTCAGTGGAGGAGGTTTGCGGTTGATGATGAAAAGATCCAAGCAATTGTCGAGTGGTCGACTCCTACTACTTATGCCGACATGAGAATTTTCCATGGACTAACTTCATTTTATAAAAGGTTTATCAGGAATTTTAGCACCATCACTGCGCCACTTATCGAGCTAACAAAGAAGAACACCAACTTCTGATGAGGAGAAAGGGAGGAGAGAAGTTTTGCCGAGGTAAAAGAAAGGTTGACCTGCTCCCCAGTATTAGTATTGCCTGACTTTGACAAAATTTTTGAGCTAGAATGTGATGCGTTGAGCATTGGAATAGGTGCTGTCTTGATGTAAGAAGGTCGGCCAATTGCCTTCTACAGTGAGAAGCTTCGAAGACCACAATTGAACTACTCTGTGTATGATAAGGAACTTTTGGCACTGATCCAAGAAATGTAAGTATGGCAACATTATTTATTACTGAGAGAATTTGTCATATATACTAATCATGAATCGCTGAGGTATCTCTAAAGTCAAACCAAGTTGTCGAAACGGCAAACGAAATGGGTTAAATTCCTTAAAGGATTCAATTTTGTGATAAAGTAAAAGCAAGGAAAGAGTAATGTAGTTACAGATGCTCTTTCGAAGAGATATGCGCTTTTATTAGAATTGTAAACTAGGCTATTTAGGTTTGTAAGTATCAAAGAACAGTACTCCGAAGATCCACACTTTGGACCCATAATTTCATGATGCGTGGATGGGAGGACAGTAGACAAGTATCATGTGAAGAATGGCTACTTATTCCGAGGTGGAAACTTATGCATGTCGACTTGTTCACTAAGGGAGCTATTAGTTAGGGAAGCCCACAGTAGAGGTCTATCCAAACATTTTAGGGAAAAGAAGACTTGTGAATTGATAAATGGCCGATTCTTCTGGCCGAGAATGAGGAAAGATGTACATCGAGTTATCAAAAGCTATATTGTGTGCAAGAAGGCCAAGTGCTAAGTCAAACAAGGGAAAGTAATGCCTTTACCTATTCTGATGAGGCCATGGACTTCGTTATCGGACTGCTGCGAATTCCCTGAGACAAAGATTATGTAACAGTCATCGTAGATTAGTTCAATAAGATGGCACACTTAGTACCTTGTACCAAGACTAACAATACTTTGGCTATTGCTTCTCTTTTCTTATAGGAGATTGTATGGATACATGGTGTACCGAGAAGTGTAGTCTTCAATAGAGACCCAAAGTTCTTGAGCCACTTTTGGAGAACACTATGGCGTTGGCTAGGAACTAAATTACTCTTCAATACCTCATGTCACCCCCAAATTAATGGCTAAATAGAAGTGGTTAATCGTACTTTGGGGTCATTGCTTCAAGCTGTAGTAAGCAAGAACTTAGCTGATTGGGACATCTGCCTACTGGTGGTCGAGTTTGCCTATAACCGAACAGAACATGACTCCACTAAGTAGACTCCTCTAAGTAGACTCCCTTCAAGATGGTATATGGATTTAATGCCGAGTTGCCCCTTGACTATGCCTCTATAATAATACCCGTACAAGAGGACCTTGACGCAACGGCTAGAACACAATCCCTTCAGCACATCTATGATAAGGTCACTCAGCACATCAATTAAGTTGCCAGAAGAACACAAGAAAAGACCAAGGGTAGAACAGCTAAACGATTTTAGCCAGGAGACTTAGTGTGGTTACACCTCAGCAAGGACTGGTTCCTGAACAAGAGGAGGAACAAATTATCTGCAAAACTGAAAGGACCTTTCAAAATCCTCTAGAAAATCAATAACAATGCCTACAGGTTAGAATTGCCCGAAGATTATGGGGTTTCTGATAACTTCAACATTGCCGACCTTAGTCCATCTTACCCTGACGGAGAACTGAGCAAACACCATTTAGATTTGATCCTAAATCTAAAACAACTATGAGGGAATGATAGGAATCAAGTTACCAGACCTCTGACTCACAACTGAGCCCAAGGACTAGAGGGGTTGGTATGACAAATCCTTCTGTTCCGACCCTACCAAAACCGAGTACTTCCTTACTGAGTCACCCTTCATGCCGTGCCGTATGACTGCCGGTTTTTATGCAGTATACTATGTTGATGATTACTCTTTAGTGCCAAGCCAACCAATTACTCGGCATCTTCCTTGCTAAGAAGTCGAGAGAGAGAGAGAGTCCAGATTAACTAAGTAATCCTTGCTCGGACAAGCCCATCTGTCCGTACTTTTTGTCCTCATCTTCTAATGACTTCGCCAATGAAACATCGCCACATGTATAGTATGATGTGTAGAATCCGTTGCACCAATGATTATTTTTCTTATATATTTATTTTTACCCTTTTATATCTTGTATATTACTTTCTTAGGAAATGCCTCTTTTGTCTTTTCCTTTTTAGGTAGGTTGCCCCTAACTTATGGGTATAAATACCCTTATACTTATAATTGTGACATCATTAGATCGTTCTTGATACACTTTTTAAGTACTTTTTCTTCCTTGAGTAAACACTGTTTGTTTACTCTCGGTATTACTCTTATCATTTCCCTTAAGTAAGGTTAGATAGTGAGAACTTCATCGGACTAATTCGTATGTCATATCAAATTGTGTCGTAAGTCCTCGGAAGTTCCATTGATGCATCATATTCTTTAGAGTTGTTCGTAGGTTTTGCTTACTATTTCATTTTTTGTTTTTGCCCTTTTACACTTTTTCCCATTAATCACATTTGAGCTTTCTACAAGCTCAAACCCATCCAATAACCGACCTTGTTTGTTCTTTGTCATAGTTTGCAACAAATTAGGTGAATTTGTTATAACTTAACTACTAGTTTTCAATAAAACCAATTTTGAAAAAATGATTTTCCAAACTAAAGATTTTGAGTTCAAGAGCTAATTTATTAAAGTTTAAATGGATAATACTTTAACCTTTTGAATTTAAATTTATTTTTTCAAATTACCCTCTTGATTAAAAAAATAATAATTCTAATTTACAAAAGAGGAAAAATTGAGAAATTAAATTTATTTATTTACAAAGGGAAAGGTAGAAATTTTTTATTGGCTATAAGTGTTTACGTACTTACTATTCATATCAAACTTTCATAATCCATTTTATAAAACTTTTAGTTTGTTGGTTTCTTTTAATTCCTAAAAAAGAAGGTTCTAGTTTATCTTAGTTATTCATTCATTGATTTTTTTTTTCTTTAAAACAAAAACTAAAAGAGGACTAATCTTGAATTTTTTTCATTTTAAAACTAAATCCTAAAGTAAAGTTCATTTATTTTATTTTATTATTTTTTAAATCTTTTTTTAAGTGATAAGGAAAGAGAGCAAAAAAAAAAAAAAAATTTTCAAAAAATTTATTAACAATTTTTTAAAAAAAAAAATTTCTAAGATCAATCTAAAATGAGTTGAAATAATTTTTTTTTTTAATCTTTTGTTCATTTTTCTTTTTCTTTTTAATTTTTATAAATAAACAAAATAAATTAAAAAGATAAAAGGGACAAAATGCTTACTTAGAACTGGGAATAGTAGTAGGTCAAAGGGCGGGTTTAAAGTAGGTTATCAAATTGGATTGGGGTTAGATCTTGGATCCTTTGTCAGGTTGTAGGATAGGAAGTTAAAGAAGGGGGAATAACGGTTGAATCGTCATCCTATGACGATTTCTATTCACCTTTTTGAGCGAGTAAATCCAGATTTATGACAAACTTATTAACGAAAATAAGTTTGAGGTTGGTCCCGTGATGTTTGGTGGTAGTTTGCATTTAAGCGATTGAAGCTAGAGAGAGAAAATGCTGCATAAGTTCACTATGATGGTTATTGGATGCAAAGAGCTATTAGGCTTGGGTTTTCGTAGGTAGCAAGTGTCGTGATGTAGTTAGTTTACACTTAAGTAGCAATGGTAGTTTTCAATGGGGATGCTAGTAACGATTAGAGTTTAGGGTCTAGTGGTAGTTGAAGGTGATAGAGGCAATGACTTGGGTAGCTATAGGTGGCATTTCGAAGCATATAAGGTTAGCAAGTTGGCCATGGTGCTAGTTTAGATTAAAAATCACTAAAAACAAACCTAAATCTAGAGACAAACAATCATAGTAAAGATAGAGAAAGTGTGTGAAAGCTTATAAAGAAGGAATGGGAAGATGAATTTGATGTTAGAATGAAAGCATGGGTGAGGTATTTATACAAAAATAAACTCAAATGAGCTTGAAATGGCCATTAATGGATGATTTGAACATTGATAGCTAAGCTTTGAGTGATCTTTGTATGCCAAAAAAAAGCTTATTTGAGTGAATTTTTTAGTTGTGAATTGATATCCTTACTTAAATTATTAATAGATAGCTTCGAATCACTCCATTAAAACTTGGATTTGATGGATTTTGTAATAGCTAAAATCTCAAGTGATGATTTTTTTTATTTTTAAAGTTGAATTCCATCCTCTTAACACATGTATGTAGCTATGTTATTCGTATGGTTCAAAAGATCTCCATGGAATCTACATGATTCTACTGTTTATTTGGTTAAATCGTGTAGAAAATGTCATTGAAAATGGCCATGAACAAAAGTGATCGGTCTAAGATGAAGAGTGGGTAAGGAGAAGATGATGTGAGCCCAATCTGTTGACCCACACAGCTAATCAAGACGCACTATGTCAACCTTAGATTACTTGGATAGCACATACATGTCCTTGCCAACTAAGCTAGCTTTTTTTTCCCAACATCCAATGCAATTCAAATATAGATATCTTATTTTATTGGTTTGAACCGAACTTTGAATTAAAAAAGAATAAATCGGTTTAGACCAAAATCAATCCTCATTCAATCAATTCCTAATAAATTCAAAATGTAATGAATTCCCCGAGCAAGCCTAGCACTCATATGTTAAAATTAATTTTCAAACTAAACCTAATTTGACAATTTTATGAACCCAAGTTCATTGATATTATGTTTAATTTAAAAATTACTTTTCTCATAAATCTACCAATTTAAGCTCAATCGAAGCATCGTCTAAAGCCATAATTAACTTAAGTTAATCTCATTTTTGCGAACAATGGTCAGAATACTAAGTTTTCATTAAAAAATTAATATTCTCAAATATAGCTCGGAATCATTAAATTGAATATACATACTTTGACACTAAAAATGAGATGAACCATTCTATGCAACTTAATAACCTTAAAAAAGGCCTAAGACTTTTATTTTCATGAAAATCCTATTTTCCTATTTTTTGTATTTTTCAAAAGCTTTCTTTTATAGTTTTCTCAATTTTTCCATTTTTTTTGTATTTTTTTTTAATTTTCTTTTTCTTTTTTTTGAATTAAGACCCTTTCTCTTTATTCTTAAAAAAATACTAAAATTATAAGGAAATAAAAATAAGGTGTCTATAATTCTCATCAACTACATTCCTACCTATCATTAACGATTTCAACAAGATCCTCTCTATTGCTACATTTCTTAAACATTGCATCAATCTTACACTAACAATAATATCATGAGATTGAGGTGATGTATTGTGATATATATACACATTATGTGCCTAGTTTTACTATAGAGAGTAAAATCGCTTTTTATACTTTTGTAGTATAATACCATTGCATTAGGTTACATGTCTATAAGTATCTTTTGTATTTACTTTAACCTTACTACTTCTCTCTCTCTCTCTCTCTCTCTCTCTCTATATATATATATATATAATGTTATAAAGCAAGATCCCCAGTTATTTCGAGATAAGAAATTTAGCCCATCCATCTTGAATAAGTGTTTTTTCAATATGATTTTTCTATTAGATTCCTAACAAGAATTTATTTTTGAATTGGTTTAAAGAGATAAAGTGATAGCATCTAAGATAATTTAAGTTGGACCATGATACTTACCAATCTAGTTACCATTGAAGGAAAACCAAAGGAGGACATTTATAATGAAATTTCTTAAGAGAAGTTTAGCTATCATATTCATTATTATTTCAATACACTTTTTGTAAGGTTAGAAATTTGAAGTTGTCTAAACTTTCATTATAAGAGAAACCATAATAATTAAAATAAAACATTTTACTTATTAAAGCATATAATAAGAGGGTCAAACTTGAGATGAAAATGCATCACGAATTTATTTATGAAAATATGAAAATTTTTATAATCTATAAAAGGGATTTATGAGATTAATCAAAAATGGGAAATTCTATGGAGATGTAAGCAAGTGATGAATTCAGTTGTTAACTATTGAAGATTTTCAATAGAGATTGAAGAACTTAGATTTAGAATATCATGAAAGGATTTTGGGCATAAAATTTTACTTGGGAAAATCTATGTTGATTTTATGAGGAAAACTAAAAAAAAAGGTAAAAAATTAAGGGATTATCCCAATTGAATTGAGAACTTGGTCATAGTAGTCAAAATCAAAAGTCAAATATATGATTTTATAAGTTTATAACTTTATGATATTTCTCTTAGTTAAAATGAATGTAAAATCATTTAAATACAGTTTCTTTGTAGAATTATGAAATCTTATATGTGATTCTACAAACTTACAATTTTACCATGATTTTATACAATTTTATTGATTTTGCATATTCAAAATAACAGTAGAATCACGATTTTGATAATCATGAACTCGGTCAAGTAACTTTGAATGTAGGTTGATCAAATCTACCTTAAGTAAGATCTAGATAAACTATTTTAGGCCCCATCAATGAAATTAAGTGAAAATAAGATTATAGGATTGAAAATGAGATCTTACCATGAAAAAAAAAATTGTTGACAAATTAAACTATATTGAGTAATTTGAGAGTTTTGTGAAAATCAAAGTTATTTCAAGTTTGCTGAGCAACCATCCAATTATATAATTTATTTTTGCTTGATGGTTGTGTGTAATAGGGTAGTTTCTCAACATAATGAATATGAAATTTACAAATAATTATTGAGTGTTGCTTATGTTTGATGATGAGGCCTAAGTACAAATAGGTTAACCTTAAATTGAAAATTCATCGCCTATTATGGTTGAACATTTTAGATAAAGTGATTAGTAATTTAGATATTAAGGTCACTATGTAAGGTTAAGCAGGTCATTGATACGGTAGAATTGTGATTGATATGGCCAAGGTCTACTAAAAAACCATAAAAGGTCACACTGCTGGAATGGAATGTTATTTTGAATTATTACAACAGATAAGATTCAAATAGCTAATACAAGTGATGAACTAGTATGAGACAATTTTGATTATATAATTCTTGGGACCTATGGATTTATATATGACTCTTGAGATTGATGAATTCATATATAACTTTTGGGATTTTGAAAACCATTTTTTTTTTTTTTACTTAGGCTTTGGGATTAAATTATCTATATTATTTACTCTTGAGCTTTATGATTTATGGGTCGATATGTGTTTTGTGACTCATGGATATTAAATAAGATAAACTAAAAACTGGTGTATGTTGTTTGTTATCGATTAGTGTATTAGTAATTAAGTTGTGTATGGTATGACATCTACATATTTTTACATATAATATGTTTTATACTAGTATTAATGTTCACTTGTGTTTGAAACTTATTATTTTAGGTGATGAAGACGTTTAAAATATTGATTATTTTGGCTATTTGGCTATGCTTTTACATAGGTGGTAGGAAATGCAATAATTGTTGTGAAGAGACTAAAGAGTAATGGACTTAGTTATATTTGGTTAGACTTATAATATTACTCTTTAATTTACATTATTTTTGGTTACTATTGATGATTTACAATTGGCTTAGAAAATTCCCTTAAAGATGATTTTGAAAAATTAGAATTTATGGACAAAGTTATACATCAAGAGTTTTTAGAAGACTATAAGGTAAATTATAAATATTCTCTGTTATATTTACTTTATCTACAATTAACTCTCTTATCTTTAAAATTAAGTGTCTAAACACCTATTCTAAAACATGTTCTCCTAGATCTTATTTTAATATTTTACTCTTAGAGAATATATAGAAGAAAATATAAATAATCTTCCTAAACTTATATGTGAATATATCTCATGAACTTATAGATTTTGTAAATAGCTTCCCTAAACTTTGATAAATAAACAAATAACCTCCAAAAACTATAGATAAACTCTCCTAAACTTTGATTTTGATATAAAAACATTCTTTAAACTTATCAAAATCTTTAACACCTCCTAATTTTACTCTTGGTTTATTTTTCTTTTGAACTAAAAAAGTAAGTGTTCTTTATTTTGTTAATTTATCAAAGCTCATGAGGTCTATTTGCAACATTTGAAAGTTTAGAAAGTCTATTGTACTTACATCAAAGTTTAAAGAGGTTATTTGCAATTCCCTTAATATATATACTCCAACACATAAACATGTACAAAACATCAAGGAAAATGGTTGCATAAGAATCTAACACTTTTTTTCTAAAGATCTAGAGATGTAAATGCTTAATTTAAAGATATAGGGGCTGAAGCACTATGGAGATATATTTGTAATATATGTAAGATTATATTTTGTAAAAATTTATTTGTGAATTTTAGCTATGGGTTTTTAAGTCTTAGATGTTCCCACTATAAATTGGAGTATGTAGTGAAGCAATCACATCTCCTATGGTTGATTATTCTACCACTCATAATAATCAATCATGTTCGTTACTTGAAAAGCTCTAAGTAATAGTTATTTAAGCCTTAGGTCGATTGTTTCAAGTTGTCTTTTCTTGTTATTATTCTTTTGTTGAATTGTATAATACCAACATCCTTGTTTCGTCTTTTTATTTTTCATTACCAAATTTCTTAGAAAATGTCATAGTGGATTAAGAAATGTCTCCTCAAGCTAAAAGATAATCGATAGTATGGATAGAATAAAAGTGCTTAGTTAAGAGTAAATACTAATACTTTAAATTAGATCTTCATTCATCGATTGCAATAGAGATTAGTTTTTGCATTTAGTTCCACGATTATCGATTGAGAGTAAAGCTGAACTATTAAAAATAGGGACTTATCTACTTTTGAATTTTTTTTTTAAATGGTATAATCCATGGTCTTTCTTTTTACTACTTTAAGTGGCCAAAAAATAGATTTCAATTTCTAAAAAGATAAATTACATTGACAATCCTTTAAAACTTTTAAAATTACATTATCATTCTTAGCTTTTATTTTCCTTTTTATCTTAATTTACACATCAACATCTTTTGTAATGTAACATTAAACACTCTAGCATAGTTTCAAATGTTGCATACACATCTACTTAACTTTCACAACAGTATAGATATTTTTTGAAACCTTTCATGTAGAAGAGCCTATATGTATGATAAACGGGTGAAAGTGAATAATTAAAAAAGTTGGGGGAGTCGATGTAATTTCAAATGTTTATAAGGGCAATTGATGTAATATATTGTTTCCAAAATAATTGTCCTAAAAGAAATTATTTATACGACTTCTTCTTTAGCTAATTGTGGTGTCTAAAGTTGTTGATACAATATATGTTTTAACTATTATACATCTTGCATGGTACACATAAATAGATAGCTATTTTTTCAAGTGTAGATGTCAAACCTAATTTTTCGATTTTATTTTTTATTTATATTTGATTTTTCATTTCTCATTAATACTAAACCCTAACTCATTTAATATTAATCCTCAACTAGAAAAAATAGAAAATTCCGATTTCTTTTTTATTTTTAATTGAAAATCTTTTGGAGTCACCATTCAACTAAAGTTGGGAAAATAAATAAGTTGTAATAAATTAGGTAGATTAACTACAACTTAGCTATCGATCTTTGATAAAATGGATTTTAATAAAAACCAAAGATGTCTGAATTCGGGGGCAACTTATTAAACCCCAATAGGTACCATTATTAATATTTTGAAATTAGGTTTAATTTTCAAAATTACTTTTTTTTTTTTAAACTAAAGTTCACTTACCTATAAATATATAAAAATCATATTTATTTTACAAAAAAAATAAGGAAATCAAGTTATAATTTTAAAAAAAATGAAAAACTAAAGTTTTTACAAATTTTATGTTACCTTGAAGATACTTATGTACTCGCTAGTTGGGATTAAATATTCATAGTTTATTCTATAAAAACTTTAATATGTTGGTTTGTTTCAATTTTGAAAATTAGTTGACTTTATGTTTTTAATTCATTTATTTATTTAAAGAAAATTCTAAAAGGGTCCTCAGTTAAGTTTCTGTTTTTTTTTTTTTTTTTTTTTGAAACTTCTGGAAAGTGGGTCCAAAATTTTAGGAAGGGTTGATTAGGCTTTTATTTTGAAAAAAGAAAAGAATTCTTTAGGTGATAAAACACATTTTTAACTAACCTTTTCATTTAAAAAAAATATTCCTAAAAATTTTAACAAAACACTTTTATTGAAAAGAGCATTTTTTTTTTAAATTCTTGTAATTATCAACACAAATAAATCAATAAATAAATAAAATAAAGAAAATAAGAGAAAACAAAGAAAAGAACATGAACCTAAATTAAGAAAGGGGTATGCAGGTTGCTGGGTTGGCGTGGGTTAAGCGGGTCAAATTTAGTTTGAATCTTCGAATCTGAGTCAGCCAAAATCGAGTCATCAAGAGGAGCTATGGGTTAGTTCAATTCCAATCAATCTAGCCACCAAAACAAGCGGGAAATGAGCTTTTCATGAGTTTTAAATTGGATAAGAGGGTTAAGGCCAACACCAGGGCTAGGGACTGCCATTTGGTGGTGGCACACAAGAGCAAGGTTGAGTGTGGTGGGCCAACAGTGGTCTTGTGAATGTGCATAAATGGAGGTGTTGGTTGCGTGAAGGTGAGATTGATTAAAGTTAATAGATAGTGTAGTGTTAAACATGGTGTAGTGTATAGGGTGTTGTATTGTGGTTATGGTTATGGAGCTTAGTTGTCAAAAATGATGTACTCAAACGGGGTTGGTTCGACGTACGTGTGAGGTGATGCTGGCTATTGACAATGGCGAAAGGGGTTAAGTTCACAATTGCAAGCAATTGGATAAGTGTTTATTTGGATTGTGGTTGTATAGTAGTGCACGAGAAAGAGTAGATGGGTCTTGAAGATGGTTTTTACTGTGTTATACTGTGTGGCTATTGTAATTGGGTCAATTGTGAAGTGGACTATAGAGGATGGTTAGGGTTGAGTGGTCAGTGATCGATAGAGAGTGGAGTGTTTGGTTGTCAGTTTAAGGATCAGGAGCTTAGCATGTGTATTTGGTTGCTAGAATTGCAGTGTTTGGGCATTGGGGTTGGTTGATAGTAGATGCAGCCTAGGCATATGTGTGCAGTTGCATAAGAGGTTACGGTCAGTGGTTGGTCAAAGGAAATGGGTTGAAGATGAAGTTAGGTTGTAGTGGAGCAGTTGAACTAGTGTTATGTATCTTAGGCGTAGATTGAATAATAGGTGGTAGTGGAGTGTTTTCGGTTAAGAAAGGATTCAAAATCTCTTATTGCTTTAACCCTTATATATATAAATCAAGATCAAATCTTCTGGATTGTTTCAAACCTAAATTGATAAAAATCAATCTAGGTTTGAATCTTTACAAATCTTCATTTTATCGGATTTAACATTATCATTTTAGATTTGTGATTTTCAGAAATCATCTGGCCATGATTCTATTGAATCCACATAATAATAGCTCTAACAGATTTGCTTTCAAATTAATATTCTAGAACACCAGATTTTTTATTTCTATTGATCTCTTTGAAAAATCTTAAAGAGGGGGGCATGTGACCTACACTCCTAAGTAAGCGCATGCTGGACTTAACTTTGTGAGGGCCTTTTGGCCTCAATATATGGTAAGGCTTTAAGCCCATTGAAAAGCCAAATTCCCCCTTTTTAAATAAATTTAATTAAAATAAATAAATAACTGAATAAACCAAACCTTAACCTAAAGTTAAAATCTAAATGGACTAAAGCTCATTAATAAATTAATTTGATTTCAAATGAGGTCCAAAAAATTCCATGACCCTAAATTGAGTTTCCTAAAAATGATCTATGGTTAAAAAATTTTTAAATTTTTTATTGTAAATTCTATAAAGAACCCTTTCTCTAGATAATTTAAAAAAAAAAAAAAACTAAACTACAAGGGACAAAATAGGGTATCTATAGCTACCCTTCTTTGTGGTGAAGTTTTAGTAAAACTTTACTACAAAGAAAAAAGAGACACCATTTTTTCCTTAGAGATGACTCTATCTTAAGAAGTGCTACAGTTAGCCAGTAAGCTACTAGGAACCCTGTTGTGAATCGTGACCAAGAATAGGTAAGGTTGGTCACTAAATGGGTCCAAGCTTGCCGAAAGCTTAAAGAGGAAATGATGGAGAATGTACGAAAGGATGAATGTAGTTGAAAAGTAAGCAAAAACCTGCAAATAGCTCCAATGGATATGATGCACCAATGGAACTTCTGAGGACTTACAATACAACTCGATGTGATGCACAAAATGGTTCGGTGAGGTTACTCACCACCTAACCTTGTTTAAGGATTAGGATAAGGGTAAGATAAATATAAACAAAGTAGTGTTTATGAGAGAAAAATATCAGGTGTATTAACATTCAATCTGATTGTTTACAAATATAAATACAAGGGTATTTATACCCAAGAATTTAGGGTAACATGCTTAAAAAGGAAAAGAGAAAAAGGGTATTACCCTAAGGAAGTAATGTACAATAATACAAAAGGGTAAAAATGAATATTTCAGAAAAGTAATGATTAGTGTGATAGATTCTATATGTGGTCCTATACACATAGCGGCGATACAATAGAGAGGCCATTGAAAGATGCAGACAAAAGTATATGGTCAAGTTGCTTGTGCGAGCAAAGGTGGCTAAGGATCAATCTCGTCTCTCTCTCTCTCCTTCTCGGCAAGGGGGATGCCAAGTCATTGGTCGGCTTAGGCGTAAGTGAGTAATTATGAAAGGTTTGGTTGTTCTCTTTGTAATCTACAACTTGGCACACTTTAGAGAGATGGGTAGTCATTTGGCTTAGTATATAGACTGACTCAGTAAAGAAGGACTCGACTTTGACAGGAGTTGGCTAGAGCAAAAGAATCCGCCTTGTCAGACCTTTTAGTCCTCGAGCTTGATTGTCGGTCAAAGACCCAATTGCCTGATTCCTATCAAACCTTAAAAGTATTGAAAGGAAGGTAGTGCCCCTATGAGTTAGCAAAAGCCTTTAAAGATACTAAAATGAGGGTAATACCCTTATTGGCTAACAAGAACCCTAAACGATAATAAAAGGAGGGTACTATCCTTGTAGTATGGCAAGAACCTTAAAAGATATCTAGTCATGCTCCTTTAAGTTAACTAACTTAGATAAATAGGTAAAGCACTCCTTAGGCTGGCTAAAATCATAAATGATAAATTAAAACTTGGTCGTGCCCTTTTAAACTAACTAACCTGGGTGAATAGGTAATGCACTCCTTGAGCTAGCTAAAACCCCAAATGACAATTCAGTAGTGCTCTTTTAAGTTTACTAACCTAAGTGAATGGGTAAAGTGCTCCTTAAGTTAGCTAAAACCCTAAATGACAAATTGAAACTTGGCCATGCTCCTCTAAGCTAACTAACTTAGGCAAACGAGCAAAGTGCTCCTCGAGCTAACTAAGACATTAAATAACAACTTAGTCGTGCTCCTACGAGCTGACTAACCTAGGCAAGTAGGCAAAGTATTCCTTGAGCTAGCTAAAACCCTAAATGAGAACCTAGTTCTACTCCTTTTAGCTAATTAACCTAGGCGAATGAGTGAAGCACTCCTTGAGCTAGCTAAGACTCTACATAAGAACCTAATCATGCTCCTTTTAGCTAACTAACCTAAGTGAATGGGCAAAGTGCTCCTTGAGCTTGCTAAGATCCTAAACAAGAACCTGATTATGATCTTTTGAGCTGACTAATTTAAGCGAATGGGCAAAGCATTCCTTGAGCTAGCTAATACCCTAAACGAGAACCTGGTCATACTCCTCTAAGCTGATTAACCTAGGTAAGTGAACAAAGTGCTCCTTGAGCTAGCTAATACCCTAAATAAGAACCTGGTTGTGCTCCTTTGAGTTGAATAACTTGGGTGAACGTACAAAGCGCTCCTTAAGCTAGCTAAGACCCTAAACAAGAACCTGGTTGTGCTCTTCTAACCTAACTAACTTGGGTAAACGGGCAAAGCACTCCTTAAGTTAGGTAAAACACTAAATGGTAAATAGAAACCTGGCCATGCTCCTCTAAGCTGACTAACTTAGCCAAACAGGCAAAGTGCTCCTTGATCTGGCTAAAACCTTAAATGGTAAATAAAAACCTAGTCATGCTCCTTTAAGTTGACTAACCTAGGCGAAAGCGAGCAAAGCGCTCCTTGAGTTAGTTAAGACCTTAAATAAGAACATGGTTGTGCTCTTATGAGTTGACTAACCTAAGCAAATGGGCAAAGTGCTCCTTGAGTTGGTTAAAACTTTAAATGAGAACCTAATCAAGCTCCTTTAAGCGAACTAACCAAGGTGAACAAGTAAAGCACTCCTTGAGTTGGATAAAACCTTAAATGACAGAATGAAACCTGATGGTACTCTTCTAAGCTAACCAACCCAGGCAAACAGGTAAAGCACTCCTTGAGCTAGCTAAGACCCAAGACGATGAGGGTAGATTGACTACTAACCTAAGGAGATGCTTTTATGCAATGTGTTAAAATAAACCAACTCATTTTTATGCTAAAAGTATAAAAGCATTTACCTGGCTTTATTGATAGTTCCAAAACAATCAAATCTTTTCTCAAGAAGTCCAATCAGAACTAATAGTTTAGCCTTTTGAAAGTCAATCTAATCTTGAAAGGGAGCACAAGAAGTCCTACTTAGTGGCAAATTTAAGGAAGGTGACCCATCATGTGAAATGTCGTCGTCATTTGAGTAGAGAGGTTATATCTCGAATTTCTGGCCCTACACAAATCCTCAAAATCTTAACCGGTTTCCTTCATAAGCTTTCATCGTCAAATGAGTAGTACTCATCTGCCATGAGATATTTGCTTTTTTAAATATGACCTTACCTTGAAAAATACAAAACAAATCTCCCTTATCAAAGAGCGTGAACCGTAATAAAATATTTGAAGAATTTTTATCAATTGCCATCGTTCTAAATATGTGCTCATTTGCTCTTGTGTTTATGGTATGTGGGGTTTCGTTGGATAGAGTAAAGAGTAAAACCTTTTGATGGAATGGGAAAAGCGTTGGAGGGTGTTATCCAATGTTGACAACCATTAGGGATACTAACTTTGCTTGTAGAAAATGAAAATAAGACCATAGTAATATTAAGATTGGTCACGTTTCATGATTTGAACAAAAATTCCATTGATTTTTTTTCAAGGGTAATACAACTTTACCTCATCAGCATTTACAAGGTCCTTTAAGTTTGGACTATCCATTTGAGATAATATCAAAGCCCCTTTAGGTAACACTTTCTTTACAATGTAAGGACCTCTACAATTTGGAGTAAATTTCCATCTAGAGTCTTGTATTTTGGGTTAAGTCTTCCTCAATACCATGCCTCCCTCTTTAGAACTTCAAGGTCACACTTTCTTATTAAAAGCTCTAACCATTCATTGCTAATAGCATATGTTACAGCATAGAGCTATCAACCTTTTCTCATCAATCAAATTCAACTGCTCAATGCACTTCTTTATCCAATCATCCTCATTCAACTGGATTTTCGACAACACTCTAAGTGATGGAATCTCGACTTCTATTGGTAATACAACTTCGATTCCATATACCAACGAGTAAGGAGTTACCAATTTTGACATTTTGATAGAAGTTTGATAGGCCATGAGTGCAAATGACAACATTTCATGCCAATCTGGATATGTGACTGCCTTCTTTCAATGATTCTTTTGATATTCTTGTTGTTCGCTTCAACAACCTCATTCATCTTAGGCAAATAGGGAGTGAAATTTCTATGGATGATCTTAAACTACTAACACAACTCGGACATCAATTTGTTGTTAAGATTCATATCGTTATCGGTAATTATCATCTTCAAAGTCTTATATCGAGCTAGAATATCTCTCTTAATGAACTTGACCACTACCCCTTTTGTGACACTTGAGTAAGATAAGGCTTCAACCTACTTATTGAAATAAACAATGTCTATTAATATGAAATGATGACCATTAGATGCCCTTAGAGTGCTTGGGCTGATGATGTCTATACCCCACATCAAAAATAGATATGATATTGATAATGTATGTAATTCTTGAGACAGAGCAGTTGCTTTGTTTGCATAAACCTAGCATAAGTGGCAATCTCCCTCTATAATTGACTAATAATATCCCAGTCTCATAATTTTTGTGGCAAGCATGTAACCGTTAATATGGGAGCCGCAGACTCCCTTATGCATTTCCTTCATCAATACCTTTGCCGTTAATATGGGAGCCGCATACTCCCTTATGCATTTCCTTCATCAATACCTTTGCTTCCCTTTTGTTTACACATTATAGGAGTGTACTATCGAATGATCATCAGTATAAGGTAGATTCTCTTATCAAGTACTAGGTAGCCAATCTTCTAATAGTCTTCTTGTCCTTTTTCTTAGCCTCATCAGGGTATGTGCCTTGTTATAAGAATGTTTTAATATCATAGTACCAAGGTTTTTCATCATGTGTATTCTTAATTGCCAAGAAGAAAGCAGGATTTTCTTCTACTTCAATCTTAAGCGACTAAATCTTTACTCCACTAGATATCTGAATCATGGATGCCATAGTAGCCAAAGCATCAGCAAACTGGTTTTGAGCTCTTGGTACATATGTGAATGTAACCTCTTCAAACCTATCTATCAGTTTGGCTAATTGTTGGTGGTAAGGTACCAATTTAAGGTCCTTTGTCTTATATTCACCCCGAGCTTAGCCAATAATTAATGAAGAATCTCCATATGCCTCTAATTCCCCTATCTCCTTATCTAGTGCCATTTTGAGTCCCATAATACATGCCTTGTATTATGCAATATTATTAATATACGGAAAAATGATTCTTACAACCATTGGGAATTGTATACCTTTAGGGGATATCAGTATTACCCTAATTTCACACCTAGATACATTAGCTGCTCCATCAAATAACATCTTCCAATTTGAAGGCTTCTTAATTACTTTGATATCAAAATCATTTTCAACCACTAAGATATTTTCATCAGGGATCTAATTCGCACTTCTTGAGGAGTATCCTTAGGGGGATTATCCACCAATTGATCTACCAAGGCTTACCCCTTAACTAAACTTTAGTTCACATATGTGATGTTGAATTCTAATAATAACATCTGCCACTTCAAAATTTTGCCAACAAGGGCTAGTCTTTTTGCCAAATACTTCAAGGGATCATGTTGTGTAATCAACTCGATTTGGTAGTAGAATGCGTATTGTCTGAGCCAGTTCATGATCCAAACTAATACACAATAGGTTCTTTTTTAGCAGCTTGAATAAAGGGCAACATTTGTCTGTTAACTAAGATATAAATCATGTTATGTAATTCAAATGGCCCAACAAACCTCTCACTTCCTTAGGTGTACGTAGAGGAGGGCATGTCAATTATGGCTTTGGTTTTATCAGGATCTACCTCAATGCCCCTTGGACTAATTATGAACCCAGTAGTTTCCCTAATGCTACTCCAAAGGTAAACTTCTTTAGGTTCAACTTTAGTTAAAACTTCCTTAAATTGTCTATGTGATTCTCCCCTTCTTTGGACTTTATAATCATATCGTCAACATATACCTCTATTTCTTTATGCATGATGTCATGAAAGATTGCAACCATTACTCTCTAGTACGTTGCTCCAATGTTTTTGAGTTTGAAGGGAATCACTTTATAGCAAAACGTGCCTCCAGTTGTGATGAAGGATATCTTAGTGTTATCTTCTTCAAACATGAATATGATTATATCCAAAAAAGCCATCCATGAATGAGAAGTGATGGTCCTAACTATTTTATCTACCAAGACATTGATATGAGGCAAAGGAAAGTTGTCCTTAGGCATTGCTTGATTCAAGTCTTGGAAGTCCATGCACACTCTAACCTTCCCATTCTTTTTCATTATTGGAACAATGTTGGCTAACCATCCTGAATAATCAAATACCTTAATGAATCTGACTTCAAGCAGTTTCTTAACCTCTTCCTTAATTTTCAAAAGGATGTTAGGTAGGAATCTTCTTAACTTCTTCTTTTTAGGCTTAATGTCTTCTTGTATGGGTAAATGATGAATTACGATTGGCAGATTTAACCTAGGTATATCTTTATAAGACCAAGTAAATATGTCTCGATATTTAGTCAATAGTGTAATCATTTATGCTTTTTGCTCCTCTTTCAAATTCCCTCTAAGCTTCAGATTTTTTGGATTATCCTTGGCACCTATGTTAATTGTTTCAATTTGTTTGTCTATGGAAATTCCACCCAATTCATGTTTTTACCATTTCTCTTGCATATCACTGTAGTCATTAACATCACTCCCAACAACTAACCTAGTAAGGTCGAAAGTGATATCGGTATTCTCACTGTCTACTTACATGAGGTATCACTGGTTTTCATTTAAATCATTGGATCTGGTCAAAGTATATAAAGAAAAGTGTATGTAAGTAAAAGAGAATGGAAACACGATAAAGGAAAGGAAACTAATATTTTATTCATTGAATGAAAAGGTTTACTAATACATTTGGAACGATAACAATTGAAAAGAAAAATTTAAGAAATACTTAAACTACAATTCACCCTTTACCCTAGGGGAGAACTGTCGCCTTTCATAGGAACAAAGAACTAGTTATTCAGATGGCGCTATAGCTTATGAGATGAGCTTGCTGCTCTTTCTTTGGCAAATTCCAAGGCTTAAGTCTTTACCCGAATAAATGTCTCGATTAATGGCAAGAAGGTCATTGGGGCATGGTACAATCTATCACCTCTCTTGCCCCTTACTTATTTCTTTTGAAATTCTTCTACTAGAGTCAAGTTGTAGCCAAGGCCATAGGTACCGATCTAGCTTTCCTTAAACTCTACTTTCTTATTCTTTTCTCTATTAGGAATAGTAATCATGCACACTTCTTTGAATGTCTGTAGACCAAACTCCTCCTGCTCTTCACTTCCTATATAGGGTATGATCGTTTCCTTATAAATCTCATAATCTTAATATCCTAAAATCGTAATCACCTAGCTATTTGAGATAAACTTTACTTTTAAGAAAGGCTTGAAGGTATGACCCTTACTGAATGAATCCAGGGTCTTCCTAAGAGTAAGTTAAAAGACCTTAGGATGTCCAAAACCTTGAATTGGATACTAAAGTTCTAAGGGCCGATATTTATGGGCAAGTCTATCTCCCCTATAATCTCTCTTCTAGACTTGTTGAAGGCCCTAACTATTGTAGAACTAGGTTTGATTCACCATTGTATCAACACCTAACAGATCCAAGGTAGCGAGCAGGTAGACGTTCAACAATGATCCATTGTCGATGAGTACTCTAGTAATGATTATATCATTGTTCCTTACCATTATAAAAAGTGGTTTCGTGTGTTGATTACCTTCTCCTTTTAATTCTTCTACTGCAAAAGAAATTTGATCCATAGTAAGGATGGAATTGGTGATTAGTCCCATCTTCTCAGTTGGCATTTCACGAAGGACCTTAATCTCCCTAAAAGTGTAGAATAGAGCCTCTTTGTATGGCTTAAATGCTATCAACAAACCCATCAACGATATTTGTGCTAGAGTCTTAATGAGTTTTTCCATTATCTTGTACTTACTTGATTTGATCATTTTGGTAAAGGTGTATAGGCTTTCTACATGTTCAGTCGTTTTTTCATTTGCCTCTTCCAGCACACTCTTCTTCTTGGGCTTTTCCCTTAGGTGATATATCCTTCTAGATCAAGTAATTCCCTCTACCAGCAAACTTGTTTCTCTTGATTTACCACCTAATAGTTAAACGAGGTGGTCTTGTAATTTTCTAGTGCTACCAACATGTGGAAAGTGCACCTCTTAACTTTTGGGGCTTGCTTGCTTATGTAGAACTCAAAAAACCTAAGCTTTTTGTCTAAATTGATCGTGTTGATGGTGAAGTCATCATAAATCATATTAATAAGTAGGCTATGGTTAGGTAAGGGGTTATTGTTAATGTTTGGAGTTGGGGCTTCCATAAAGTCCAACTATATTGACCCTTCATTTATCAGGTCTTGAATCCTGTACTTCGATCTCCAATATACATCGATCGAGTGCTCCACCTACCTACAATGATACTCGTATTTTTTTATTTAAATCATAAATTCCTAACCAATTTTTTTTTTTTAATGAATTCATTTCTTCTCTTCCTTTTATTTTTCATTATCCCACATGTATACAATCCATATGAATGAATTCAGCAGGCCAAATCATTCTATCACTATTTGAGTAATTTCAAAGTTTATGCAATTTTTTATTTCTATCATATTTATTTCTATCGATCATTAGGGAGCTCATACTAAATCAAGTTATCATTTCACAACTTCTCAATGACCTGACTTAAAGGGACTAGTATCTTTGTAAATTGTTTGGGGGCTCTATTAGCCTGGGGTGGATTTCTAAGCTAATGTTAAACCAGAGGTGGATTTTTCCTAAAAGAAACTTGAGCATTCAGTCTAACATTTGAATTTACTACATTGATCGTGGATTCTTTGGGTTTATTAATTGCTGGCCTATACACAGAAGACGAAGTAGATGGTCTTCTATTTGATGGCTCTTCAAACTTACTGGAAGAGATGGCACTTTAATCTTACATCTTGCTGCCACTACCTCAACAAAACTGGACCAAACTTACCCAATCAAATGGGAGAAATAGGGCTTTTCTAAGGTATTAATGAAAGTTTATGTAAGCTCTTTTTCAGTCGTGGTAGTGGATACCCTTTCAACAAAGGATCTCCATCTTTGAGCATATTTCTTGAATGACTCGTTGTTTTTCTTCCACAAGGCAACCAAATCCATCATGATTGGAGCTACTTCAACATTGAACTTGTATTGTTCATAAAATGCCTTGGTGAGTTTCTCTCGTATATTTATCTAGTTTAGGTCAAGCTGGGCATATTACATCAGGATTGGACCCATTAAACTATCTTATAATCTCTACACAATGAGTAGGTTATATTAAACATATTTACCCATGTTCCTCACATCTAGTTTGGTATGGAGCTGGGGGCATTCCATCTCGTTATACTTTTCAAACTCTAGCACCTTAAACTTCTTAGGGTATGCTCTAATGTCTTATGTAGAAAACTCAGTGATCCCAACCTATTCAAATCCATCATAGCCCCTAAGTGCCCTCATCTTTTTGGCTATCTGTTAGGTCAACTTCCTTTCTAGCTATTTTAAACTATCTACACTAGGCCCTAAATTAACCAGCCTTGTGTTAGTTAGGGGTACATATGTATTAGGCTTAAAGGTCAGGTTAACCTTTGGATAAACTCTCTTTGACTCAAATAGGTCCTTTGGATGATTATCCTCTACTTTAAGAGTCTCAATATTCTTCCTATAACGGGCCTTTAAGTTATCTTCATTAGTTGGTGCTGTAGCTCAAAGTAAGGAGATGCTATCTATTAGGAAACTCATTTGTTTTGCCATCCTTTCCACAGCCTTTTCCAAAGAATGGAACCTCAACTCAACAAGATAAGTGATCTTGGGGTTGTTATTATTGTCATCTCCATGGTGCCATTCTAATTTGGGAACGAGTTCTGATCAGACTTCTCTGAAGGACTTAATGTTTGGGAGCTATCTTGAAATATGTTAAAGAGTACTTCACAAAAAGTTAGCACATATATACATTTTAAAAAAGATTATTAAATATAGAAATGCAAAAATATATGGCATATGGGTGTAAGGGAATTTAAGTTGGCAAGAGACCTTTAATGTGGTAAAACCTAACTAATTTTTATTAATCTTTGTAAGTTGTGAAGCTTTACATCACTTATTACATTTGAAAAAGAATTCCTAAAAGAAAGAAATAAATAAAAAACTATGTTCTATTCTTCTAAGGGCTAATGGATTCAACTTATGCCTTCTTCCTCTTCCAAATCTTAGGATCTTCCACTTACATGTCCTTACTTCTAATCTTCCCTAGTTGTGCTTGTAATGCTTTTATCCTCTAGCAATATTTCTCACAACAAGCTTTCAACTCCTGCTCTCTTTCACTTACTTTCTCAGGTTTAGCTTCACTTAGACTTCTTCTTTCTCCTTTGTCTCTTTTAGTTTCTACAGTTCATGATAAAGAACTCCTTTAGTTGTCTAATTTCTACCAAGTATCCCTTTAGTGGTAGGGGTGGTCTTCCTTTTGCACTAAAGAGCTTGAAAACTTAGAAGTTTAGTTACCTTGTCAGCTACCAGCATGTTAGGGTCATAAAAGTCAAGTGAGACAAGCTTTAATGATGGCTTAGGAATCATGTTTTGGGTAAGTCCGTTGGCTGGAATGTATCCGATACAGAGGTTGAAGCCATCAAAGGTATTGCTTTGAAACCTTCATACTCTTTTGCCATTTCCTTACTTGAAAACCATCTAAGTGTCCAAAGTAGTTCTTTGGTTTTCACACATTGAAAGTATTGAACCCGGTAACAAGTGGCTATAATGTTAAGCAGCTCAATTCGCTCTTCAAAATACTTGAAGAAGTCATATCATTGTATGAACTTAACTTGGTTGAAATCGAGTTGGTGGCTTCTCATGTAGCTAATGAACCAAGCCAAAATCAAAGCCATATTGGTCTTCAAATCTCCGCGCTTCTTCTTTTTAAGATGATTTAGTGAGTAGATTTGTTTAGCTAGGAGAGTAGGGACGTATGACTTCCCTTTAAGAAACTAGGTTACATTTCTATAACTCTAAAGTGGACCCAGCATCTTTCATCAGGAAATAGGATGGCATTGAAGACTACTAAGATATAGGCTTTGACTCAGTGCTGGTGCCAAGTTTCCAGGTCTATAAAAAAAATATCCCATTTATCTTTGTAGTTTAGCTTGGTAGAAAACTAGCTAATGATGTCCTCCATCCAAATAGTCCTCCCTTAAACCAAAATCTGGTTTATCTTAGCTTTTCTAACTCCCAGTAACTTGCTAAAGATTTTTGGTGCAGCACTTTTAGGTATAGGACATAGATATCATCAGTAATAGTAAGGGCCCATAGTAATTGGGAGTACTTTTCAATGGTTAGACTTAATTGGTGTAGGCTAAGGAAAAATGCAATAGCTTCGAGCTCCCATAAATGTATTAAGCCTCACATTAAAGTAGTATTCACAATGATCTTCTATAGAGATAGTATACGCCTAATCTTGTTTTTAATGAATTCTAATCTATCTAGGTTGAAAAGCTGGAACCAAGTCTAGAGTAATTTTTTAGGCCCATGAGATAGATGAACATGGATTTCTTTGAAAGTAGCTTGATTTGATTTAGCCATATCTATAAAATTAAAATTAAAATTACAATCAAAGCCTATTATAAACTTTACATGAAATTATTACAAAATATGTATAGGGAAAATTACAAAATGACCATATAAGGATAACACAAGAAATATAAGGAAAGATACAACTTCACAACTTTACTTATCTGTTTAAATGGGCCACATTACAGGTTCTTACTAATTCTTTGAAAAAATGGATTTCATGTATGCAAAAGGATAGGTTCTAAAGGTCCTCAAGTTCTATGTCCTCATACGTTTCTAAAGAAATAGTTCTATGGTCACATTGAAACTTGAGTAGAATAGTTTGATCGACCTTGGAAGGCGGTTGCCCCACAACATTTAAAACTTACACAATGCCTTCCCCACCCCCCCTAAAGACAAACCTACAAGTAAGCTATAACAAAAGGGTTAGTATAAGCATTTATATTTCATAACAAAAAGAATAGGAAATTTACATGGACAATTTACAACTCAACTAGCCCGCTTAACGTTCCCAATAGAGTCGCCAAGCTATCGAGCTTGATTTTTCGATTTTTCGATTTTTTATTTTTTTATTTTTCATTTTCCGATTAATACTAAACACTAACTCATTTAATATTAATCCTCGACTAAACAAATGGAAAGTTCCAGTTTCGTTTTTTCTTTAATCGAAAATTGTTTGGAGTCGCTACCTAACCAAAGTCAGGAAAAGAGATAAGTTATAATCAATTGGATGGATTGACTATAATTTAGCTACTGGTTTTTGATAAAATAGATTTTAATAAAAACCAAAGATGTCTAAATTCGAGAGCTACCTATTAAACCTTAATAGGTACTACTATTAATCTTCAAAAGTTAGGTTTAGTTTTCAAAATTTAAAAAAAAAAAAATAGAAATTCACTCACTAATAAATATATAAAAATCATATTTATTTTACAAAAAATAGGGAAATCAAGTTATAATTTACAAAAAAAAAAAAAATTGAAAACTAAAGTTTTTATAAATTTTATGTCGCCCCAAAGGTATCTATGTACCCACTGGTCAAGATTAGACGTTTGTAGTTTATTCTTTGAAAACTTTTATGTATTGATTTGTTTTAAGTTTGAAAATTGATTGGCTTTATGTTTTTAATTCATTTAAAGAAAATTCTAAAAGGGTCCTAAGTTAAGTTTCTATTTTTTTTTTTTGAAAATTTTAGAAAGAGGCTCCTAATTTTTAAAAAGGGTTGATTAAGCTTTTATTTAAAAAAAAAAAAGAGAATTTTCTAAGTGATAAAACACATTTTTAACTAACCATTTCATTTAAAAAAAATTCCTAAAAAGTTTAACAAAACACTTTATTGAAAAGGCCTTTTTTTTTTTTATTCTTATAACTATCAAAACAAATAATTCATTTGTATTCAAGAAATGTTCCCTAAATATGTGGTATATCTTGAGAACTTGTCATTGGCTTCTTTTGAGGCATTATTTAAGAATGTGAGAAGGACCAATAATTCGGTGGCTTAGTAGAAGGATGAAGCTAGGAGGTTTAATAAGTGTGCTTTGTCTGTGAATGTTGCTCAAGGTGAACCACAAAAAGGAATCAAGAAACCCAGAAATGATAAGTCATATGACTTTAAGGCCCCACTAACATATCCTTGCTTAATAGCTAAGGTACATCAAATGCTTAATTAGTAGCTACATGATGAAAATCTCAAACTCCCAACGATTGAATGTATCCCTACAAATGAAGAGAAGAGTGATCCTAAATATTATAAATTTCACTGTAGTGTCGATCAGTTGACAAAAGATTGTTTCACTTTGAAGAGAATATTTAATGAAGGAGTTGCATGTGGTCAGTTAATTATAGACAACAACGACGTTAGGAATAATCTACTTCCAACTCATAATGATTGGAGAGGTTCTATCAATGCCACTAGCCATGACCCCTATACAACTAAAATGATTGATGCACAACCATCTGGAAGTAAGGGGCAGTCAATGGATACTCATGATGATGAGTATTGGCTCCTTGTTATAACATTGTTGAAAACAACAAATTTTAGAAACTTCTTTTATTTGCTAAGATTCGATGAAAATGCTAAGCTTGTAGCAGCAATTACACTTACATAGATCTCTAAAGGTCAGTATGTGGAGTGTAGTGTAGCGTAGTACAACTCGTAAAGAGAATGGCTAAGGTGCATAAAAACACAATATTATTTACTGAAGCTGATATGTGTGTTAAAAGATCTAGTCATAACCATCCACTATATGTAATAATATGGTTACAACAGAACATGATTCCTAAGCCATCATTAAGGCTTGTCTCACTTGACTTTTATGACCTTAACATGCTGGTGGCTAACAAGGTAACTAAACTTCTAAGCATTCAAGCTTTTTAGTGCAAAAGGAAGACCACCCCTACCACTGAAGGGATACTTGGTAGAAATTAGACAACTAAAGGAAATTAGGTGTATTAAGGTATTTCAACATTGAAATTTACACCCAAGTGGGAAGGTCTTTCATTATCAATGAGGTATATGAAAGTGGATATTACAAACTCAAGAACCTCAGGACTAACAACATTATGACACCTATAAATTCCAAATATGTTAAAAAGTTTCAAGTATAAAAAGTATTTTATATCAAAATTCAAATGAAATATGTTGCTCTAGTCATATGAGCTTGCTTTTAGTCAATTATCTTTCTATTTATCTAGAATAAGCATTGCATCACTACTACTTAGTACGAGCTTTGCCTCATAAGTGCGCAATAGTTTTAGGATCATGACATGCTGACCAATAAAGAGTGTTGTCTCCTGGGTGCATGACATGGTACCTTTTATGCATAATTCAATTTCACTAACTTTTGCACTCCTTAGAGTCATATTAATATGGTTAAGAAGTAGGTAATACCCCCTTAACATATTAAATGTTGCTTTATAGATGATGAGATGCAAATTACAATTAAATGTTATTTACAAATAGAGTGCACAACATTCTATTCTCTATTCTTTGAAATGAATCCTTAAAACTGAATCTAAAGTTACTATAGCATATGTCATGATTGTACTAAACATGATGCACACTATAACTACTATGCTATCATTAATGCTTATAAAGAACTTAGTCAATACAATGATTCGTTCAACAACATACAAAAGCATGAAAAAGTGCAAATAGTACAGGAGAAGTGTTTCTCCATTCAAGTTCTACAAGCATGTATAAAAGTCTAAGACAAATAAATGACTCAACTAATGATCACTCAACGAAGAATCATTGATCTAATGGAAGTTTTGCAATCTATGTTTCCAATACACTTTTGCATCTCGAGCTTAACCTCTTTAAGTTTTGCTTCAATATCATGTCATTCCACAATATCTTGTGAGTCCAACATCTTTTGGGCTTCAAAAGCAATCACCTCCATGTTCAATAACTTGAAATTCAAGTTGTGTATTCTAGCGACACTACTCACCAATTCGCTTTGGTACCTTAACCATTCCTGTATTGGGTACTTCTCCTTCAATTCGCTTTGGTATCTTAACAAGTGAAGTAAGGTTGGTATTGTCATGAGTTGTTAGTGAAGGGATTCGACTGTAAACTAGAGTGATATCAACAACTACAATGGTACATGAGGAAATACCATCCATTGTACTATTTATCTAGCTATTAAATAGTCTTATTACCCTCAAAACTTCAATATACTCCTGGATGTCAACTTCCTCTAAGTGTATAGTCTCATAGTCATCTCATTCAACGATATTGCTTAACTCTTTTAAAGCTTGAGTTTGGTTTTCATCTAGTAATACTAGCTTATCCACTTCATTATCAGTTTGAGTTTGGTTTTCTTCTTGATCACCAACACTATTTGCTGGGTTACTTCCATTACCATCCTCATTTATATCTTCAAAAGATTCATCAGCATCTATAGACTCATTACCATTTTCACCATCATCTACGATCTCAATAAGATGGTTGTTTAGTTAAGGTGCTTTCCCAAAGCCATATCAAACAAGGAAAGGAGAAAGAATGGAAGGAAGTTGCTTGGATGATTTGTCATTCTTTAGAGCCAAAGTAGTTGAATCATCGATTCTTCTATCTGTGTTTCGCTTTACAAAAGTGTTTGGTACATTTCTGTTATACTCATCCTGTAAAGAAACAAAGAAAAGCGATGAGTAAAGAGGTATGAAAATATAAATATCAAGAGAGCAACATTAACAAATATAGTACCTTACAAATGCATGAACACTTAATTTGTTTGATGACAGGCAATTTGGGAGTGGAACGATCCTTCTTGTTTTTATTCTTTGCACTAGAAGGTGACTTCCTCTTTTCACTAGGAGCTAGAAATAGAAATTCATCCTTATAAATAGTTCCAACTAAAAGGTTACCCTCAACTGATGTAGTCACATATTTCTTAAAGTCCTCCAAGCAAACCATCCAGTACGTAAGCCAACCAGTGAAAGTGATCCTAGAGCGACTCATAAATGGGAGAAACAATTGTCTCACTCCCAGACGGATGTTTCTAAAATCCTTAAGGCCCACCAATCTACAACACTAGTCAAAATCATCATCAATCAATATCTTTGAAAGGATACCCTAATCAAAACTGAACTGTTGAGTGACTCAGTGTAGTGCATATAACATCACTCTACACTCAAGAAAACAACTAAAGGAGTCACCCTAGTCATGTAAAGAGGGGAGACCTCCAAGCAAACACCAAAGGATAAAGCTAGCCTCAACAACATCAAGTCCTTCTCTCACACCAAGTAAATTCATTATATCTTTTGACCCTTTTAGGTAGAAGTATAGGAACCACAAATACCCAAATATTCTGCTAGCATAGGGCAGAAAAGTGACTTCTTTATAGTTGTTTAAGATATCTAATAAGGTACCCAAAGGTCGCCTATTAACCCATACCCAAGCTCGTGGCTCACTACAATTAGGCTCATTAATATAGGAACCACAATATCCTTTATATCGCTCATAAAAGAAGATGTGCAAAAATGCCATATCTACGTAAGATACTACAACATACCGACCCACTAATTGAATAGATGCCTCGTGATAAAGCTTGAGATGCCTGTATAAGGATCCTAAGTAGAATAACCCTAAGGTGAAATGTTCCTTACGTACTATGTGAAGCACCAAGTGGAATAAACGTAAGCTCACACCATCCTCCAGGCTACCAAGAAACACGTGTAAAGACAACTCATAAGTAAGAAAAGCTTTGCATTCATACCTATATAAAGAAATTTTTTATGAGATAATTTAATTTTGAACTATCAAGTAAAGTCATAAGTAAAAACATCAATACTTACCCATATTCTTCATCCCCTTCAAGGAAATGTTTCATCCAAGTGCTAAATGTAGCTTTCCTATAAGTATTCATGGCCTTTTTTCTTTCAGTCTCTAATGTCAAGATTAGGTCTTGATTTTCTTCTAAAATTATAGATGTAGTGACATCAATTATACTGAAATCATGAACACATAGGAGTATACTAACATCCTCAAGAGTAGGTATGACCTTGCCCATACAGTTATAAATGTGTGCTTGGGTACTCTAACAACACATGATCACCTCTAAATCTCCATGTTGTTGGACCAAGAAAAGCTAAAATGGGAGGAAATGTACATAAAAAAATATATGTCTACTTTCTCTAAAATATTAACATAAGCTTAGTTGCTCAAAATATGATTTACCCAATCAACCTAGCAACTATGGGTATTCAAGGGAAGTGAAATAAACTTTCAAACAGTGAGACTTCTTTCTTTTCGTTTCTAAACCAAAGTACTGAATCTCTTTTTATATTTCTCCTCTTATGTACTTGAGGTTCTCGCGTTATAAAGTGTAAAGCATCCTAAGCAATCAGTTATTTATATAAGTCCTATCTTCTTACATCACTCCAAAAAGAGTCCTCCTTTATCATTGTGTCAAGCCATCTATCCAATGGTGAAAGCACAACTAAAATGCATCATCTTGAGCAGTTAATACTTGTTTGCTCTTACTCTTCTTGGGTATCTTCTTCTTAGACTCCTTACGCATCTTTGAATATTACTTGTGAATTTGAATAAAGAAGATCAATTATTTGATAAGGAAAGAAAAGAGATACTCCTTCACAAGGAAGAAAAGGGGGGTAAGGGGTGAGGGGCTACATATCAGGTGAAATAAAGAAAATACACATCAAATTACTCATAGAAATAGAAAGGAATTTTTTTTTAACATGCCATGAAGCAGTGAATATAGATCTATGCAATTTTATGATCTCCAGCTTAAGAGGAAATATGCTCATCCAAGTGTGAATTTAGGTGCTAGTTTCGTATTCAACAAACTATACTATGTGAAAAGGCACATTCATGATGGCTTCAAAATAGCAAGTGTTCAAATAAACATGGCATCAATCAAAGCAGGATGTATTGAAGTTTATAAAAACTACTAAGTTTAGATGGATTAGAATCAGTATGCCCATGTAAAAAAAAAAAAAAACCACCCCCAAAGCATATTCATTTTTTTTTTTTTGCTGGTCAAGCAATTCCTTTCTATATCCTAATGCTACCAAGCCAATTAAAGAAAAAGTTATTATTGTTTCTTCTATACGGCAAGGTTCAAGCATTACCATATAGTCTCAATTAATTCAAAATCAAAATCTAACCTATGTCTTCAATCTATGACCTTATAATTATGTTATTTTCAACTTAAATTTTGAAAAACTTCCAAACACTACACACCCTTTTTCCTCTCCAATGACCATATAAAATTTTAGAAGTTTCTCTCTCCTTCTCCTCGTATATTCCACCCCACCTTCACACAAACTTAAACTCATTTCTCTCTCTTATAACCTCTCTTCCTTTTGATAGATGGACACAAAAAATGCAAGCTCACTCTTCTCACTTTCCCTTCCGCTAATTTCAATGAATATAACCCCTTTACACAAAAATTTAATCTCTTTCACTCTCAACTCTAAAAGAAGAAAAAATCGAAACCCCTCCCCATTTCCTAACCTCATGATATCCGCTTATGCTAACTCCCTCTCTCCTTTATCCAAGTCTCTAATTCTTTCACTTTTTCACTTGACTTCAAATTCCATCCTTAGTTCACTAGACAAGGACACCCATAGGTGACTCTTAAATTTGCTAAACCATATATTGGGCATGGTTTGGGTTAGCATGTTGTGAAAGATAACTCAAATTTGAAAGTGCTCGAGAGGTGTTCAATAAAATGACTAGGAAAGTTTTAGCTTCAACGAGGGTAGGCTAAGCCTATACCACAAGAGTATGAAGAAGACCTATAAGCAATTCTATGCAAATTGTGATTCATGTGGAATCTGACTTGTAACGAGTGTTTGGTGGGTGTAAGCGATGGGTAGGCAATGCTTTAGAATTGTATAAGTGCAATTGCTAGTGTTTGTGGGTTGTTAACCAAAAGTAGAAGGTGTTGGTGTTGGATTTTAGTGCTATTCCTAAATTACCAAGCTAGTTTATGTAAGTATCATGGTTTGAAAAGAGGGGCCCTTGACTTATGTATCTATGATCTTGGAGTATCTATGCAATAATTGTTTTGTGTGAACAAATTTTGCACGAATTCCAAGTAACCAAAATTTCTAGATGTGCTAGTGTTGTGTCTTGATCATGACAATGTAGTTGTGCTTGTATTGTGCAACATCTAAGCTGTGGTATTCTGTATTTTGGTATAAGAAATTTGGTCTCAAAATGGACCATAAGTTCAATTTTGTATTTGAATGGTGGTTACTTATTATGTTGCTCTATGAAGTTTGGCTTGAAACATAGAAAAGAAGTATAATTGTTATAATTCTCAAAGGATGCTCAAAAGTGCTTATTTTGTGTAGGGGTGTACGAGGGTGATATGTACATAGTTTCAATGGGAAGATTAACTCAAGGACAATTATATAACAACCATAGTAATATTCAAGGTGCACAAAATGAAAACAATGAAGAAATCAATAGTTCTGGTTGAGAAATTCTTTTGGTTAAAAATATTTAGTGACTTATAACAAATAATAATAATAGAGAAGAAGAATGAATATAAAAAATAAGAGGATGATATAATAATACTATGAGAGGTAGCAGTTAACTCTCTAATCAATATAACAAAGCCATAAATGAAGTGAAAAAGATGAAGAAGTTTAAAAGTCTCTACTATGGGCTCATAGGATGCAAAATAGGATAAAAAAAAAAAGTGACTGCAATGTGAAAACAAAGATGCAATTCAAGACAAAGCACAATACAAAAAGAGAGAAATATGGGAAATAGGAGGCAAAGAGAGACGATAGAGAAAACAGTTGAGTTGCTCTACATATGCAATGTCAAGAAGAGTATGTTGGTTGCAAACAATGAACAAGTCAAGTCATGGTCATCGAAGAATGCTCTTGGGCACTATGCTTGTTTGTGGCCTTTTGTATAATTTGAAACAAGGATAAAGAATAGCAAGTTAAAGGCTTAAATAATAATAATAGCAATATAAAAAAAAAAGAAGGAAAGAAGGCTTGAAACATGAAATAAAGAGAGGAAACCTCTTACATTGGTAGTTTCAATAACAGTCTTTGATTGTAGCTAGTTCTTCTTCAATGGAATCAATAGTAGGGTTCTTCTTTTTTTTTTTTCCAAGCTTCAAATCTCTCGTCAGGTCTTCGAGCTTCACTATTTTAGTCTTCACTACAATGTCAACTTTCATAGTAATAGCTGTGTACTACGATCTTTGAGTTCAATGATGACTTCTACTATATGCTCATATAACTTTAGCAATCTTCAGTTTTCAAGCGAAATATGAAAATATGGAGAATGTGAAAAGGACAGTATATATTTGGACTTGAAGGGAAATGGAATTAAAAGAAAAATGATGAATGAAGAAGGACAATGTGTATTGAGTAGAAGAAAAGTATTATAAGAGTGGGAATTTGTGTTTAACCAAAAAAAAAAACAAAAGGAGAAGAGAAAAGAAAGAAGAGAATCAAGGCAAAAAAATGATGTACATGTATGAAGCACTAAAAAAAAGAAAGAAAAAGAAAATCAATAAAGAGGGAAATGATGTAAGAAAGGAATAAGATGTTGGGAAAGAAAGAAAGAAATAAGAGGATGATATAAAAAATTATAATAATAGTAGAGAAGAAGAATGAATAATGAGAGCTAGTTGTACATGGAAATGTAAGCGAGTGCTGAGTGAAGGTTGTATAAGGACTTGTATAAAAGAGGTGAATGATTAGAGTTGGATGTGTACGGAATGGAAATGAGAACAAAATGATTATAGAACAAAGTGGATGAAGAAAATAGGAGCTTGAAAATGATAGAAGAAAAGGGATAAAGGAGGTAGAAAGAATGTGTAATGGAAGTCAGATATGTGTGTGTAAAAGTAAGGTAATGGAGGCTAACATATATAAGGACAAGTATTTAAGGACTAGATGTGATTATAAGATGAGTGTTTTAAAACTTAGCAAAGCAATGGATGTAGAAGGAAAATGACAGGTGCTTAGTATTTGTAGAATAACAGAAAAATATTCCCCAATAATCTCTATATAATAGGAATGTGACACCTCATCTTAGAATCATGTGCCATGAAGTAGTAGTATTTGGATTCGCTTAAACTATATAAGTAAAAATAAATTGCGAACACTCCAGTAAGTATACTGGATCGAAATCAAGTAATATAAAGAAAGTAAGGTTATCAATCCTTCGAGGACTTAAAAAATTACTGATCCTATATACTAGTTCTTATCAATATTCAGGCAATCAAAATTTAATTAATTGATCTAATAATTACTCTAAAAGTATTGAAAAGAAAATAACTATGATAAATCTAAAATTAAGCAATCAATTGAGAATTGTAGGAAAATAGAATCCACCCTAAATTATACAAATCAAATTATTATCATGTTATATAGATCAATAGCTATCTGGTCATTTAAGTGAAATTATTATACCTTAAAACTTAAGGATTTAAACTCCTTATTAATTAGTCAGCTTTCGCATCTTCTAATTAACAATAGACTCTAAATTATAATCATATATCTCCCGATACTATGATTTTCTAATGTCCTAAATCAATTATCCCTAATGTCTTAGTGAATAATCAATCGTCGAACATCGCATTAATCTCTAGATGATTTCTAATTAATTCAATTAACTCTGCTTCCACATTGATTAATCAAATCAACTAAGAATTTATAACAAACCCTATATCAACTCCCGTATCATTAGGGTTTCTAACAATTATAATTAATTAAATAATTATAATCGAAATCATAGAAATTGCAATCTAAATCATCCATATATCTCTTAATCCTATAACATGAACATAATTATTATCTTAACTATCTAAGGTTTCATCAATTCCCACAAATAAAATTAACCAGCTATGGATTTAGAAACAAAAACATAAATATTAATTGAAATTGTAAGGAATTTCATAATTGAAAGCATAAGTAATTCACAGAATTACATAAGAATAATTGAAATAGATATCACAAATTTTGTATTAGAAAAGATAATCTGTAATTGCAACTTCAACTTGGTCTCCATAGCAAAAGCAAAATCCTCTCAATGATCAAAGTGATTCTTCCGAAGAATTCATCAAGAATTAACAAAAAATTATTCTACGACTCTCTATGTCTAAGGAAAAAGTGTCTAAAAGTCTCCTAAATTATGAAACATAAGCTATTTATATGAAAAATTAGGGTTGGCTCACGTGAAATTTCTTTTTCATGAAGGTCGACTATGTTAGTCCAAGGCTGGTGTTTAAGCCGATGACATAGACATCAAAGGCCGCTGGTGCAAGTTGTAGCCAGCTGCCTTTAATTCCAATTTGCATGTGTTAATCCAAACTTCGTTAATTTGTGTAAAACTCCTCTAAATTGTTTGTAATTCCACTTTTGAATCCTCTAATTCTTGCAATGTCCAAATGAAAATAATTAAGTACCATTTCTTAACGAATTCTATAAAATCAATAATAATTCTATTTAAATTAGCATTTTAAAACATGAAAAATATGCCTTTATCAACTCCCCCACAATTGAACTTTTGCTTATCCTCAAGCGAAATAAACAGAAGTAAAGAAATCTATCATTGAAAATACAAATTTTCCAATTGCTAATCCAAAACATCTGATAGTTCACATTTACAAACTCACTAATTTATAATGCCTACTGCTCTAACCAAACCGAAATATGTGATTAGAATACTACAATTGAATTTAATCAGCTATTCTATAGAAAATAAATTTTAATCCAAGCGTTTAACTTAAGATTTATATTTCAAAAGTAGATACTCAATCCTAGAAGGAAAAACACCTGTTTAAATTTCATAGCTGTTAGCAAGCATATGATCTCTCTAATTATTCCGACAAACAAATTAACAAAGTAGTGAAAGCATATGGTATCTACTCTATCCCTAGATTTTCTTCCTTTTTATTACAAGCCTTAATTTATTTCTTAAATTGCATTTAAATTTCCATTTTCCCCTTTTTTTCTTTTCTAGTTCAAATATTGAACTTTTGCCTTTTTGCCCTTCTTGTTATAGTGAGTGCATTGAGTTGGCTCATCTAAAGCACATCACCCAAGTGACCAGGTTTTAAAGGGACCCCTATAAACTCTTCCTTACTTTAACATTCAAGTTAGGATACTTTTAACTTAATTTCTTGAGTTATTGGAGTAAAGGTTCTCATTTTATCATTTTTTGAATGCTTACTAAAATTTTTCAAACTTCTTTTATTGGAATCACTAAATTCAAAGCTTAACTTACCTCTTTTACTAAGTGTTAAATTGCCATTAGAATAACTAAAAAAAAAAACATATACTAACTAACTTTGCATAGAAGTGAACTTGTTTACTTTTCACTTAAGGACTTAACTGACTTTTTAACTTCAAATTCTAAGGCTAAAAACTAGGTAAATTAAGTTCCTAAAAAATTGACTAATTAATTTTAACTGAGTACAAAAATCTCAACATTGGTGAGTAAGGCACCTTAGTGAGTCAATTAATCAAATCACAGTCAGATGCTATCAACAATTTCTTAGTATAATCTCTAGATTTAAAACAAGAAGTTTAAGAACAAGTAAAGTTCAAGCTAATAGGAAAGTATAACTATTTGTAAACAAAAACCGGCATCAAAATTGATATTTTCATTTTCTATAATTCCTTCCCTGGATTTAAGAGGAAATAATAAAAAAAAAAATCCGTAGCAATAAGAAATGAAAAACCAATACTCCCCTAGATTCAAATTTACAACAACAATGAAAATTCCAAGCATAAGATCATTACTATCATAGAACTTAGATCTGACCTATTTCATCAAACGCCAAGAAACATGAAATAGTAAAGATAGCATAAAAGTGTACTGAAGAGTACATAGTAGAGTTAATGATTCCAAAGTTACCTAAACAAATGGGTACTAAATAGAAATAACCAAATAGCTAAATAAAAGAAAATGAAAAGAAAGAAAAATGAAAACTAAAAAATAAAAACATTAGAAAAGTACACAAATATCTAATTGTCTCTGTTGATACTGCTACTCTCTGCACTGGAAGTCTCATAATGGAACTACTCTATAGCTGCTGATTGAAAATAGGAGATAGCAGACTTCAATATATTGAACATAGTAGTTCGGAACTTCTTATTCTTCTCCCTTTCTTTCCTGATTTCATTTTAGACTTCTTTAATTTCAGTACTCAATTGTTCATAACTACTATCTGGAGGATGAGATGAAGTAGACGCTGTAGTAGCAAGAGGAGGATTTTTAGGAAAATCTTCCTCATCAACAAGATTATTTATCTTGACTAATCCCTAACCCCTAAATGGTGCAACAAAAATAAGTTTACATGGGATACCATTGTCCCCCTTCGACTCTTGAAAAAGCCCCATACCCATTAATAATGCAGTAATATACCCACCATAAAAGATAACCTGTATCTTGGTATCATCTATCTATCTATAGATAAAATTTGCTATCTCTATTCCCAGATCTATCTGATATCTGTAAATCATATTGTATAGATAAAATATGTCAAAACCGATTACCTTGCTATGGCTAATCTTCTTATAGCTGAGAGTATAAGCAAGGCTATGGTGGAGTAGCCTATGCTCCACTATTAAGAAAGTTGTGGGGAGCAACTTTAAAGGTACAAAATCATCCCACTTAGGATGAATCAATTAGAACTAAAATCTCTCGGCAAACATATCACTAAGTTAAGAGTTGGGTAAATTGACTTCCTCCTCCTCATATAAACCTAGAAAATAGCCAATTTAACTCAATTCAATGACATGAATTTCTTCATAAACTTGAAATGTAAAAGTGGACATATGCCCACTTCTCTTCAATTGCAAACTGGACAAAAAATCAATGGCTACATTTCTATAAGTGAGTTCTTTTACCTCAAATAACCGAAACCATGTTTTATTAGGAACTATTTGCTGGATTCTATCATCCATTCCATACTCTTGCAAAATAGTCCAATTTAGATATTGCTAATTCATGAATGTTATCTGTTGAAACTTCCTCCTTCTCTCCTTAGCATACTCCTAATGTGAGAGTAGATCGCTTCCTAAACTTCTAGAAGATGAAGAAGAAACTTCTAGAAGATGAAGTGATTGCCATCTTCTGTTTCTTTCTCAGTTGCATCTTCTTGAGTGGTATGGTGAATGTAAAAAAACACAGATCTATAAAGAAAAATGAAAATGTGTGTAGAAAAAGTAAAGAGAGTGAGTGTATGAGGTTATGAGTATGTGGGAGAGGGAGAGCTTGAGAGAAATCTAGAGAGAAAATTCGAAAAAAGAAATGAGTGAGGAGAGAGAGAAAACCAACGAATGTACTTTTAAAAGCATTGTACGTCGATACTTACCTCTATATGCTGATGGCGTACATTGCTAACATATATGGGTAAGCCAACTAATAGGTTGGCACCCTTTAGTGCTAGCCTTGAATGCCAACCTTGAATTCAAATTTTGTGCTTTTCTCTTTTTTCTTTTTTTCTTAGGCCGGTAACTTTCATGCCAATGATTGGCCTAAATTTTTTTATTAATAAATAAATAAAAATTAACTAATAATGAATAAAAAATTAAATAAATAAAATAAAATAATAAAAAATTAGTTTAGTTAGACATGGGTTGTCTCCCATGAAGCGCTTAGTTTATAATCGCTAGCTCGACTTTTCTGATCTTACTGTAGGTTTTCGCTCACCACCATAGTGGTATCGCTGTCCATGTTTTTTCTCTCACAATAATGTTTGAGGAGATGACCATTTATCTTGAAAGTGCAATTATCTTCTATCTTTAACTCAACTATACCATAAGGAAAAACATTAGCTATTTCAAATGACCCAGACCATCGAGATTTTAACTTACTTAGGAACAATTTTAGTTTAGAGTTGTATAATAACAGTTTCTGACCAGGCATGAACTCCCACTGTTGAATGTTCCTATCATGCCATCGTTTGGCTCTCTCCTTGTAGATCCTAGTGTTTTCATAGGCTTCTTCTTTGATCTCGTCCAGCTGGTTCAATTGGAGTAATCGCTTTTCACCTACAGCTTATAAATCAAAATTAAGGTATTTTATGGCCAGATAGGCCTTGTGCTCAAGCTCTACAGGTAAGTGACATGATTTACCATAAACAATTTTGTATGGGGACATTCCTATAGCTAATGCATCATCGGGTTTTAAAGACTAGTCTTTCCTAGATGCATTGATAATCTTTTCTAAGATATGCTTTATTTCCCTATTGGACACCTTAACTTGTCCATAAGTTTGTGGATGATATGAGGTGGCAAGTTTATGAGTGACTCTATATTTTGTTAACAATTTTTGAAATTACCTATTGCAAAAATGCGACCCCCCCATTACTTATAATAGCCCTGGGTACCCTAAACCTGGAAAAAATGTTCTTTTTCAAAAATTTAATTAACACTTTGGTATCATTAGTTTGTAGAGTTACTGCTTCTACCCATTTTGACACATAATCTACTACCAAAAGTATATATTTATTTGAAAAAGATAAAGGGAAAGGACCCATGAAGTCTATTCACTATACATCAAAAAGCTCAATTACCAAAATACTCTTTTGTGGTAATTCATGTCTCCTAGAAATATTCCCGGTCCTTTGGCATTGAACACAAGACATAACATAATTCCTGCAATCACTAAACAAACTAAGCCAGTAAAATCCACAAGATAAAATTTTAGCTGCAATTCTTTCTACACCAAAGTGACTCCCTACTTCTTTAGAATGACAATATTGAATTATGCTAAGCTATTCTGTTTCAAGCACATAACGTCTAATTACTTAGTCAGCATAAATTTTAAAAAGATATAATTCATCCCAAAAATAAAATTTCACATCATATAAAAACTTCTTTTTCTTTTGAAATGAGAAACCGTATGGTATGATTTTACTAACCAGGTAATTAACTATATTAGCATACCAAGGTAATCCTTGGATCTCTACTGCATACAATTGTTCATTAGGGAACTTTTCATTAATGGGTGGCTCTAAACACTTCAATTGTAATTGATATAAATGATCAGTAATTACATTTTCAATTCCCTTTTTATCTCTAATTTCAAGGTCAAATTCTTGCAGTAATAAGATCCATCAAATTAACCTAAGTTTAGCATAAGCTTTAGCAAACAAATATTTTAGAGCAACATAATCTATATATACTATGATCTTAGAACCTATAAGATAAGGTTTAAACTTGTTACAAGTGAATATAACCGCTAAAAGTTCTTTCTTTGTCGTAGCATAGTTTCTCTACACCTCATTTAAAGTTTTACTCACATAGTATATAATATGACATAACTTATGTCTTCTTTGCCCAAGTATTACTCCTACAGCATAGTCGCTAGCATCACACATCATCTCGAAAGGAAGCTCCCAATCTGGTGCAACAATCATTGGTGCTGAAGTAAGCCTCTCCTTTACCTGCAAACAACTATCATAAAAAACAAAGGTAAAATCTTTTTCAAGTAAATTACAAAGAGGTCTACAGATTTTAAAGAAGTCCCCAATAAATCTCCTATAGAAGGCAGCATGCCCTAGGAAGCTCCTAACTCCTTTGATTTAAGTAGGTGGTGGCAACTTCTCTATTATCTCTACTTTGGCTCTATCAATTTCAATCCCCTTTTTCGACACATTGTAACTTAAGACTATTCCCTCTCTTACCATAAAATGGCATTTTTTCCAGTTCAAAAGTAGATTAGTCTCTTTGTACCTTTTAAGCACATAGCCTAAATTAGTCAGACATGAATCAAATGACTTCCCAAAGATAGAGAAGTCATCCATAAATATTTCAATAAATCTTCTAACATGTCATAAAATATAGACATCATGCATCTTAAAAAAGTTGCGGGTGCATTACAAAGACCAAAGGGCATTCTCCTAAAAGCAAAAGTGCCATAAGGACATGAAAAAGTAGTTTTCTCCTAGTCCTCAGGTACGATATGAATTTAATTGTAACTTGAATATCCATCTAAAAAACAATAATAATCATGCCTTGAAAGTTTTTCTAACATCTGATCTATGAAAAGGTGGGGGAAGTGGTCTTTATGGGTAGCATCATTCAATTTTCTATAATCTATACAAACTCTCCATTCAATCATAGTACGAGTAAGGATTAACTCATTAACCTCATTTTTAACCACAATCATACCACCTTTTTTTGGTACTATCTAAATAGGGCTAACTTACTTACTATTTGAGATAAGGTAGATAATACCTACATCCAGCAATGTAAGTACCTCTTTCTTCACTACCTCCTTGAGAGTTGGATTGAGTCATCTCTATGGTTGTACTGTATGTTTGCACTTAGCTTCAAGCAATATCTTGTGAGTGCAAATTAAGGGACCGATCCTCTTTATATCAGTAATGGTCCACTCGATGGCTTCTTGATGCTCTCTCAAAACTCATAGAATTTGTTTCTCCTGGTCACCTGTTAAAGAAGAGGAGATAATTATTGGCAAAGTATCATTTGTTCTAAGATAAGGATATTTTAAATGACTAGGTAAGGTTTAAGTTCAAGCACTGGGGGTTGTGTCAATGATGAAATTGGCTTCTACTCACTAATGCCTAATTCTTCATAATATCCAGCTTTGATTTCTGACACTTGTTCCCTACCTTCTTCTTCAGGCTCGTCGTCATTGCTCTAATCATCTAGATCCCTAAGAACTGACTCCATGGTATCCAATCTTACTTTCTCTTACAAGAAATCTCATAAAAAATGTCAATAGTGTAATAGGATTTGCAATAATCAAAATGCTTTATGGCTTCATAAACATTAAATGTTACCTGATCATCCATAACTCTTAAAGTCAGCTTACCCTATTTCATATCTATCAATGCCTTACCTATTGTAAGAAATAGTCTGCCCAAGATCATAGGTACCTTTCTATCGTCTTCCATCTCCAAGACTATAAAGTTGACTGAGAAGATAAATTTGTTTACTTTCACTAAGACATTCTCAACAATACCCCTTGAATATTTGATACTCCTATCAGTAAGTTGCAAGGTGACATGAGTCACCTTGCAATCTCCAAGTCCCAGCTTCTTAAAAATAGACAAGGGTATTAAATTTATACTTACACCTGAATCAATAAGAACCTTATCAAAATGAAAATTTCCTATAGTACAAGGAACAGTAAAACTCCCTTAATCTCTTTGTTTTCTAGGTAGGGTAGATAAATTTTTCTAAAGGATCCTAGAGCACTCCCCTATAAGCATTACTGGTTTGTTCCAATCAATCTTTCTCTTCTTGGTAAGCAAATCCTCCGTGAATTTGGCATATGAAGGCATCTGCTGAAGTGCTTCTACAAAAGGAATGTTGATTTGCAGCTTCTTGAATACATCTAGAAATTTGGCAAATTGAGCATCTAGCTGTTGTTGCTTCAATCTTCTTGGAAAGGGGACTGGAGGAACATACGGTATCACTTCTAGTGACTTCTGCGTTGGTTCCTCTTCTACCTCCTTCCCTTTTTCTACTTTTAGACTCTCTAACTTTTCTTCAACTCATTTGTCAACTGTTTCCAATGCTTTTTCACTCCTCAGCATAATAACATTGACACCTCTGGGATTCTCTTCAGTATTACTGGGTAAAGACCTTGATGGTCTATTACTCAACTATTGAGAAATTTGACTTATCTGATTCTCTAGGTTTCGAATAGTCGCATGTTGATTCTGTAGCAAGGTGTTAGTCTTTTACATATAGCTTAACATGAGCTCTTCCATTCTAAACTGATTTTGCTGAGGTAGAGTGTTCTAAGCAGGACCTTGCTTCTGGAATCCAAGTGGTGGTTAGAATGCATTGTTTTCATTTCTCCATGAAAAATTTAGATGATTATGCCACCCAAGATTATATGTATTCAAATATGGTCCTTGATTGCCACTTTGAAAATTGTTGACAAAATTCACCTATTCTCCATTGGTTGGAGTTGAGTGATTCTTAGTTAAGCACTCAAGAGTCGAATATGGTCCTAAACAAAACTCATAAAAAACAATAGGGTTAACATTAAAAGACTGTGTTGAGGTGAGTTTACTTACCTGAGTAGTGAGAGCTGCAATCTGAGCTATTAATTAAGATACAGTGCTCTTGTCACTAGCTGCTGCCACTCCTAACTTACTTCTCTCATTTTACCAGTTATGTACACTGGAGGCCATTTCTTCTATCAGTACACTTGCCTCATTATATGTCTTACCCATTAAAGCACCTTTAGCTACAGCATTAATTAGGGACCTCAATGTCTCGTCTAGACTGAGATAGAAGATCTCAATCAGGAGATTGTCTAACAATCCATGATGTGGGCATTTTCTGATCACCTCCTTATATCTCTCCCATGCTTCATAAAGTGACTCACCATTAAACTTGGTAAAGTTAGTGATGTCTTTCACAGTTTTGTAGTCCTAGCTGGTGGGAAAAATCTCCCTAAGAACTTCAATGAAAGATTAGCCTAGGTGGTAATAGACTCTTATGGTAGTGAATGAAACCAAGCTCTAGCTTTATCCCTCAGTGAAAAGGGAAAGAGTTATGATTTGATAACCTTATCTATTACATTGCTCATCTTCACTATATTGCCGTATTGAAGGAATCCTGCAATATGATCATTAGGATTTTTATTGGGATATCCTCTAAACTAATTCTTCTGAACCATTTGAATAAGGGATGGCTTCAACTCAAAGTTGTTAGCTTGAATGGTGGGCCTCCTTATAGCCGAACCCATCACCATAAGTATTGTATAATCTCATAATACTCTCGGAACTCCTTGTATCTAATTATTACCCTCGTTACCTGCCATCTTGTCTATTCTTCTTATGTTCTCTCACCTCAACTGATGTAAAGTACGTTCTATTTCTAAATCTAGTGGTAGAATTTCAACACTTCTACTCCTGCGCATAAAACACCTACAAAGAAAACGAAAAAAATAACACACATCGTCAAGTGTGCCTAAATTACCAATAGAACCAAAAGGTTTAATATTTCTAGTCTCCGGCAATGGTGCCAAAAACTTGATTCGCTTTAACTATATAAGTAAAAATAAATCGTGACTACTCCAGCGAGTATACTAGGTCAGAATTAAGTAATATAGAGAAAGTAAGGTTGTTGATCCTTCAAGGATTAAAAAATTACTAATCCTATATTAGTTCTTATTAATATTCAAGTAATCAAAATTTAATTAATTAATCTAATAATTACTGTAAAAGCATTGAAAAGAAAATAACTATAATAAATATAAAATTAAGCAATCAATTGAGAATTATGAGAAAACAGAATTTACCCTAGATTATACAAATCAAATTATTATCATGTTATATAGATCAATAGCTATATGGTCATTTAAGTGAAATTATTATATCTTAAAACTTAAGGATTTAAACTCCTTATTAATTAGTCAGCTTTCACATCTTTCAATTAACAATAGACTCTAAATTACAATCATATATCTCCTGATACTATGATTTTCTAATGTCCTAAATCAATTATCCCTAATGTCTTAGTGAATAATCAATCGTCGAACATCGCATTAATCTCTAGATGATTTCTAATTAATTCAATTAACTCTGCTTCTACATTGATTAATCAAATCAACTAAGAATTTATAACAAACCCTATATCAACTCCCGTATCATTAGGGTTTCTAACAATTATAATTAATTGAACAATTATAATCGAAATCATAGAAATTGCAATCTAAATCATCCGTATATCTCTTAATCCTATAACATGAACACAATTATCATCTTAACTATCAAGGGTTTCATTAATTCCTACAAATAAAATTAACCAGCCATGGATTTGGAAACAAAAACACAAATATTAATTGAAATTGCAAGGAAATTCATAATTGAAAGCATAAGTAATTCACAAAATTGCATAAAAATAATTGAAATAGATTTCACCAATTTTGTATTAGAAAAGATAATCTGTAATTGCAACTTCAACTTGGTCTCCATAGCAAAAGCAAAATCCTCTCAATGATTAAAGTAATTCTCTCGAAGAATTCATCAAGAATTAACTAAAGATTATTCTATGACTCTCTATGTCTAAGGAAAAAGTGTCTAAAAGTCTCCTTAAATATGAAACATAAGCTATTTATATGAAAAATTAGGGTTAGCCTACGTGAAGTTTCTTTTTCATGAAGGTCAGCTATGTAAGTGTAAGGCCGACATTTAGGCCGGGGACGTAGACATAAAAGGTTGCCAATGCAAGTTATAAGCTACCTTTAATTCCAATTTGCATGTGTTGATTCGAACTTCATTAATTTGTGTAAAACTCCTCTAAATTGTCCATAATTCCACTCTTGAATCCTCTAATTCTTGTAATGTCCAAATAAAAATAATTAAGTACCTTTTCTTAATGATTTTTATAAAATCAATAATATTTCTATCTAAATTGGTACTTTAAAACATGAAAAATATGCCTTTATCATATTCTTAAGGTAAATGCAACATTTATCCCTTAGCAGCTACTTAAAAAGAAGAAGAAGAAGAAGAGGGAAGAAGTATATCACATGAAAGAATCTGATTAAATCAATAGAAGGTAGGTCTTTGCAAAAGGATGAAAATATACTAATACATAACGGAAGTAATAATAGAAAATATTCCCCACTTGCACCACATTTCTACCATCTTGTGACACATCATCGTATATTATGTACTTGAATAATGAGGAATATTCTACTAATATTTATCAACAAAGCAGTTGGGTACAATTTTTTTTAATGAGCTATGGTTAATGGAAGGGCAAAAGAAAAAGGGATATTCTTTTATTTCATCTACAGTTGTCAAATTCTATGAAGGAATTGTAAAACTAAGCTACATTTTTTTAAATTACTAAAATTGGAAGAGGAGTTTCGTTTGGCAATTATAATGATTCCTAAAAATAGCTAAGAATTCATATGCTATAAATTCAAGGTTAGACTGAATGCAATAAGTAGATATGAAGATGCAGTCAAGTAAGATGAAATCAATCAAAGTGCTATGATGACTTCCTTATTATGTGATTCTTATTATATCCATTGACGTAAGGATTCAAGCCGTGACTTGTTTGATGTCCATCTATACTAAAGTCTTAATATGAGAAATAATCTGTATGTGGAGCCCTATGTTGACAAATTAGGTATAATGAAGATACCTAACAAAAACACTTGAGCTAATAAGGGTGAGGTGGATTTAGTGGATAGGCATTTCATATCAATCAAATGTTGAGAAATGAATTCGACCCAATATTAAGTAATTCTCATGACCTTGCCCAATGAAGCAATAAATCAAGCCTCGATTGGATATGTATGATCTATATTAAAGCTCAATGAGAGGAATAATGTACATAAGGCAAATGAAAAGATAGGCTTATTGGCTCATGGAGAATTATTAACCCTATACATAGGTAGTCATTACTCATGGGGCGATACAACTTTGAATAGTCAAAGCGGCACGTACAATTGGATGGTGTTGCAAACTCGTGTTCTGGGTAAAATGAATAATATTTGCAATGCTAATGCTTAGGCTTCTACATTAGAGATTATCAAGGAAATAAAAATTCTTAAACACATGGAGACGTGCCGATAGTAATACAACCGTTCCATAACATGCATGCACTAGGCAGTGACTTAGCCTTTTGATAGGCTTATTCGATGCCAAAACCCTTTCGACTTTATTTGAAAAACTTTGGTTAGGGGGCAAAATATAAAGGGCTAAATTTGAATTTGGGCCTTAGACCACTAATAATCAAAATGGATTTGACCCTTTGGGCTAGAGTGATAGGACCTGGGGAGTCAAGGCTATATATTTTTAGGATAATTGAAGGAGATTTAGTATGGTGGACTTAGAGTAGGGCCCATTGGATCAATCCACCTAATATAACCTTTCTTAGTTTGACTCATACTAATATGGCCTAAGCTTACAAAAGAGATCCATCTCAAGTCCATTAAGAGAAAGATTCAATCTTAGCCATTAATTATCATCATGATATAACGGATCAAATCAATTACCATTTCCTATAAGTACCCCCTTCACTTCCTCATTTGGATAAGAGACAAGTTCTAACTAACACCGTTACTCTACTGGAATCATATCTTAAAGATTAAACACCTAAATACTTCAAGAACACTATCCTGTTCTCCATCAATAGTGGAGTTTGATGTAATCGCACTCCTCCACTTATCACCTTACGTATTAGAGCCTACCAAGATTGCCTACTCTTCTTCCTTATCTTACTTCTCTTGATCATCCCGTACATGTAAGTTAAGTCCATTCCTTAGTCACCTGTAGCGCAATATGATGTGCAGTACACACGTAACCCTTCCAATTTGAACCTACACAATCAATAAATAAATAAAATAAAGAAAACAAGAGAAAACAAAGAAAAGAACACAAACTTGAGTTAAGAAAGGGGTGCGTAGGTTATAGGGTTAGCATGGGTTAGGCAGGTCGGATTTGATTCAAATCTTCAAATCTAGGTAAGCCAAAATCGGGTTACCAAGAAGAGCTGTGGGGTGGTTCAATTCCAGTCAATTCGGCCACCAAAACAAGTGAAAAATGAGCCTTTCGTATGTTTTAGACTAGATTTAAGGGGGTTAGGAACAACACTACAGCTAGGGACTGCCATTTGGCGGTAGCATGCAAGAGTAGGGTCGAGTGTAGTAGTCTAACAGTGATCTTGTGAATGTGCATGAGTAAGGGCATTGGTCATGTAAAGGTGAGATTAATTGAGGTTGATGGATCGTGTAGTGTTGGACGTTGTGACATATGTGAGGTGCTGTACCGTAGGTGTAGTTATGGAGCTTAGTCGTCAAAAATGTTGTACTCAAGTGAGGTTGGTTTAACATGTAAGTAAGGATGATGCTGGTTATTGACAGTGGTGAAATGGGTCTAGTTTGCAATTGCAGGTGTATGGATAAGTGTTTATTTGGCTCATGGTTACACAATAGCACAAGAGAGAGAGAGTAGATGGGTCTTATTGTGTTATGTGGCATGGTTGTTGTGACTAAGTCGATTATTGAGTGGACTATGGAGGATGGTTGGGGTTAATGGTTAGTGACCTGTATAGAGTGGAGTATTTGGTTATCAAGTTGAAGATCAAGAGCTTAGCATGTATGTTTGGTTGCTAGCACTACATTGTTTGGGCATTAGGGTTAGTTGATAGTGGATGCATCCTGGGTGTATGTATATAATAGCGTAGGAGGTTATAGGTAGTGGTTGGTCGAAGGAAATGGGTTGAAGATGAAGTTAGGTTACAGTAGAGCTACCAAAGTTGTGTTATGTATCTTAGGTGTAGATTAAATAGTAGGTGGTAGCAAAGTGTTTTCAGTCAAGAAAGGATTCAAAATATCTTACTCCTTTGATCCATATATATACAACTCAAGATCAAAATCTTCTGGATTGTTTCAAATCTAAATTGATAAAAACTAATCTAGATTTGAATATTTACAAATCTTCATTTTATCTGATTTAACATTATTGTTTTAGATTTGTGATTTTCAAAAATCATTAGGCCATGATTCTATTAAATCCAAACAGTAATAACTCCAATAGATTTGCTTTAGGATTAATATTTTAGAACACTAGATTTTTTCATTTCATTGATCTCTCCAAAAAATCTTAGAGAAGGGGGTATGTGACCCATACACTTGTATTAAAAACAAATGCTAGGCACTCATGCACCTGGACTTGACTTCATGAGGGCCTTTTGGCCTCAAAATATGGTAGGGCTATAAGCCTTGTTGTAAAGTCGAATTCCCCCTTTTTTAATAAGTTTAATTAAAATAAATAAATAACTAAATAAACCAAACCCTAAATCTAAACTTAACCTAAAGTTGAAATCTAAATAGACTAAAGCTCATTACTAAATTAATTTGATCCTAAATGAGGTCCAAAAAATTCCATGACCCTAAATTAAGTTTCCAAAAAATGATCTATGGCTAAACAAAATTTTAAATAAATTGCTTTTATTTTTTATTTTAAATTCAATAAAGGACCTTGTCTCTAGATAATAATAATAATAAAAAAAACTAAAATACAATAGGCAAAAATGAAGTATCTACAATAGAAAAGTAACATCCATGAGTAGTAGATTGGTTTAGTCTTCTTATTACTTTAAAGATGAAGGACATAGTCATTGTAGGGACCAATCCGTATTAATATTGTCTTAAAAGCTTGAATGCTTTGGTATTAGATATAGATTTATTTCTAGTCCACATCTATGTATTTGTTTCTCAATATGAATTAATTTATATTATTATGTAAGATGTAGAATAGTTAAGGATGTAGATCCACTAAAAAAACAATAAGGATTCAAAATAGATTGGTAAGTTGTAGCATTAGTTTGAGATAACTAATAAATGTAATTTTTAGGAAAAAGGTTTATAGTTAGTATAAGAGAGGGAAATGATTGTCATCAATAAATAAAGCTACTCAATTGAAACCAATAAAGGTATATTGTAGGGAGAAGTTGTAAGGAATTATGTTTATGCCATAAGTATCATTAAATTGATCATATGTTATATTATATTTGGTAGGAACAAAAAGAATAAAATGGAATATCTAAGTATGGCATGATGTTATTGCAATAGTTATAATAACATATTACTTGATATTGTAATTTGTGCATCTATTTGCTCAATAATATGGAATAAACTTTGTTTATCAATTGACTTTCACAAAAATCTTCTTACTTATCTATTTTTATGTTGCTTACTGGTTCTTTTTTTAGCTATATATGCACCTACAATCCTATTAATTAAACTCTTCCATTTTTTGCTTTTGACATTATTACTATTGCAATTCCATTTTGGTTAATTAACATATAGACATGAAAGACATACAACAACAAAAAGCATAAGTATCCTTCTTCATATAAACATGGTTGTTCAACATATCATTTACAGCTTCATCCTTAATGCCTCCTCTATAAGCTCATCTAAAAGGCTTTCTATATTACCTAAGGCAACTCATTTAAAGTAAAAGGCATCACAATATCTAAAATCAATCAATGGACATCATTGTACACAATAATAGTCTAAACCCCTAAAGAATATTGTTAAATGTAACTTGAAAATAGCATCAATGTCATTTCAAATTGTCTTAAAAGACCACCATCCAACAACTACTTAAGGACTAAGTCGTAGATAATTACACTTTGCTCATTCTAGGGCTAGCGATTTAGGACCTGACCCACTAGACTTGAATATGACATGACATGATTTAAAAAAAGTATACTTACCAAAAAATTAGACATAAGATACAAATGAGTCAAACTTGTTTAGATACATTTAAATTAGTAGTCAAGTTCAGGTTAGGGTCATAGACCCATTTATTAAGCAGGTTCCATAAAAAGGTCCCAGGTTTGATTTGCGAACCCGTTTAGCATTAATAATTTATTTTTTCTTTTATCCCTTTCATTTCTAATGGAGAGAAAAGAAAAAATGTACATGGTTTGGTTTGATCTACACTCCATATGACAATTGATATGATTAAATTAGTCAAATACAAACATTTTTCCATGATAGAGGTTCATTCTATATTTAACTTCTTTTTTTCTTTCTCCTTCCTTCTAATTTCCAATCGTAAGCCAAGCACTTTTCTATATGACTTCATAAGCTTTCAAGTTTGAATCTTTTCTTAACTATGAAAGCAAGTGTGAAGTCTTAAGTCTTCTTCTCCATACAATAAGGTTTTTTTTTTTTTTAATATTTTATGTTTTCATTGCATCAATTAGTGTGCCTATTCTTTATCTTTACAATTTTCTATTTTCTATTTTCATCATACCATGATAGTGAGGTATTAAATTGAAGAACACTAGGCTAAACTTAAGAGAGGGGGTGAATTGAGTTCTAAGACAATATGTAATACTTTTTTATATAACCAAATAAATGCAATAATAAGAATAATCAAAGCAACAATAAAACAATAATAAGTACAAAAATTAAAGGAGATAGGGATAAAGCAATTCAAGCCCGGATATAATGTAGAGTTCGGACTACCCCTTAGTCTCTATTGACTCACAATGCCTCCAACCGAGGACTTCACTTCACTTTATTAATTTCACAACTCAATGCTCCAAGAGCTACACAAACTTACACAATCTCTTTTACACACAACTAACTCAAGTATATCACTTTCTTCACTCAAGATTACAAATATGAAGACTTTCAAGCACCACAACTATGTCTCTTTTTGTTTGATAGCAAATAAGTATACAAGAGACCAAAGAGAAGTAAACGAGACCAAAGAGAAGTAAACGAGACCAAAGAGAAGTAAACAAGCTCAAGAATGTAAGAAAATGTCCTTTCAATTACAATAGAATATCATATCTTCATTGCCTTTGGTCAGGTTGTTGAGCTTTTATATCAACTTATTGAATTCTTCCCATTACGGCACATTAAATGCTCCAACGGCTACTTGAATCAGACTTACACTGATGCACTACCGGCTAGTAGTCCCATTACTCATGCACACCTCTAAGGCCTTTAATCCCTTTCCCAAAGAATTCTCTCTCGGCAACCTATTGATGACGAGAAATTGTACATCGAAGAAAGGTGGTTGAACTCCCTAAGCTCCCCATATTGTTATACGTTGATTTGTATACTCGATAGTGATAATATCGACCATTCCTTTGCCGAGGACCCTTTGCCAAGTACTCTGACCAACTGCTATCGAGAATCTCTTGTTGAGTGATGAGAGACTTACTTAAACAACCGAATAGTTTTCTCTTGGCATACCACTATCTCTCTTGTCTTAGTCCCTATAGTACCACAACATTTTGACCCTTCTCGCCTATTGTACTCAGAGAAGATTCGTACGGGACCAATGCTACACTACCAGTTGTCTACCTTATCTGACATTTAATTACTTTTCTATTTTTGGTTTATTGTCCTTTTTACCCTTTTCATATGTACCAAGAATCCCCTTTTTGTAAATACTTTCTTATAATTTCTTTATTTATAATGCTACCCTAGGGACTTACTCTAAATAGTCATTTTCTCTTATAAGCCAAAGATAACTTACACCTTAATACTAAATACTCTATTCTTGTAAGACAATTTTCTTCAAGTCTATACCCCTTACACTCTTATCTAATCTTACCGAGTAGTTTAAGATTAGTGGTGGGTGGACTTTGACATCAACTTATGCGTCATATCAAGTGAGGTGTCAAGTCGTGTTGTGTTCATTGGTGAGTCACATCCTTTGAGCAACTTCACATCAGCTACTCTTATTCGATTATAGACCGTTTCCCTCTAATTTTCTTCGATGTCTTGAAGGACCCATTTTAATTCAATTTTGCCCCGGTAAGTCCTAGTGATAACTGAGCTCTTAAGCACACTATACCGGCATACTAGCTCCTTATACTACCGGTAAGCCAATAACAAACTATTCTACCGGCATGAACATCGACAAGTGAACCAACATGCCGGCTCCTTTAGGCTAGTGAGCCTTTTTTTTTTTTTTTGTGTTTTTCAAGGCTTTATACCATCAGCTTGATTTTTCCTTAAGCCGTTAACTCAATAGGCTAAATATCACCTGAAATATTTTTAACCACCAACAAACAAATACACTTTGCAATCTAACTTAAAATCATTTGATCACCACTCAAAAGATTAAATTTCTTGTAAAGATAATTGATATATTTATTCTTTAAGCAAATTAATCGATCTTATTCAATTATCTCAATATAAACAAACAATAGTTAGTTTAGTCATCCACTTGTTTGGTTCTCTTAAAAAACAATATGTTTAGATATATACTTTTTGTTCTCATCAAAATCAATTAATGAACCTTAGGTTCAACATAAACTATTAAACTGCTTATTGGAATTTGTTATAAGAAAATTGTGTACCCTATTATTTATTTATTTGTTCTTTATGATGTGCCATGATTGAATTTTTTTTTTAATTAGAAAAAAAGATTATGAATCGTAAAATAGTATTACATTACAAATGCCTATTAAAGTAACCTTTGATGTGAAGAAAACTATTTATGAAGATGATAATTATTTTTTATGCATAAGAACTTGAGTGTTCTTTTATTGTTGATAGGCAAAGTTTCATAGGGAAACATTAGAATAAAGACAATGAGCTACTGGTATTTAGGTTTTTTCTCATGCTATTATTATAGCAAAACGATGAATCAAAGTATTCTTAGTCTGAGGGAATGGAAAGTTGAATAAGAAGAATTTCATTTCTTAAGGTTTCCATTGGTAAAAGGTGGAGTTGTAGGTTGATTAATGAAATAGAAGTATATGAACCATCTTCATCTAAACCATGTTTAAAACTTGGGTTTGTACTTTAACTCTAAATTAGGAGATTAGACTTAAGCATGCCCTTTTCCATGGGTAGGAATGAATCCATATAAATTGAATAATCTATATCTAATGCTTAGAAATTAATTTCATTTCATTTGATGCTTATAATTCTTTTACCTTGTTTAAGAATTTGAATAATTTAAGAGCATGCAAATTCTTAAGAGTGCCACTAAATCTAAATTAAAGCTATATTTGGATGAGGAGCTACATATAATGGTTGAATTGGATGTGTTGGGTTATTGAAAACCAGTCAATTTCAATATCCTCATTTTGGAATGAAATGTGATGTTTTAAGCATACCAATATCTATGGATGCTTCAAAATCTACATTTATTAATGGAGGTTGAAACTTTGATCAGCATCGCAGCTTATTAAAGCTAGATACTGTAGAAGCTCTTTAATGTACTAAAGATTGACTCTATGATAAAGAAGGTGGTAAATTGAAATATTTGATAAAAATTTCAATGTAATATATTTTATTGATAATTAAATTATTTGTTGAAAATTTCGACATAAGATATTTTATTGAAATGCTTCTTTTTTTATGTATAGATCCTTTAATCATCTCCCTTGAGGATCTAATAGAAAACATGGTGAATTTGGAAATCAACACTGCTAGTAACACCCTTTATGTCAGAATTCCACTTAATTCAATGATGTTTTGTCATTTAAATCTTGAAATTTCTTGTGATTTGATTAGAGTTTATTATGCTAAGATCCTATGATATTTGTATTTGTAGAATTTAAATATTATTATCATTTCTTTACCTTTTGCATGTGCAAGCATATTATGGATTTTTTTTATAACTTTTTAACTAATAGATGGGTCTAATCGGGATACAAGACATGCTAATTAAATGGATCAGATTACAGGTTCAGGTATTCAAACATGACTAATAAATGGATTGTGTCATGGGTTGATGTTTTCCAAACACAAAACTATTTAGACACAGATATGAGATATGACATAATAACATGAAGTGTTAACCTTAACTCGTCCAAACTCCTCAATGATCTCTTGAATTTCAAAATGACTCATGAAATAAAGGTTTATGTTTCTTATAACAAAGTCAGCAGCATATGTCTAGGTTACCTTTTTCATAAACCTTTAACCATGATGTATCTATAAATTCAAGGGATTTGGAACCATAGTAGATTGATCCTAAAAAAAATATAACAGTAGTTATTAATAGCATGAATAACTTTATAAAAAGAAGTCTCTCACCATGTTGGTTCTATAAATGCATCATTATACTTTTCTACTACCTCATATGTTCACCTCATACACTTTAACTCATGCATTCATCAACACACTTATGCTCACACATTTTATAGCTTATGTTCACAAACAGACTTACTCTCATGAGTATACTTGTACATAAAACAATCATACATCTAATCATAAGAACCTTTATTTTTTTTTTTTTAATGTTACGTAATGTCAGATAAAATTTGCAACTTAAGAAACATAGTAACAAATAGGTAGCAACAGTAAATTTGAGAAATATACACATGCTATTTAAATTTGACCTCTAATTGCAAAAAACTAAAATCACCAATTAATGATTTTTAAGTCAGATTAGGACAAAAATAATTATATATCTAATAGGAAGAGGAAATTATCATACCCATAGAGAATAGTAACGTGATGATTGAAGATAGAAAGGAAAAGGGAGAAGAGAGATCAAATGACACCAACATCGTATAAAAAGGTTAGGTAAGAAGTGAGAGGCTTAGAGTATACTCTAAGGTAATGAAAGATGTAGATGGTCGGGTTGAAAGCAAACAAGATGATCTAGGTTTGGTTATAAGGACATCTAATAATAAGAGTTTTTATCAATGAAATGAGAAAATAAGAGTTAAGCTGAAGGAGGTGGATTTTCATCCAATTTTGTTATTGTTTTTTTTTTTTAAAAAACCAACATCTCTTTGTATACCATAATAGTACAAAAGTTAGGTATGTCAATTATAGAAATAAAAAGATAGTATTGCAAAATGAAAAGGTGTAAAAATTCAAATATGTAACTATAATTTATACTAAAGAATATGTATTTTAAAACACTTATTATACATTTTACAACAACGAATAATAAGTGTCAAGATTCCAACTATCACTTTCCTACGTATAACAACTAAAAAATTCATTTTTTTTTTTATCTAAGTTATATATGAAGGATAATTACAAAAAAAGAAAAGAACACATATGGGTTTTTATATTTTTTTCACTTTGCAAACTATTGTTAAGAGATTTTCCTAAGGAAGTTGAGATTCAAGGGAACTTAAAAAATGATTGAACATAAACTAAGGATAGAAGTTGAAGGTAGTTCTGCCATGGCCATTTTGATGCATAAGTTGATAAGGTGTTGAGAGATGGTAATTGTGTAATGTAGGTGAGAGAGAATAAGAGTTAAAATCCTTTACTCGTTACTTTGATATGCTATTTAGAGATGTGGCGGCAAGCTATATATAAAAGGAGATAATGTGTAAGACCCGGTCTTCAACCTATTACTCAAGACTCAGAATAAAGAACTACTTCTAGTAGATATGGATTTAGGAAGTATAGACAAGAGAAAGTAATAAAATATAGTTATTAACAGAAGTTTAAGAAATAAGTTAAGTAATGTGACCATACCTAAACTATTTGATATCAACACAAATTTAGGCATTCGAAACAATTTAAGGCTTTTAAACAATTTTGTTCGAATTAAGCTAAATTTTAATATAAGATATGGATGGAATATAATAAAATAGAGCCACTTTAAGGTTCCTTATGAAATAAGGCATGGAATAGAGCCATTATGAAGAAGTTCCGGGAGTTACAAAGGAAACTTTGAGCTCATATAAAAGTTAAACGAAGAACCCTAACAATATCAATTCCTTAAAATCAAGTATATATAATATTTGATTTCAATAGAACATATTTTTTATTGGATACGCTCGGTAATTATCGAAACTAGGTATGCTAGGTATAACTATATAGTTATGCTATACACGTAACGTATATTTGACATGTAAATATATTACTAAGTATATCTAAATATTATTAAAAATTATATAAAGTTAATAGAAACCTAAAAAAAATTGCCAAATGCATCTGAATTCCCTAAAATTAGATGTGGACTACTCTCAAATTGTTAGAAAAAGTATCCTATAAGGTGGCGAGTAAAACCAAAAGGAAAACTATGGCTATATATTGAGATAATAAGACAAATGACACTTGGAAAATTTTGTGGCACTTTTCTATAGACCTACTCTATATAAATCATGATCTAAAGTGAATTTAAAACATTTTGCAACATTTAGGAACTCTCAAACCCTCTCAAACATTGGGAATTAGTAGGAAAACAAAAGAAAAAATAGAAAATTGTTGTAAATATAGGTGAATTTGCAATTCCCATAGCAAACCAAAACTTGACAAGGTGAGGCTTTAGACTTAAGCAATTGGGGATGAGATAAGCTTGGCTAACAATCCTAAGTAGCTAAAGAGTGGCCGAACGGTCGTGCGTTGATGAGATGAAATTTTGCATCTAACTTTGTTATAATTTCTAAAAATAGCAAATTAACTTAGAAAATTGTGAAATTTGGTTTCTCTAGATTATTTTACATGTACTATCATTGAAAAGGGGTAGAGAGAGAGAGAGTTGATCTATGTAGTCTGTATGTATTTATGTTACCAAAGTGTGTTAGTAGGTCATCGGAATAAGGTAGAAAGAGAGAGAGAAGGGCCAATCATGTCCTAGAAGAGGGGTATTGTCACACTTTGAAGTAGAAAAGTCGTAATAGTCTCATCATGTAAACCATTATAGGATAGAAACTGACCTTACAATCACTATTTTAAACCTGATTTATATAAGACATCCACAATTAACTCACTTTAAAGTAAATAGTTCACAAATTAAACATGTTATTCACTTACGAAAATATGAAAAATACAAACTAAGATTTAAATATCTTGAGTAATGTTTACAAGATTTAGTAACTTAATCTTAGTTTACTTAACTAATACATAAGTTGTTATTAAAAGATTTAAAGAAAAGATCCAAACTTCAAGTGTGTAAGTCATCCTTAATTTTATATCCCCAATTCTCAGGATTCGGTAGTTGCTAGCTTCAAGGTAGTTATAAAGCCACTTCCTAGCTAGTACCTGTAGTAACATTTATAGGAATGTAAGCAATCAATCACTCAATAAGTTAAAATGGAGACATACGACTACATATCAAGTACAAATAGGATCATTGGCCAGTTATTTAAATGCAATGCAATGCAATAAATAAATGCCATCGCAAGACGTTTTTCAATTTGTCATGAGATTAAAGAAATTATACTCATTTTAACCTGGGTTGAGGATTTTAATGCACATTTCAACAGTTTATGACCAAACCTAAGCTTATGCCATGGTGACATTGCTCCTCCTGTAGCTACTGTTAAACCATTATCTTCACCCTTACCACGATCTTCTCTTTTGTTACTTAGTTCAATTAAGGATGAAGAATAGACCATTATACTACAACACTATCATTTTCGAAGGGGTTAGTATTTAGTTAGAAAACCCTAAACACTTTCCCTAATGGGTTACAATATATGTCCAATTTAAATTTACAAGTTATATATTTAATTAAGTCTAATTTAAGGTGTTTAATCATTTCACGCAAAACAAATAGTTACAATCCACAACATCAAGCTAAAATCATACCATCAAACCTAGAAACACATACATAGAGGTATGCACACAATCAATCTATCTAATAAACACAACTAAGTATAGTCTTAAGTCTTTGAGTATTATAAAACAGTACTCTAAAAATACAATAATGTACTGATCCTGAACTTACTTAAACTTTCGGCTTGCTCACTTATGGTGCAACTCATTATAAGCCTTTGTTAATGGTCCCTATAATACAAATATTATTTTAGTGTTCATATAACTATTATTTATATATAAACTTTATTTTGTAATTAAGATTATTATCTTTAGTTGAGGATTTTACTATATCTAATTATTTATGTTTTTAAGTCTCTTACAATTAATCTCGTTTTGAGCTAGGTTTTAATTTAGTTTTTGATTCGATTTCTAATCCGGTTTCTAAAATTTATAATTTTATTCACAAGCCTTAAACCATTCATCAATCCATCCTCTAGCTTATCTAACCACATTATGGGTATAAGAGTTTCTAAATTATACACTAATCCTGTTCTTATTCACTCTATATACCCAACTTTCAATCGATCTTTTGATTTGGCTCTTTGTTTCATTTTACACTTAAATCTCATAAATGCTTTCTACCTTATTTCACAAGTTTTAACTAACTTTAATTCAAATGAATATAGTGTCTAATTAGATTTTGATCAACTCCTCAATTTGCTAATATTCAACTTAGTTCTAATTTCACTTCTGAATTAGTTTTTAATTCAGCTTTTGATCATAGTTTTTGTATGTAAACCCTTAAGAATTCTTTCCAAACCAAAATGTAAAATTTATCTAATTATATTTAAGTATCCTAAATCTCCTGTTTAACTCCTAACTAGTATTCTGGTATGTATGGTACACTTTATTCATAATTTAACTATTGAATTTGCTCTTAATATAAGAATAACCTACATTTTTCACATAATTACTTAAATACATATGCCATATCAAATTTATATGATGTTTTTAATATTATCAATTTAACCTAATATTCCCTACTTATTTAATTTCCTATATAAACATATTATACATTATTATATAATCTACACTTAAAACACATATATAACATTTCTAACACTACAAATATCATTTTTCATCACCAAATAACATACCAAGATATCTAATTACACCCTAAATCAAAATTTATACCAAATTAAACCTAAATCACAAAACAAACTTAAAATATACCCTTTTACTTATTATTCCTTTATATATTTTTATTATATGATATGCATAATACATATATTCAACACCTCAAACTCCACAAATACCATCCTACATTAGCAACTAACATCCAAAAATATCTAATTACATATTAAATCATAATTTTCACCAAATTAACATTAAATCACAAAATTAAACCTAAATATTTTTTTTTATGTGTGATTTTAAGGCCTAAAAACGTAGTAAAATTTTGGAAAATTAAATTTTTGTAAAATCTCTTCATAACACTAACATATATATATCCTAAATAATCTATACAAAAATTTTGAGGACAAAACTATATTATTAAGGTCATTTAAATTAAAATTGAAAACTATCTTGAGTTTAGTGATTTCTTAAGTATAGTATATCCCGAGACCTAATTTTATCAAATTGTTATTTTTCCTTAAATTTATATACAAAAATATGTCATAATACCAAGTTTCATAATTTTCTACATTTATTTGATATTTTCAACAAATTAGACAAAATTAGAATTGGATTAGGAACTCACTAGCATTGCCTCCACTATTTGGTGGTGGCGATCGTTCACTCCCAAATGGCCGTTAGACATGTGTTTACCTTATAAGCCTTATTTACATACTAATTTTTCTATTTTTGGTAAAAAAAATTTCTCCTCCCTCCTTAATCTTTCTCTAATTTTCCAAAGCTCATAACTGACTAAAATGACTTATGGTGGGTGTCTTCTATATTTATAGATATGTTTGGAAATTTTCCTTGAATTTTTTGGTGCCAAGTGTCCTTATCCTCTATTTTTTCCACTTTCTAATTGTTCTAATCTTGTTGGCTAATTTTCTTTTATTTTTTTTTTATTCTTAGCATATCATGTCTTGGATCTAGATTTTTCCACACTTCCCAATTTTTCTTTATTTTTTTATTAATTTTTCTTAATTAATTAGTTTTATTTTAACATATTTTAAGTATTTTGAGTAATTTCGGATATTTTACCTACATGTAAATATATATATAGTACAAATAAATATTCTTAAATATTATTTATGTTATTTTATGATTTTTAGTATATATATAATTTATTTCTAGAAATTCATTAATTATATAAACTCGTTTTATGCGTTTTTTATAAATAACAGATAATATAAATATGACTGAATATTATAATATTTAATTATTTATTTTTCTAAATCCAAACTCATGGGATCTCTTTTACTAATATTTCTAATTATCATAAATTTTGAGCTTAAATGGATAATTCATATAATTACCCTAAAATTTACAAACCACTTCCAAACCAATCGATCATGAGTTGATCATCAATTTTTGTAGAGTCTTATAGGTATTTTAGTAATTTTCTTTTTATTACATCTCTATACCAAGTTTGCTTTTATATTTAAATGAATAAAGTAATATGATTATAATCATATTCTATTCTTTATGAATGAGAATGTGTTTAACGAAGTGAATGAGCTATAGAAGCACAAGAGTTTAGATAAGATGATAGAGAGAGTATAGTAAAAAGTAGTTAGATGAGATTAAGGTTATACCTACTAATTTATACACTTATAAAATTTAAAAATTAAATGTATCATACAGTATAGAATTAACATAGAATGTGTATAATACATACAATAGTAATGAACATTTTTATTAATATATTACTTTTTAGTGTTAGGTTTTCATCAAGTATTTTTATAATCATAAAACTGGATTCTACATGTGAATTGATGAGTGGCACATAAGTATTAATAATGGGTGAATAGCATACTTTATAGTAATAACTTATCATCAATGGTATTGATACATCATATAAATTGATAAGTCATGTATAAATACTAATAAAATCTTGATATGTAATAAAATCTTAATATGTATATAATTTTTAAAAAAATATATTTTTTATTTTTAATTATTTAAATATCATTAATACTTATACATCATTTATATATAGAACTTACCTATTAAAACTATTAATTTTATTTTACGTTACTTGCAAGAGCACGTGTTATAGGCCGATTTAAAAGGCCCCAAAATCATGAGGTTTATTCAAGCCCAAGAGGAAATAATTCAAAATATTCTAGAAGATCTAAAAGGTTCCAGAATAGGTGGTAGGTAAGGTAGATGAATGCATTTAATGTAAAGGTAGGTGGGGATTCATTTGTAACCGTTAGATCGAATTGATTTTAGCCTTCCATCTTGAGAGGCCTCTTGTATATATAAGAGAGATCCCTTCAGTTGTATCATCAAGTTATTTTAAGTGAATACTATTTACATCAAAGTTTCTCTCTCTAAACATTGTGAGTTGTTACTAGCTGACTTAGCCTTCCTTAGTATAGTCAAGAATGTTAAGTGCCATACGGGTTCGAGTAAGGGAATCTACCCATGATAAGTGGTATCAAAGCTAAGTAAAGAGACTTTATGTAAAGAAGATGTCCTCTGGAGGAGACAACAACACTTCGATGGTTGAAGAATTAGATAATCAAGATGACCGTAGAGTCACCAGGCAGAAGGTTGGGTCTCAAGACTTACTGAACTCCCTCCTTAATAGGATAGATAGAATGGAGCTGAGCAATGTTGAAGTAAAGGAACAATTTTGATGAATCACAAGGTAACCTTGAAGAGATAGAGGAAGAACTTCGAGGCGAGTTGTAAGGAGCATTGAATCAAGCCATTAACGAGTTGAAGCAGCGTAATGAAGCGATTGAAGGGAAGAATGAAGTACTCCAAGCTCAAGTTACTGCTTTGGAAACTAAGGAGGAAGATTATGAAGCCAAGATGGATGCTGTAATGGTGGCCATGCGCCAGGAGATTGAAGAACTTAAGAACCAACTAGCAGCATGTCAGGCAGTAATGGCAAATGGAGTGACCATCCAGTCTACTCATAGGATTGATGTGCCCAAGCCCGAACCTTTCAATGGGATACGATCCACTCGGGAGGTAGACAACTTCCTTTGGGGAATAGAACAATATTTCAATGCCATAAGAATCTTGGATGACCTCGAAAAGGTACGTACTGCTGCTATGTATTTGAAAGATTCTGCTATGATATGGTAGCATAGGAGGCAAACGAAATCAATACTTAGGCTAACTTTGTACATGAAATCAAGGGGTAATTCTCTTCCCAAAATACTGTTAAAGAAGCAAAGGTGAAGTTGCGTTACCTAACTCATAAGGGCGATATCAAGCAATATGTGAAGGAATTCTTAGAACTAATGCTGGAGATCCCAGACCTTAACCAGGATAACGCTCTAGTGATGTTTTTAGATGGTCTGAAACCTTGGGCAAAGTTAGAGCTTAAGCGAAGAGGAATAGAAGACATCTTTAAGGTTATAGCAGTTGTTGAAGGCATAACGGAGTTTAAGAAGATAGAACATAAGAACCCAATGGGAAGGTGGAAGGGGGGAGTTGAAAAGGAAAGGAGTAGGAGTTCCTCAAGAAGGAAGCCTAAGATGGAAGAGAAAAATAATGATCGAGGAAGGACTCGTGAAGGAAAAAAAAGGAAACGATGGAAGCCTCGAGAATCGAAGTGCTATTTTTGCAATGGGCCCCATTATGCTAGGGAATGCCCAAAGAAAGATCAATTGGTTACAATTATGGCAAATGAGAGCTCCGATGAAGGGGACGAGGCTAAATTGGGTTCGATACGAATGCTTAGTGTTATGAAGATGCAGGAGAAGTGAAAGGGGTTAATGTATACTGAGGTAATAGTTGCTAGCAAGAAGTTAAATACCCTTATTAATACAGAAGCATCTCATTTGTTCATCTCCAAGGTAATAGTAAGTAAGATTGGAATGGAAGTAGAGAAAACCAAGACATGGCTCAAGACGGTAAACTCAAAGGAAGTCCTTACTATTGGAGTCGCCAGGGAGATAGAGCTCCATGCAGGAGAGTGGAATGGGAAAGAAACCATCAAAGTAGTACCTATGGATGACTTCGAATTTGTGATTAGGATGGAATTACTAGATCGTATTAACGCACTTATTATTCCTTGTGCAAACTGTATATATATACTCGAGACCAACTCTCAATGTATGGTGCCTATTACAAGGAAAGCTAGCTAAGCTACAAAATTCCTTTCCGCTATGCAACTAGCGAAGGGCCTAAAAAAGAATGAAGTTATGTACGTAGCTGCATTGAAGGGGGAAGAAGAGATAGGGAGTCAAGAGACAATTCCACATTGAGTAGGGGAGTTGCTAGAAGAATTTAAAGACATCATGCCTAAAGAGTTGCTAAAGAAGCTACCACCAAGAAGGGAAGTGGATCATGTGATTGAGCTAAAACTAAGTACAAAGGCTCTTGCTACAGTTCCTTATTGCATGTCCTCAAAAGAATTGGAAGAATTAAGGCAACAATTGAAAGAGTTGTTGGAAGCTGGATTCATCTAACCGTCAAAGGCATTTTTTGGAGCTCCAGTTCTCTTCCAAAAGAAACATGATGGGTCCCTCCAGTTGTGTATTGATTATAAGGCCTTAAATAAGGTCATTGAAAAAAATAAGTATTCCATTCCTTTGTATTAGACTTGTTCGATCGATGGGGAGAGGCAAGATATTTTTCAAAACTGGATCTACAACCAATATATCATCAAGTACGGATAGCAGATGGAGATGAGTCTAAAACCATTTGCGTCACAAGGTATGGTGCATTTGTGTTTCTTGTTATGCCATTTGGGCTTATGAATGCCCCGACTACTTTTTGTAGTCTTATGAATAGGGTATTAGTACCGTTCTTGGATCATTTTGTTGTGGTTTACTTAGATGATATCATGATTTATAGCAAGTCTATGGAAGAGCACCTAGAACATCTTTGTACAGTTTGCTTAGCCTTAAGGGAAAACGAGTCATTTATAAAGTTAGAGAAATATGCCTTTGCAAAGAAAGAAGTGGCATTTTTAGGGCACGTAGTAGGACAGGGGAAGATCAAAATGGATGAAGAGAAGATACGAGCCATTCAAGAATGGAAAGAACTTACTAAGCCCACCGAATTGAGGTTGTTTCTTGGCTTAGTAAATTATTACAGAAGTTTCATACGTAGATACTCTCGAATGGCTGCCTTCTTAATGGATTTACTCAAGAAAGATGTTCTATGGGTATGGAGGGAAGATCGATAGACCTTGAAGGAAGCAGTCATTAAAGAACAAGTTCTTGCGCTCCCTAATTTTGGTGAAGTATTTGAAGTATGCACGGATGCTAGTGATTATACCATTAGTGAGGTTTTGATACAGGAAAATCATCCAATAATCTTTGAGAGCCGAAAGTTGAATGATACAGAGAGCCAATACCAGTACATGAGAAGGAAATGACAGCTATAGTGCATTGCCTTTGAGTTTAGAGATACTTTGTAAGTACAAGTTAGCGAGATTGGTCTAAGTTAGTAGATGCTGTACAGCTCTCTTTCAATTTATAGAAAAATGAATCAACAGGGCATAGTCCATTTGAGTTTGTCCTAAGGAGACAGCTGCTAACTCCCAATACGGTAACTACAGGATATACGGGGTTTAATTCCCCAACATATAAATTTACAAAAGAGTGGCAAGAGAGCCAAGACTTAACTCTGAATTACTTAAACAAGGCTATGAAGAGAATGAAGAAAGTTGCAGATAAGAAGCGTCAGCCAATGGAGTATCAAGTAGGGGATCAAGTACTTATGAAGTTACACCTGATCCAGTAGACCAAGGGCTAATTGCATAAAGGACTAATGAGGCGTTATGAAGGACCATTTCTCATCGTAAAACGAGTGGGACGAGTATCTTATAAGTTGAAGTTAACTCCAAGATTAAAATTCCATCCAGTATTTCATGTTAGTATGCTTAAACCATGTCATAAAGATGAGGATGACCTTAGTAGAACAATATCATAGAGGGCTCCAGTTGGAGTTCTGGAATCATACAAAAAAGAAGATGGAGAAATTATTGCAGATAAATATGTGAGAAGACGAGGCCACTCCCCTAAGTATAAGTATATGGTTATTTGGAAAAGAAAGCTATAAAGTGAGGCTAGTTAAGAACCTACTAAAGCTCTATGGCAGTTTTCTAAACAAAATTCAAAAGTTCCACGAAGAAAATACAATGAAGACGTTGCCAGAATGAGTGGGGGAGAATGTCACAAGTCCATTTAGAAAGACCCAAAATCATAAGATTCATTTAAGTCTAAGAAGAAATAATCCAAAATATTCTAGAAGATCTAAAAGATTCCAAAATAGGTGATAAGTAAGGTAGATAAATACATTTAATGTAAAAGTAGGTGAGAATTCATTTGTAACCGTTAGATCGAATTGATCTTAGTCTTCCATTTTAGGAGACCTTTTGTATATATAAGGGGTGATCCCTTCAATTGTATCATTAAGTTTTTTTTTTTTTTTGTATATATAGAAAAGATTCTCTCAATTATATCATCAAGTTATTTTAAATAAATATTATTTATATCAAAATTTCTCTTTTTATAATTTTTATTTTTAAATATTGTGAGTTATTGCTGATTAACTTAACTTTTTCTTCTTAATATGGTCAATAACACATAGGGTCGAGCAAGGAGGGGTTCGAATAAAGGAATTTCCCATGACACATGCCGACAAACCCAATAGAGACGGGACGCGGGTACGGACTGAAATTTTGAGGAATGGAGTCTCGCTTGCTTTACTAAACACATTCGTGTTCGTGATCTAAAAAGCGAAAAAATTAAAAAAGCATTCAGGTTAGTCATAAAGTAGCCACTACTTTTTAGTCGCACGCCTCTTTGCAAGTCAAACTCCCTGCCTTCCATGGAGGCAACGACCTTCTTCTCCGGTGAGATCTTTACAGAACTCATCAAGGTTCTTTACCAAGTCTCCCACAAATCCCTCATGTGTAAAGACATAGCCGACCAGATGCTCCAGGACATCAATGAACTCTACCCCATAATCCAAGAAATCCAGTATTCTGGTGTTGAGCTTCCCCAACACCGTCAGCTTCAAATCAGTCATCTTATGGACACCATGAGAGAAGGCATCGAGCTCTCAAATAAGGTTGCCAAGTCAGGCCGTTGGAACTTGTACAAGAATCTCCAGAAGGCTAGGAAGTTGGAGAAGATACAGAAAAAGATATCTAGGTTTGTTCAGAGTCGAATGCTGGCTCACGTCTTAGCAGACGTGCACCACACGCGCGTTCTGATACCGGAGAGGTTTGATAGGTTGGATCGCTCACTTGGGTCGTTGCACGAGAAGCTGGAGCCCTCAGTTGGTGCGTTGTCGGGAATGGTGCGGGAGATGACGATTGGGGGTGGTGGGTGGGTGCAGGAAGCGGTTCACCGGAGAGAAGAGCTGGAGGTGGAGGCTGGTTTTAGTATTGGTGGTGGTGGTGGAGAGAAGTTAGCCTTTGGGGTGGGTTTGGATGTGGGGAAGAGGAAAGTTAAGGAGATGTTAACGGAGAGAGATGGTTTAAGTTTGGTGGGGATAAGTGGAATTGGTGGTTCAGGAAAAACTACTTTGGCTAATGAAATTTGTAGAGATGCACAAGTTAGGGGTATGTATTTTGTCTTGTCTTTAAATTGGTGTTTCTTTGTCTCTAAATTTATGGATTTGATCTTTCATATTTTCAATCTTGATAGAAACCTTAGTTATGTTTTTTTATTTTTATTTTTTGACTATTCTTTTCAATTCACTTGTCTGGCTTAATGGAATATCGATCCATATAGAGTGATGAAATCACATAAGAAAATTAAAGAGCCTAGGCAACAAACGCTCACGCACCAATCTTGTTGGCATAGAGGACAGTAAGGTAACACCAGTAGTTGCGTTATTGCAGTTAAAAGAGGAATTTGTCTGAATCTGCAAACTGCATAAATCATCCTCGTCAGTCTTGAATTTGAACAGGATGATCTCACTTCAGAATTCAGTGTAGTGATCTGAAATGAACAAATCATATTGTTTGGTCAATTTAGCAAGCAAAGGAATGGAAGATTCCCCACTTCAGCTTTTTCTCAAAAGGCTGCTTATAATAGCTGTGGAGTAGTTAGGAGTGCTATGTTCACTTGCTTTTTGTTTAGGACTGCACACACACACACACACACATATATATAAATTTAACATCTGAAACCTAAAGAAACACATACATATATCTATATATACCCTTTTTTGTAAAGTGGTGAGATTTTTTTTTTTTTTTGGATGAATAGGTGATGAGATATTGATGATGCTGATACCATAATTATACATTAGTCTTGCTTACTGTGGAGATTGACCATCTGACGGTGTTTGCATCTTCCAGAATTTTTCAACAAAATTCTGTTCCTGACAGTGTCACAATCTCCGAATATGGACTCCTTAAAACTCAGTATTAATCAAACTATAGCGGGAAACAATGCACCAGTTGGAAAGTCCCTCATTGTGCTGGATGATGTTTGGAAAGAGTCAGATCTCGAACAGCTGATTTTTGTAGCACCTGGACTAAAGTTCCTTGTTGTTTCGCGATTTAAATTCCCTAGAGTTCTCAATATGACCTATGAGGTAGAATTACTGCGGGAGCACGATGCCATGATGTTATTCTGCCATTATGCTTTTGGCCAAAAGTCCACTCCTCTTGGTGCAGATGAGAGCTTGGTAAAGCAGGTATAGTGAAAACTCTCCTCTCTAAATTTGAATAAAAATTTATTCTTGTTATGCTGCCTAAATTTTATGGATTACAAATGCATTAATAGATCGTCAGTGAATGCAAAGGACTTCCCTTAGCCCTTAAAGTTATTGGATCTTCATTACGGGATCAACCTGAAATGTATTGGTGTAGCGCAAGAAAGAGGCTATCAAGGGGGGAGCCTATTGATGAATCCCATGAAAGCAAATTACTGGATCGAATGGCAATCAGTGTACAGCACTTGTCCAAAAAGGTTAAAGAGTGCTTCTTAGATTTGGGCTCCTTTCCAGAAGATATGAAGATTCCTTTGGATGTCCTCATAAATATGTGGATGGAGATACATGATATCGAATCAGCAGAAGCCTTTGCCATTCTTGTAGAGCTTTCAGATAAGAATCTGCTCACTCTAGTGAAAGATGCCCGGTATGGAAGAAAGTAGTCATTTCTTAAAATCTTCTTCCATTGTACTGTAATTTATGATTTTGTAATGAAGCAGCAATTTCTATTTATGGCAGAGTTGGAGAAATGTATGCTAGTTACTATGAGGTGTCTGTCATTCAACATGATGTTTTGAGAGATCTTGCAATTCATCTCAACAGTAAAAAGGAAATCAATGAGCGTCGACACTTGCTCATGCCAAGAAGAGAAGCAGGGCTTCCAAGGGAATGGGAAAGAAATTCTGACCAACCATTCAAGGCACTGATTGTATCAGCTCATACAGGTTGAAATTGAAATGAACTGAGATCTCTCTTTCATCTGCTTTGCTGTATCCATTTAGTTTTTGCCTTTGCCAGCTGAATTTCTTCTTCTTCTTCTTCTTCTTTTTAAAATAAATGTTACTTTTTCTCCTTGATTTGGCTTTGTTCACATCTAATTTTGGAATGGAAAATTATAGATGAGATGGGAGAAATGGATTGGCCGAGCTTGCATTTTCCAAAGGCTGAAGTACTCATCCTGAACTTTTCTGCCAATAATTACTTTTTGCCACCTTTCATTGAGAACATGCCCAAGCTCAGGGCTTTGGTTGTGATAAATCATGGCACATGCAATGCAGTCCTCCGCAACTTTGCAGTCTTCAACAATTTGGTCAACCTCAGAAGCCTCTGGCTTGAAAGGGTATGTGTCCCTCAGTTATCCAACACCACAATACCCCTAAATAATATGAGAAAGATATCTCTCATCCTCTGCAAGATTGGGAGCAGCCTTGATCCATCAGTCGTAGACCTGCCCCAAATATTTCCTTGTTTGTCTGAGCTAACGATTGATCACTGTGATGACCTAGTCAAATTGCCTGAAAGTATATGCAGAATGTACATGCTTAATAGTCTGAGTATCACCAACTGCCACAGCTTATACGGATTACCTGATTCTCTGGGCAAACTATCATTTTTAAAAATTTTGAGGCTATATGCTTGCCCAAACTTGAGAACCCTTCCCTCTAACATATGTGAGCTAGGTTGTCTCCAGTACCTCGATATCTCTCAAGGTGTCCATTTGTCGTCTCTTCCCGAAGGAATTGGTAGATTATCAAGATTGGAGAAAATTGACATGAGGGAATGCTCACAGATTAGAGGTCTACCAGCATCTGCTTCATCACTGCGATCTCTTCGCCGTGTTATTTGTGACGATGAGGTATCTTGGTTGTGGCAAGATGTTGTTGAGGTATTGCCAAGCCTTGACGTTCAAGTTGTGGAAAAATGCTTCACATTGGAGTGGCTTGATGATTAAATAAAGCTGTTACTGCAAATTTCACCAAAGCCAGTTTTGGCCAGCATGTCCAGGCTTTATTGGCTGGGCGTCCATGCACAGACAAGCTGCCAAAGGGATCAACTTCATGGTTTTAACTTACCCAGCTCCCCTGTGGGGACAATGCTGGAAATAGTATCAGCCCTTCCAATTCAATGGGGTTGCCCATACTTCATGATGGAAGCCGGACCGTCTATTCGTATATAACATGACCATAAGCTTGTACCACTTTTCCGCATAGCTGCTGTTCATGGGTGTCAACGTAATTATCATGTTTTATCTCTTATGTATGTGAATTTTCTAGTTGTAAATGTATGAAGTGATGTTCATCCACCTTTCTAATTATAAGTTGAACTGCTTTTAGCTCTGGTTCATATTCAAACTATCAAGCTCGTAAATTTCAAGCATGCTTTGTATGTGAGTGGGGGAGGGGTGGATCTGGGAACATGAGCTATGTCCGCTCCATGTCCCATGTGATCCTTCCTCTTTGGAAAACAGTGCTTTTAAGCCACTCTGTCCCGCACCTCTATGGTTATGTCCAATATCTTATTTACCTTTTCATTTTGTATGTTCCACGCCATTTTTTGATAGCTGTGTTGAATGTCTTCTTCTTATTATTATTAGAGTTTTATGGGAAAATTATAAGAAGGTATAACGTTTTTGCAATTAATGGATTATGTTTATTCTTTTATTTATTAGCTGTTCACCTTTTTTTTTTTTTATTACTAAAAGTATTTCATTTCATTTTTAGTTTTTTAATTTTGGTGAGTATTGTGGAAAAGGGGGGGGGGGGGGGGGGGTGGGGTGGGTTCAAAACTAGTCGTTGTTTTAACGAGAGACTAATATTAATACTATAGAGACGTAACAGTTATGGCAATCCATGCTTCTTTGTCCAGGCTCTTATAGCACGATGTGCAGAATGATTTGTATACTTTGTCTTTTGATCCATTCAGCAATTGTAATATATTGTAGTCGGTACATATAGGGAAAGCTTTGCTTATTCTTTTACATCTTTTGAGATGTAGGGATCGAAAATTATGGCTTTTATATGAAATTGAAAAAGGGAAAGCTCATTCTTTATTTCCTTTCTTACGCCTATGTTCCGTTAGGTTCTGGATCATATGTTATTTTTTACAAAGTATAAACAATAATAAAATTTTGCGCCTGTCTTTGTCATACTTCAGTATCACGCGTTAAGAAGAGAAACTTCTACGGTAGGACTACGGTGCGTACTAGTGTTTTTTTTTTCCTTTTTTCCAACTGAAATATACATTATAAATGTTTATTTTGAGGGTGGGGAGATCAATCCAGTCTACCCTGTTAAAAACTCCGGACTAGATTACAAAAGGCTACTAGTGCTTGAGATATTATGTATATATTTTTAGTGACCTTTTACGTTAGGTGATGAGTAAGCAATTAGTCAATTCATTACACGTTTTGGAACCGCGTAGCCGGAGATCAAATACTTTTTTGTGGGTTTTGAGGACATTTCCTGGTGACTTCCCATAGCCAGTCAGTAGTCACTCTCAATTATTGGTTGACATTGGCAGGACTTACTACAATTCAATAGGCCCTGATGATAAGGTTCAGTTGGAAACCTTTGATGTCTATTTCGTCCCCTTTTGTTTTGTCTTTTTTTATTCTTTCCCTTTTCTGTTTTTTAATTCATATATGGCCGTCGTCCTCGTGGTGCTCGATGAGGCGGAGCCCCGAACGTCACTTAGGTAGTCCTCACCCTCTTTTTATTTATTTATTTATTTTTGCTTGACTTGACTAAATGGATTAAATTTTTCGGTTATAGTTCCATGTCTAGGTTGTATCTATTGCTGTGTGTCAAGTGGGAAAAAGAAAATTAATATTACTTTTAAAAAGTTTCCTAAAATACGGTTACTATAAAATTGATCTTAAAAATGTAATACTTAATAAACATGTTTTAAACTCAAGATATTATTTTATCTGCTCACTCAGAAAGTGTGTTAAATGATAATAAGACATTGACTTTAGCAGCAACTATTTTTCAAACTATCAATACCATAAAAAGCAATATTTGGTGGTTTGGTAGTCACATGAGGTGATGGACCTATGAGAAAATCTTCAATAGTTAGGTTAGTGAGAACTCTTTGATGCTTAAGTTAGCAAAAAAAGAAGAAAAAAAAAGAGTGCACACCTTGAGAGCTGAAAGAGTGAGATAAGAACTCTTAAATTGTGCTTCATTTTATACCTTTAACTCCATGACCTATTTATATAGGACATAAAGCTTACTTTTCAGGGATACATAATAGCCAAGGATCAGCTCATACACAGTTGGTGTAGACATGTGTATACAATACTATAGAAGAAAGGCCACCTAGTCGATTGGTAAACCTTAGGAATGGTGGCTATTACGTCTAAAGTGAGTATAGCTGTCACATCTAAGGCAGTGAAATAGATAGACCACACCATAGATATCAGAAAACATTTAGCAAGGAGAGAGAAAGAGAGCAAGAGAGGCATTAGAGGCTCTAAATCATGCCTCAAGGACTTAGCATGTGCTCTAGGGTCAAGGTTGGTGTTGCATTGTAAGCTTGGATTAGAGTGGCTCGAGGATTGAGGGGTCCTCATAGAAGTAGTGCTTAAGGTGATAGGAATTAGCCTCTTAGATCGATCACACGTATCCCAAGCTATAGGACTCCAATGACTCACTCGAATAATATTAGCTCGAAGCCATACTTAAGATGGGGAATCCTATTCCGAATTGATCTCCTGCCGACCTGACTGTCAAACCTTTACGTATGCCAGACCTGCTCTTACCCAACAGCCATGCTATGGTAGGATACTTGAGAAGATAGCCTTAAGAACATCCGAGCTGAGTTCCCAAGCCGATCATAAGCATCTAACCCCAACTCAAGCTAACTACTTTATAGTGTGACTAGCTAGCCCCCTGATTTGATCCATATCAAGTCGGCCCTTGATTAGAAGGTCTCTTTTCTCTTCCTCGCCTACTTTGTACCATATTACTGACATCTAACTATCGAGCGACATGTATCTTCTAGTGCAATGTTTTAGAAGGATTCTTACTTTTTCCGTACTAAATATTCTTAACCTTTTTTACTCTTTTTAGTATATATTATGTAACTTAATTGTAAGAATACCTTTTCGTCTTTTAATACATGTAAGGTAACCCTAATGAGTAGGTATAAAAACTCCTACTTGTTTGTACAAAGCATTAATCATCAATACAAAAATTATTCACATTTCCTTTGAATAATCTTAGTATTCTCATTATTCTTCAACTCTTATCTATTCTTTTTAGTAAGGAGTAATGGCAAATGACTCTTTAGTTCAGACCGGTAAGTTACATCCGGCGAATTGTAGGCCAAGTAAGATCGAGTTGTACGTTATATTCATTCGATAGCTACCCAGACTTTATTGGCTTTTCTTTTGTTTCTTTTGATTTACTTCGTTGTGGTGCTTCTTTATATGTCCGATCCTAGAGTCGCATTACAAGGGTAGTCCCGTAGACTCATAAAAGGCATTGGATAGAGTCTCCAAGGGACTTGAAGAGGTCGAATGGAAAGGTGTTTAGGATAGACTCGAGTAAGCTATGTTGACTCGTATGTAGACCATATAGGACCATCCATCAAGTAGGGTTTGAGGAGGCATAGGGGGACTCGTACAGTGATGTATCTCCAAGGTCGTACATACGGAGAGGCACCACAATAAACAAAACAAAATAAAATGAGGGGTTTTGATAAATTTGTAAGCTATCTAATTGGATATGATACACTAACAAAATTTTACACGACTTAAGACTTGTTGGATGTGATGCACCAATCTGAGCGATAGGGTTACTTGCCATAATCCTTACTAAAGGGATTGATAAAAATAGGTAAATGAGAGCTTTCTAAGGGAAAAGTCTTAAGGGTTTTTCATTAAATGTCAAAGTCTGACTAAAACTCTATACATAATGGAAAACTTGTAAATAAAAAGACTAAAAGGATACTTTAATGGCATTCTTGTAAATACAAAATAAGTATAAAGGTAATTTAAGAAAAATACAAGAAATAAGATGTCTAAATAACATAAACAAAAATAAGTGACCAAATGAGATGTCCAGATGAGGAGTGGATGAGTTGAGCTTCAATATTTGATTGAGTCGGTACCCCGAATCCTATTATGTAGGTTACTTAATTTGTGTTGGAGTGCGCATCGTAGGGTGCAAGTGGGATCAAGTAATTCGAACTACTGAAGGGAGCCAAGTTTGTTGGCCTAAAGTAGTATTCGGGGGTAACAAAAAAGGTAGAGACACTTAAACTTGAGCCTTAGGAGCTTGGGCCTAAGATGGTTTATCAATGCTTCCCCTTCCTCCACTTCTCGTTGGTGTTTAGACGGTAAGGGAAGCAAACCTCTCGAGCTCTAAAGGCTTAAGCTTGAGTTGTAATGGAGTGAGTCTAGGGAGAAAATCGAAGGCTATTAAGCACCTGTACGTATGATGTGACAATGAATTTGACCAACGTGACCTTTGAGTTACTTGAGGTTCAGTGATCACGCTTGAGTTAGTTTACATGGCGTTAGGAATGTATATAAGGGATATATTGGCGATCTGTATGCTATGTAAATCTAAGTCGTTGGGCATTAGGTGAGGACACATGGATGGTCGAGCTTGAAATTACCATTTAGGCGAGAAAGGACAATCTATATGCCCTTTATTCACCTATATAAAAAGGCCTAAAGGGGGCTCATTCCTTCACCTTTATTCTCTTTCTTAACTAAAATCTGCTTGAATTTTTCTAGAGTTCCCTCAGTCTTCATTTAAAACCAAATACATAAAGTGAGACTACGATGGTTGATCAGAGTAGCTCAGGATTTCAAGGTAGTTCTTCTTCAACTTCTAGCCAAGTCTCTACTATGGTCAAAGAGACCTTAAAGGCGATAGCCAATCCTACCTCACTACCCTAAATAGCGGTGATAGCTAAGAGCGGTAGTGATGAATTGTGGCCTTAGAAAATGAGGAGGAAGTATGCGATTGAAAGGCCTTGAGAGGCATATGCCAACAATGGGTTAGATAGTAGGCAGGTAGAACTATTGCGACTAAAAAGTATGAATGAGAACACCATTGAGTATGCATTGAACAGACATGATACTAAGGTGTTTAATGTGCTGTGTATTGCTATAAGGGATAAGGACATCGATTGGGTTATGGAGAGGCTTAGGAGAGAGCAAAGGGTGTGTGACCTTAGGGGTTCGACATCATTTTAACTCTATGTGAAGTCGTTTGAGTTTAGGCTTCGATTACCATTCATCAAGTTCTAGCATGAAGTCTTCAAGCACTTCAAGTCTATTTGGGTTCTTTGCACTTGAATGCACAAATGCAGCTGCTTGGGTTCAAAGTGGTCTTCATGTACCACTTGTGAAGACCCACAACTCGGCTCTTTAGGAATTTTTTTCATTCTAAAGTTGAGCCTCAATGGTTTAGTCTATCACTCAGCCTAAAACGAGCACATGAGGATATTTTGGGGGTTGAAGTCTAAGGTGGAGGGTTGGAAGGACATCTTCTTCTAGGTGAGGTTAAATGGAGACTTGCCCTTCCCCATCAACTAGGCCTGGCGTATAAGGATGTCATCAGTAGGCTACATGGTCGGGGAGGATGATGATGTGAGGGAAGAAATCCTTGATAAAGCATTCTAACTCAAGGGCCCGTTCAATGTCCATAATGTGCTCACCAACTACATGCAGGGGACATTATTATTCGATAAGGAGACAAGTAATAGTTGGGAGCCTAACTGAGGGGGGTCGTCGAAGTTTTCCCTTTGCACCATTGTTATGAGAAAGGGGCTCAAGATTCCTCCTCCTCAATAGTGTCACTTTTATTATTATTATTTTTGTTTCAACTATTATGTTTAACTAACTATGTCTTTGTGTTCACAGTTTTGTAGATTTGCACTATAGACTTCCACTAGTCATTAGAGAGGTATTGTGAGTGGATGATCTAAGAGTGGGTCGAGAAGAAGAAGACGAAGGCCTAAGTCCTAAAGACAAGTACCTTGGGTGCTACTGGAGGGGGTAAGGACGCCCCTTTAAGGAAGAAGAGCAAGAAGGGTACTAACCCCTCAAAGGGGAAGAAGAACAAGAAAGGCTTAGACCGAGGTGGGGGGGTAGGCATAAGGGGAAGGAAAAGGGTAGGTAGATGTGGCCATCAATCCTTGAAGCCATTTAGGTTGTGTCAATGGGGGTGCCCCTGACTACTCTTATAATGCAAACTCCTAAGGGGAGGGGGCTCGTGCAGGCGAACCCTACCATTTAGTAAGGGTTTAGGTAGACCTATTATGAATTCCTCTATTAGAAGCTCAGTGAATACAAGAGTTGTAGATCATGGACAAGCCCTTTATTGATGGGATAGGGAGCCAACGACATCAATAGCAGTAGGCCTTCGAAGGTACTCCATAAGAATGTAGGGTAGAGGTATTGGAGATTGATGACATTGAGTCTACAATAGTAGCTATGGTGAAGTTGCACAAGGAAGGCTTAAGTGTTATAAGTGTCTATGAATTAGTTCTTGTAGCTAATAGTTTGTTTGTCTATATGTAGGCTATCACAATCTATGATTACACCTTCACTTGTAAGTGCGAGCTTCGTAGGGTGATATGTCTTGCATTTTGTTGTCAAGTGTACAATGCCTTACTTTGCTCTTATTATAGGTGGTTTTTAGGGGCCTATTCATTTGGAGGAGTAAGTCTCTAAGCTCTAAGATGAGGTTGAGGTCGAGAAGAAGAAGAATTAGGATATCATCTTGACCTATAGTGACCTAAAGGAGCGGAATAAGAAGCTCGTTGATGATGTAGCTTAAGTAAAGGCTAAAGTAAAGGCCATAGGGAAGAGGAGCAAGGAGCTTACAGCTTCACTAGATGCTAGTGATAAGATGGAGCAATAGTATCTAAGTATGGAGAATAGTACGAGCTAAAGTCCTTTAGAAATAACTGAGTCTTAATCTCAACTTCCTCGATTGGCTAGATAATAATGCTTTGGTGTTTGTAGAAGGTTCCAAAGAGGAGTCTATTACAGAGGGAGGTGGCCATGAAGATTCAATTGGGGCCTAGTAAAGGTTCTCCATGGTTGTTTTTCCTTCTTTCCCCTCCCTTCTTTTTGTGCATTTCTTTTTTCCCCCTTTTTTTGTTTTCTTTTTCCAAGTAGACTTATACTCGAGGTTAGGATGCTAACCCTTGAAGCCTTATAAATACCATGTAGACTAATGAAAATATTTTTTTTTCATCTTGTGTTATCTCCTCATAGTACAAAGCTCATTTTATGCTTGTTCCCTTTATTGCTTATTTTAGTAAGTAGTAGCATAGGCTTGGGTGTTTGAATGCTTATTAAACTATAGGGGATCAAGTGAAGTACGGGGCTACGTTTGGATATGTCACTTAAGTGTCTATGGAACTCAGTCATGCCTAGTGCTTAATGTAGTAGTGCCTCAACTAGGTTGTTCGTAGTTCCTTGTGTTGACTTAGTTTAAGGTGGGACGCTTCGAGTTTTGGCCTCGTGCATTTTGTTTAACATTTTACTTGCAAAGTATCTAAGTATCTTGGGGAAAGTTGTTCCATCGAGGAGTGCTACAAGAATGCTCGTAGGCTTCATGACCAAGTCATGCTTGGTCTAGAGCACTAATCCTTCATAGGCTACTGAAGAGCTGTAGACCAGTATACCAAATGGACTAGTGTACTTGGTTTGAAGCACTAACCCTTCATGGGCTATTAAGGAGTTATGGACCAATGCATTGATTGGGCCAATGTACTTAGTACATTAGGTCGATGTACTTAGTCTAGTACATTCTGGAGCATTAACCCTTTGTGGGCTATCGAGGAGTGATATCAGGTAAGCGCACCTATCAATTTTAATATAGCGGATATGAGTCCGAGTCGATCCCTTAGAGATTTTGAGTACTAATATTAACTTTAGCTTTATTATCTAACCGGAAAATTATGATAAGTTGAATAAATTAAAAATACTGAAATTAACCAACTAAACTAATTATGAAACTTAGTTAAACAAATTAGAAAGCAATAAACTACGAACGACTTCAAGTATGCAATGATGTATTTAGGAATTATTTCCCCTAGTGTTTAACATGTAACCTTTTAAAATATATTCAATTTAGTTTCTATAATTCTTGACCGAAGGGATTCACAATTAAAGCTAATATCTTTCTCAAGCATATTAACCCTAATTCTAAATTATTTACCGGAATCTCTTCACTTAGTAATATAACTTAGAATTGCATTAATGTATAATGAATTCCCATGCAAACAATTAACTTTCCAGAAGAAACATGTATCTTATCTCTAAGTATACATGTAATTCTCTTCAATTATGCTAAGATCTAATTACACATGCAATTTCTCAATCAACATGCATAATATCATATATTGATACTCTAGAATTATCAATCCATAACTAAACGACATAATTGAATCAAGAAAAGATAAAAACTTTCTTGAAATTATAATTCAATCCAAGGGTTACATGAAACCCTAGGTTCCATAATCCTAAATACTCGAATTCTAAGCTATCATAACGAATCTAAAAACGAGTTCCATCAAAAATATAAAATAAAGCATGAAAACCCCTCTTGATTTGATGAACAATCTCTCTAATCTTGAAATCGATGTTGTTCTTGCTTCTTGATTAATGTTCTCCTCAAGTCTCCTCTCGTCTCTTGTGTCTCTCCGTTTCTGTAATGTCTCCCTCTCCTTTAAACCCTAAGATATCCTTTTATATGTGTATTACACGGATTCTATTTTCGTCACCGGACACGGGCGTGGGACACGGCCGTGTCCTCAGGTCGTGTAACTTTCTGCACAAAGGTAAAATTTCTGCACAACTTCAAAATTTCATAACTTCTTCGTTTGAACTCGGAATTGAGTGAAACTTGATTCCTTTTCTTCGTTTTCGAGCCTAGAATGCGTTTAAACCATGAAATCAATATTTTACTCAATTAAGTATCAATTTCTTTAAAGAAAACCAAAAATGTAAGGGAAATACCATAAAATCACCATATAAAATATATTTAAAATTAGAGTTATCAAGGAGCTATGGACTAGTGTATCGATTGGAATGGTGTACTTAGTTTAGAACACTAACCCTTAGGGTGTAAGTATTATTAGGGCGCCCAAGATATATGTTACACATAAATAGATAGCTTTTTTTCAAAGTATAGGAAAGTAACATCCATAAGAAGTGGACTGGTTTAGTCTTCCTATTACTTTAAAGATGAAGGACATAGTCATTGTAGGGACCAATCTGTATTAATATTGTCTTAAAAGCTTGAATGCTTTGGTATTAGGTATAGATTTATTTCTTGTCCACATCTGTGTATTTATTTCTCAATATGAGTTAATGTATATTATTATGTAAGATGTAGACTAGATAGGGATGTGGATCCACTAAAGAAAACAATAAGAATTTAAAATAGACTGGTAAGTTGTAGCAAGAGTTTGAGATAACTAGTAAAAGTAATTTTTAAGGAAAAGGTTTGTATTTGGTATAAGAGAGAGAAATGATTGTAATCAATAGATAAAGCTATTCAATTAAAACCAATAAAGACATATTGTAGGGAGAAGTTGTAAGGAATTATATTTGCAACATAAGTATCATTAAATCAATCATATGTTGTATTATATTTGGTACGAACAAAAAGAATAAAATGAAATATCTAAGTATGGCATGACACTATTACAATAGTTATAATAACATATTACTTGATATTGTAATCTATGCATCTATTTGCTCAATAATATGGAATATAGTTTATTTGTTAGTTGACTTTCACAAAAATCTTCTTACTTATTTATTTTTAAGTTGCTTGCTGGGTCCTTTTTTAGCTATATATGCACCTACAGTCCTATTAATTAAACTCTTCCATTTTTGGCTTTTGGCATTGTTCTTGTTACAATTCCATTTTAGTTAATTAACACATAGACATGAAAAACATACGATAGAAAAAGCACATGTATCCTTCTTCATATAAACTTGCTCGTTCAATACATCATTTGCAACTTTATCCTTAACACCTCATCTATAAGCTCATCTAAAAGGCTTTCTATAGTACCCATAGGCAATTAGGAGGCATTACATCATCTAAAATCAATCAATCAACATCATTATACACTAATAGTATAAATCCCTAAAGAATATTATTAAATGTAACATGAAAACAATATCAATGTCATTTTGAATTGTCTTAAAAACCACTATCCAACAATTGGTTAGGGATTAAGTCTTAGATAACTACATTTTGATCATTCTAAGCTTGGCAATTTAGGACCTAACCTGCTAAACCTAAATACGACATGGCAAGATTTAAATAGGTATAGGTATTGAAAAAATAGACACGAGACACAAATGGGTCAGACTCATCTAGATACATTTAAATTAGTGGCTAGGTTTCAGTCAGGGTTGTAGACTCATTTATGAACCTATTTATTAAATAAGTTCCATAAATAGGTCCTAGGTTTGATTTGTGAACTCCTTTACTATTAGTAATTTATTTTTTCTTTTATCACTTTCATTTCCAAAGGAGAGTAAAGAAAAAATGTAGATGGTTTGGTCCGATCTATACTTCACATGACAATTGATATAGTTAAATTAGTCAAATACAAACATTTTTTCATAACGAAAGTTCCTTCTATCTTTAACTTCTTTTTTCTTTCTACTTCCTTCTAATTTCCAACCATAAGCCAAATACTTTTTGATCTGACTTCATAAGCTTTCAAGTTTGAATCTTTTATCAACTATTAAAGCAAGTGTGAAGTTTTAAATCTTCTTCACCACACGATGAGGTATTATTTTTTAAATTTTTTATGTTTTCATTCCATCAATTAGCATGCCCTATTCTTTATCTTTATAGTTTTTTTTTTCATCATACCACGATAGTAAGGTATTAAATTATTAAACTTCATATAGAAATTGCTTATTGAAATTTGTTATAAGAAAATAGTATGCCATGTTATTTTTTTATTTTTTATTTTTGTTCTTTATAATGTGCTAAGATTGGATTTCTTTTTTTAATGAGAAAAAAAAATTATGGATGGTAAAATAGTATTACATTACAAATGTCTATTAAGCTAATCTTTAACATAGAAAAAATTAATTATGAAGATAATAATTACTTTTTATACATAAGAACTTGATCATTCTTTGGTTGTTGATAGGCAAAGTTTTATAGGGAAACATTGGAACAGAGACAATGAGCTATTGGTATTTGTGTTTTTTTCTCATGCTATTATTATAGCAAAATGATGAACCGAAGTATTCATGGTCTTAATGAGTGGAAAGTTGAATAAGAAGAATTTCATTTCCCAAGGTTTCCGATGGTAAAAAGTAGAGTTATAGTGAATGAATTAGAAGTATATGAACCATCTCCATCAAGACCAATTTTAAAACTTGGGTTTGTACTTTAACTCTAAACTAAGAGACTAAACTTAAGCATGCCCTTTGCCATGGACAAGAGTGAATCCATATAAATTGAATAATCTATATCTTATGCTTAGAAATTCATTTTATTTCATATGATACTTATAATTTTTTTTACCTTGTTTAAGAATTTGAATCATTTAAGAGAATGCAAGCTCTTAAGAGTGCCCCCAAATCTAAGTCAGAGCTATATTTAGATGAGGAGAAACATGTAGTTGAGTTATTGGAAAAACAGTTAATTTCAATATCCTCATTTTGGAATGAAATGTGATGTTTTAAGCATATCAATATCCATGGATGCTTCAAAATCCACATTTATTAATGAAAGTTAAATGTTGGATCAACATCACAGCTTATTGAAGTTAGATATTATAGAAGCTCTTTAATATACCAAGGATTGACTCTATGATGAAGAAGATAGCAAATTAAAATATTTTTTTAAAATTTTGGTGTAATATATTTTATTGAAACACTTTTTTTTTTTTATGTGTAGATTTTTTAACCATCTCTCTTAAAGATCTAATAAGAAATGTAATGAATTTGGAAATCAACACTGTTAATACCCTTTAAGTTAGAATTCCACTTAATTAAGTGATGTTATGTCATTTAAATTTTGAGATTTCTTGTGATTTGATTAGAGTTTTTTTTACTAAGACTTTATGATATATATACTTGTAGAATTCAAATATTATTATCTTTCATTTATATTTTGCATGTGTAAGTATATTATAGTTTTTTTTTATAACTTTTTAACTAATAAATGGGTTTAATCATGACACGAGACATGCTAATTAAACAAATCGGATTACAAGTTTAGATATTCAAACACGACTAATAAATGAATCATGTCACGGTTAATGTTTCTAAACATGAACCTATTTAGACACAGATATAAGACATGAGACGATAATACGAAGTCTTAGCCTTAACTCATCTAAACTCCTCAATGATCTCTTTAATTTCAAATTAACTCATGAAATCAAGGTCTACATTTCTTACAGCAAAGTCACTAGCATATGTTTGGGTTACCTTTTTCGTAAACCTCTATCCATGATGTATCAATGAATTCATGGGAAATGGAACTATAGTAGCTTAATCCTGAAAAAATATAACAATAGTTATTAGTAGCATGAATAACTTTATAAAAAGAAGTCTCTCGCCATGTTGGTTTTATAAATGCATCATTATACTTTTCCACTACATCATATGTTCAACACACTTATACATTTCGTAGCTTACGTTCACAAATGCACTACTGGCATAAGTATACTTGTACATAAAATAATTATACATCTAATTACAAGAACCTTTCTTTTTTTTTTTTTTTTAATGTTAGATAATGTCAAATAAAATTTGCAACTTAGGAAATGTAGCGACTAATGAGTAGCAATAGTAAATTTGAGAAATACACATGCTATTTAAATTTGACCTCTAATTGTAGAAAACTAAAATCACCAATTAATGATTTTTAAATTTGATTAAGACAAAAATAATTATATATCTAATACGAAGAGGAAATTATTGTACCCATAGAGAATGGTAACATAATGATTGAAGATAGAAAGGAGAAGGGAGAAAGAGAGATAAAATGACACCAACATTGTGTAAGAGAAGGTTAGGTAAGAAGTGCAAGGTTAGAGTGTACTCTAAGGTGATGAAAGATGCAGATGGTTAGGTTAAATGCAGACAAGATGATCTAGGTTTGGTGATAAAGATATCTAATACTAGGAGTTTTTGCTGATGAAATGAGAAAAGAAGAGTTACGCTAAAAGAGGTGGATTTCCATTTGGTTTTATTATTATTATTCTTTTTAATACCTAACATCTCTTTGTATATCATAATAGTGCAAAAGTTAGTTATATCAAGTGTAGAAATGAAAAGAGAGTATTGCAAAATGAAAAAGTGTGAAAATACAAATATGTAACTGTAATTTACACTAAATAATATATATTTTAAAACACTTGTTATACATTTTACAGCAATGAATAATAAGTGTCAAGATGCCAGCTATCACTTTCCAGCATATAATAGCTAAAAAAATCATTTTTAAAAAAAATCTAAGTTATATTTGAGGGATAATTACAAAAAGGAAAAAAAAAAAACACATATATGAGTTTTAATAATTTTTTCACTTTGTAAACCATTGTTAAGAGATTTTCATAAGGTAGTTGAGATTCGACACAACTTACAAAATGAGTAAACATAAACTAAGGATAGGTGTTGGAGGTTGTTCCACCACGACCATTATGATGCCTGAGTCAGTAAGGTATTAAGAGATGGTAAATGTGCAACGTAGGTGAGAGAGAATAAGAGTTAGACTTGTTTACTCGTTACTTTGATTTGCTATTTATAGATGTGGTGGCAAGATATATATAGAAGGAGAAAATGTGTGAGTCCTAATCTTTGACCTTCTACCCAAGACCCAAAGTAGAGAATTACTTCTACTATACATGGACCTATGAAGTATAGCTGAGGGAAAATAATAGAATAAAGCTATTAAAAGAAGTTTAATCATGTGACCATAGTCAAACTATTTGATATCAATTTAAATTAGGGTGCTCAAAATTATTCAGGGTATTTAGACAATTTTGTTTGAATTGAGCCAAATTTTAATATAAGGTCATAAAAGTTAGATGAAAAACCCTAGCAATATCAATTTCTCAAAATAAAGTATATATAATATTTAATTTCAACAAAACATATTTTTTATTGGGTATGCTCAATAATTATCGAAAACTTGAAATTAGAGTTCTGAATGACCATGAAACTTTAGAGATAAGTTATTTAATATATAAAAATAATTTTAGGAGTCAAACAACAAATAGTATAACTATATAGCTAAAATATATTACTAAGTATACCTAAATAATTAATAAAAATCATATTAAGTTAAAAGAAAATTATAAAAAAATTGCCAAATGCATCTGAATTCCTTGTAATTGGATGTGGACTACTCTCAAACTATTAGAAAATGTATCTTATGAGGTGATAAGTGTCATGCTCTAAAGCAATAGAATCGCAACAGTCCTACCGTACAAAGTATTCTAGGATAGAAGCTAATTTTACAACTACTATTTTGGACTTGATTTATACAAGGCACTCACAACTAACCCGTTTTGAAGTAAATAATTCATAAATTAAACATGTTATTTAACTATGTAATTATGAAAAATACATATTTATACTTAATAATCCGAATATGTTTACAAGATTTAGTAGTCTAATCATAATCTACATAGGTAATACATAAATTAATACTAAAACTTTAAAGATAGAATCCAAACTTAAGAATGTATCTGATCCTCAGTTTTATATTCTCACTCCTTAAGATCTAGTAGTTGCTAGTTTTAGGATAGTTATATGGTCGCTTTTTAGTTACCACTTGCAACAACATCTATAGGAATGTAAGCAATCAATAGTTTAATGAGTTGAGACGAAGACTTAAAACTATACATCAACTACAAACATAGTTATCACCCAATTTAATTAGATGCAATGCATATTCAAGCAAATGCCATCACATGATGTTGTTCAACCTATCGTGAGATTAAAGAAATTATAGCCATTCTAATTCGGGTTAAGGAGTTTTTATTTAATACAACAGCTCACAACCAAATCTAAGCTTGTGCAATGGAGACACTACTCCTCCCATAACTACCTTCGAACCATTGATTTCACCCTTGTTGTGAAAAGGATGAAAAAGGGACCCATTATGCTATTTAGTGCTATCTTTTTCGAATAAGTTGGTATTTGGTCGGAGAACCCTAATGGGTTGCTATACAGGTTCGATTTAAAATTTCAACTCATATATTTAATTATATTTGGTTTAAGGTATTCAATCATTTCAAACAAATCACACAAATACAAGCTAGAGAAATAAATTAAAATCATATCATCAAGCTTAGAAATAAGCACATATAGGTATGCACACGGTTAACTATCTAGTAATCACAACCAAGTATAATCTTAAGCCTTTGAGTACTACAAATTAATCTTCCAAAATACAGTAACGTATTAATTTCAGTTTACCTAGACTCCTCGCTTGCTTACTTAAGATACGACTCACATATGTCATCGCTGATAATCCCTATAATACAAATGTTGTTTCGGCTTCCATATCTCTATCATAGATAGGTTTTGTTTTGAAATTCTTATCGTTATCTTGAATGTAAGGTTTTATTATACCTAATTATTCAAATTTTTAAATTTTTACAATTATTCTTGATTTAGGCTAAGTTCTGGTTTAATTTCCAAATTGATTTCTAAATTAGGTTCTACTTTAGTTTCTACGTACAGTTTTATACGCGAACCCGATAAACTTATTTCGACCCATAATGTGAAATTAATTATATTATTTTTTGATATCCTAAATATCACTTCTAGTCCTCAATCGGCGTTTTAGTCTATGTGGTACATCCTAATCTTAATTTAACTATCGAATTTACTCCCGTTGTAAAAAAATTTTACATTTTTTATATAATTATATAAATATATACTTAATATTAGATTTATTTTATATTAATATTATTATAATATCATCACTTTTGGCATAATATTTTCTACTCATTAATGTCCTATATTTTCACATTATGTGTTATTATATAATTCACTCCTAAATCACTTATTTAACACTTCTAATATTATATATATCATCCTTCATCCTCCAATAACATATAAAATGTCTAATCATATCCTAAATCAGAATTTTATACCTAATTACCCTAAATTGTAAAATTAACTTAAAATATACCATTTTATCTATTATATACATACTACATAATACTCTTAATAATTACATCTAATACCTTAAATGTTACAAATATCATACTATATCAGAATTTAATATTCTAAAACACATAATTATGCACTAAATTAGTAATTACTTAGTTAACTCAAAATCACCCATTTTATTCATCATTTTAAGACCTAAAAATCATCTAAAATTTTCGAAATAGATTTTTGAAAAATCTTTTCATAGCACTGTTTTAAATACTCTAACTAACCTATATAAAAATTTTGAGCTTATACCCTTAAGGTCATTTATTTCTAAATCGAACAAAACTCGGGTTTGTGAGATTTTTTAAGGACAATATATTTATAGACATAAAATCATCAAACTAAAATTTTTCCCTAAATCTATATACATTAAAACCATAGAATACCAAATTTCATAATTTTCTATAATTATTTAGTATTTTTAATAAATAAAGGAAAAATGGAAGGTAGATCAAACTCACCGGAAACCGACCTTTCCGCCACCTCCAACCACCTTAGGTGCATTGGCTCACCCAAGTGAGTGGTTCATTACATGGTGGTGAGTTTGGTTCCTTCCCAAGTGGTTGTTGGATGTAGTCTTCCCTTATAAACCCTATTTACACTATATTTTTCTAATTTTTCCTAAAAATACCCTTTCATCTCTTCTTATTCCCTCCCTAATTTTTCTAACTTCAAAACAAAGCTAAATGAATTCCAGAAGAGGGTCCTCTAATTTATATGGTTGTTTAGTTAGGTTAAGGAATTATTTTGTACCATTTGTCCCTTATCTTTTCTTCTTTTCGCTTTCCATGTGTTTAAATTTTATTGGTTGTTTTTCTTTCTTCCATTTCTAAGCCATCGCGCCCCTATTCCAGACTATTCCACATTTTTTTAGCAATTTTTTGGATTTTTTTTTATAATTTTTTATGAATTTTCTTTAATTATCTAGCATTATTTTGACATATTTAGGATATTTTAAGTAATTTTATGTATTTTTATCTACGTGTAAATAAACATACGGTATAAATAAATACTCCTAAATATTATTTAAGTTGTTTTATGATTTTTAGTATACATATAATTTATCTCTATCGATTTATTAATTATCGGAACTCTTTTTGCACATTTTTTATAAATAATAGAAAATTTACATATAATTTAATATTATAATAATTAATTTATTGATTATTTATTTTCTTAAATCTAAATTCATAGGATCACTTTTATTAATATTCTTAACTTCATTATAAAATCTAAGCTAGATCGAACAACTTACCTAACTATTCTAAATTTTACAAACCGAATACTTGATTGTGAGGCTTACAGTAAACAAAAACAAAAGCAAAAGTAAAACTAAGGCTATATATTGAGATAATAAGACAATTGACACTTAGGATAATTTGCTGGTACATTTCCACCAACTTACCATGTATGAATCACGATCTAGAGTGAACTTAGATCATTTTGCAACATTTAAGAGCTCTTAAATCTTCTTAAACACTGAGAATTCATAGGAAAACAAAAAAAAAAAAAAAAGAAATTAGAAAATTGTTGCAAATATAAGTGAATTTAGGGTTCCCATAGCAAACTAAAACCTAACAAGGCAAGGCTTTGGACTTAAGCAATTAAGGAGGAGACAAGCTTGGTCGATAACCTTAAGTGGCTAAACAGTCGTGCATCGATGAGTTGAAATTTTGCTTCTAATTTCTAAAAATAGTAAATCAGCTTAGAAAATTATGAAATTTGGTTTTTCTAGATTATTTTACACGTACTTTCATGTCATAAATTTTTTCTTAAAATAACAGTGATTCATGGTACTTGCTTAAGAAACAACCCCTTTATTATGAATTTTTAATTGATTTTTCAAAATAGTAAATAACATTGTTTTAGTTTGAAGATTTTTGTATAACACACTTATATTATTTATTAAGTTGTAGTAACAAGAATTTGAAAAATATAATGTTTACTATTTATTATGAATTATTTAGTATTTGTTGGCAGTTTTATCAATTGTGCTAAATTAAAGGAGTTTAACATAATTTGTATACAAAACTAACTTGATCTAATTTCTAGAGTTTAGTGTCATCAAAATATATGCTATATTGAGATTTTGGTGGAAAGTATAGTTATTTAACCTATGTTTAGCTATTTATTGACAAAATAAAGCCAAAATATGTATTATAGAAGTTTATTATATAATATTCTATATTAATGTTTTTCAATACCAGAGTATAATCACCATTATTTTCTAAGTATAATGTATTTTATGTGGCTTTTATTGAGTTTAAATACTAACTATTGTATATTTTCTAACTATTTATACATATTTTGCATAATACGTTAATAGAGGGTAAAATTGGTGTATTTGGCAATGTAGCATAGGGGAGTTTCGGTTGTAGTTGTATTTAGAGTAGCCTATAATGATCTTAGTTTGGTTTATTTGGAAAGTGGGAATCATATTTGTTTACATAAAATTCTAAACGAATTAGAAACTAAATCAAAACCAGATTCAAAAATTGCTATACTTAAGTATTTTTATGTAAGTTGAATCTAGACGACTGAACTAGATGTAATATTAGAGATTTTGGTTGATAAACTGCAAATATAAGCCAAGTAGTATCTAATAAAGAATTTTCAAGCAACTCAAATTAGAGACAAATTTAGAAGTTGTTTTAGAACCTATATCAAAATCGAAATCATAAACGGAATCAAAACTAGCCTAAAGCAAACTAACAACTAACAAGTGAATATTAAGCTAATATATATATACATATGATATGTAATTGACCTTAGAAGTACTTACTCTTACTAGGTGAAGTAATGGAAGAGAAAACTTATGCTAACAAGTAGATTTAGGAATGTAATGCTAGCTAGGTAAGTGGATCTAATCCATGCTTAGAGTAAATATATTGCTACTTATAACATTATGTTCTGTTTGAATGTTGTGTTGATTAAATATAGACATATCTTAGTTGAATTGTTATGTTGCTATATTGATTGTTGATGTGGATTTTTGAAAGATTGTAGTTATATCTTGGTTGAACTACTATGCTACTATATTGGATTTTCATATAGTACTCGTGAATGATTGTACCAACTTGGAGGGATGAGTGATTACTAACCTAATTTTCTAAGTGTTCACTTAAGTAAACCCTAAGTAAGATAATATATTTCCAAGAGGGAGAGACCAAAAACTAGACTCAAATAATTAGGCTGAATAAAACTTAAAGATTGATTATGTGTAATGATATATTTAAATTATCATTACAGCATGGTACGGTACGACACAAAAGAGACCTGCCAATCAGACTTTTTCAAAATGAGGCTTCTAAGTGATCAAGGAAAAACAATGGTTTTATGAACCTAGTTTTGAAAGCATAGAGATTTACATTGCTCGAGTAACCTGACTACTCTTTGAAGCCTGATTTGATAGACAACTCTTTGTATTTAGATGTTTAAGTATGTTGACTAATCAAATGAATGGTTAGAAGGGCATATGATATTAGTACCTATGCATGCCAAGTGCATAAGCATAGCATACTGTATTGCTAGCAATAAATATTTAACTTGGCTAATAAAGTGTGAAGTTGAATCTACTATGTACAAATGAATTGCTTAAGTTGTGATATTGTTTGTATTTTATTGCTTGTTATATACTCTCACTTAGCTCACAATAGCTGAGGGGATAAGTTATCTTATTCTCAGGTAAAAGTTGAGTTAGATAGTATCCTATCATAAAGACGAAGAGATTTCATGGTACTAGTTAAAGATGAACTTTTGAAAGAAGTGATGGACTCTAAAGTACAACTTAAACACATGAGGGCAACTTTCTAAGAAAGAAGTTGAAGTCATCTTACAAAGGATTTTGTGTGGTTATAGTAGTCAAAAGTGTATACTTATAAAGAATTGTAATACTATATCGAAGTGTATGACTGAAATGCTCTGAGTATGACTCATTAATGTAAAGCTTACGCTGTTGTTTATCATATGGAATGAGAAATGATTTAAAAGTAGTTGTTTATGTAATAGAAAAGTATGTTAGATATAGGTTTTTCCTTATTCTTAACTTGAAGATGATAGTAACGAACCGTTATTAGGTATTAAGCGTTTGAAAAAAAATTTTTAAGTAGACCTCTAAAAGGCAGAGTATTACATAATAATCTCGAGATCATCTCTTCGAATTTGGATTTTGTAGAGATGATTATGTGGTAGACTTGTGTCAATTGTGGACTTTTCTTACCTTATCTGCTCGAATCGTTCCCATATAATATTCTTTTCAGCTTGTGGATTGGGCTCAAGTGGCATGGGCTTGAAGGCCCAGGTCCCATGAAGCTAGAAAGGAGTGGAAGTTCGAAAGATGTCTTTTGATGATGTCAGAGGAGCTCTTGGGAGCTAAATAGGGGCTTTGGCGAGATTATCCCTAAAGCTTAGGGCTTGCTTAGACTTGAGCAAGCCCTAAGCTTTAGGGAGCTTGACCTGGCTCTAAGGAGGTCGGTCTAGGCTTTATGAACTCAACCCATGCTTTTAGGAGGTCGGCTTAGTCTTGGAAACTTACTACCTACGTTTAAAATCGCCTATAAACATAAACTATATTATTTTTTTCCAATTATATAATATGAATTTTTTATACTTTTTTAACTTTGTATACCTCCATGATTATTTCTTCAAATACATAACTTGGGCTTTCACAATTTATTTTCTTTCTTTTTTTTTTTTAACCTTGCAACTTCTATTATATTCTTCACAATACAAAGGCTAATTAGATCAAAATTATATTAGACATATAACATGGGCAAGTTTTTGAAAAAAAAAAAAGGAAAAAGAAGAAGCTAAGTTGAAGTTTTGTAATTGAAAAAAAAGGAAATAACACTAATATAAAATGTGAAAATATACGAAACCTTGGTATCTTTTATGTAATTAGTGTTGCTAAATTGCCAGCATATTGGGGGTAGAAAAGGCAAATAAAGTGAATTGCATTATATGGTTGTGCATAGGAGAATGTAACACAAAACTATCCCATTTTTCTATATATGGGCTATCGAATCCAGTATCAAAACTCCTATAGAAGATGTGTTCTCAATAAGTGCCGGGAAGACCTACTTGACTTGTAAAAATATGAGGGGATTGTGGCGGGACGATATCTATATTTGCTCGATGTTGGAGCATCTGAATCTCGCTTATAGATAAGACTGGTAGAACAAAGGTGGGCCCATCTTAGGTCATTATTGTCACATGAATTGGCCATAGTCCATACTATGTGAGGTTGTCGTCCTTGATTGACTTTGTAAATATAGTTCTCTTTTCCATAGTAATAGTTCCTAGTTCTTACAATTACGCACATATTTGCATCCTATTTTCTTTGCAAGTCTCTGTAAGATCCCCTAGGGCTAAAGATTCAGGAGGAAACAACGGAAACCACTGGTAGGTCAGAATAATGTAGGTAAAACCCTGTAATGAATGAGTGACATGCTTGTAGGCACTAAGCTGCAGAAGTTTAACGCATGTATGGTTAAAATTATTGGTGTATATTACTCGGGATAGAGTTCTAAGTAAGTCCACAGTGTTAGTTTAGCTTTAAGTTTGAATTTGAAATTTTAAACTCAAACTCAACTCAGTTAAATTTATTTGTACAAACTTATTTGTACCTAATTGATCTAAAAACTTTTAACTGAATTATTATTAATATTCAAAACCAATTTCAATATGACTATCATTTACACTCAAGTTAAACTCAACCAAATTTGTAAGTCAATTAAGCTAAACATTCTGAATTCAAGTTTATCCGAGTAAAATATACAAGTAGCACAAATTTTGAACTCTAACTCAAAGTATAGAACTCGACTAAAATAACTCAGGAATAAGGTTTGACTTATTAAATCCTCACTAGTGTATACTGCATATTCTAAGGTAGTGTAATCACTCAAATAGGGTTACAAACTCCAATCACTTTTATACAGTTGATGATAATCTTGCTCATGTTTTACCATACACCAAACATGCACATAAAAAAGATTTGGTTTGGCCCAAAAGAAAAAAAAAAAATCATTATTAATACTAGCATGCTGTATATTTTCATAAATAGTGAATAAATATCAATGATATTTAAATACATATCAATGATAATGGAATCATGATTTTATATATTATAATTTTAAAAGTATTTACCTACTACTCATTAAAGCTTGTAGTATATTAATACTATTGAAGCACTTTTCTCAATAAACTTTCTCTTTATTTTCTTTAATTTTCATGGCTTTGTCCATCAAATATGCCGCCCCACCTCCCATGTCACGACGATGGCAAGGCCACATATACTGGGAGAAAGCTGGTACCAGCATACCATTGCAAGGATTACTACTCCCATTTCAGGCGTGGGCATGTCTTCTCAAGAGACCCTCTTGCTTGTAGAGTTGTTGACCATGTGTGGTGCTGTTTTGATGCTTATTATACAGCATATGAACATTCTAGTTACAAGTCATGTAAATGGGGATTCACTTTGATGCAGTTTGTAAGGAAAAAGAAAAAAAGAACGAAAATTTACAGCTTTTCAACCGGAAAACCAACAACTGGTCTCATCTCAGAAGCCATTGATCGCAGCTCTTGTATTTCGTCATCCGTTAGTCTCCATCCAAGAGCACCAGCAAATTCTTTAGCCTGCTCTGCGTTTTTGGCTCCAGGGATCGGTACTACATTGTCTTGAGCTATAAGCCAATTGAGGACAACCTGTAATTCACACACACGAAACAAAAAAATATGAACTTCATCTGGGTTATATACCTAATTCATAGGAGGGTTGACAGTTCTATATAGAATTTGACCCACAATAATTATCGAATTTGCACAGCATTTTCTGCCACCTCCACATTCTACAAGAAATATCTAGAGATTTCGATAGGTGTTGAGAGAGGACAAATTGATCACCTGTGTAGGAGTTCTATTATGGTTCTCTCCAATTTCCTGTATTCTGTTGATAAGAGGTTGTAACTGCAATACAAGAGAGTGCCTTAGGAAGCATATCCACAAATAGAATAATGGTTTTCCACTCTTTCAGCTTATTTGCTTTTAGATATTCCTTTTTTCTTACCTTTGTCAAAAACTCAGGGGTGTAAATGCGTCCACGAGGACCAGTTGGTGGATTTTCTGGTGTATACTTTCCTGTTAGAGCACCTGCATTTTAGAACCACCAACATTTTCAAGCCAAAGGAGAGAAAAGCAGCATGAAGGAAACAAAAGAATGGGGGCAGGTTCCAGGAGTAATGCAAATGCTATTATGATACTTCTAGATAGGAAACCATCAGATTATGGACCTGCAGGTTCCTTGGTCAGCATCTAAATTTTATGGAATTCGACTTTCAACTTTCTTGATCGAGTAAAATAACAAGATTTTGCTATTTGACCTTTGTACAGTGGGACAATAAAATGAAAGACAACACCGTAATCCACTCAGCCATAACTTGCTCTAAAGCAGAGCAAGAAAGAAAAACGAAGAGTCTAGAACATGATTATAAGCAACCTCATGATGGTTCAATTCACGAACAAACTTTTAACTGCCAAATATTGGATATAACAAAAATTTATGGCCCCCATTGGTTGTTCTGTAAGATATCTGCTATATGTGATCTCTTGCATAAATTCCCCCACATGGTTATGCTCCACTCAAAATGTCTGGATTGAAATATCTTTAACTCCAGAGTTCTTGATCCAGACACTCAAGTTTGTCCATTTTCCTACTCTAGTTTTATCCATCCAAATAATGGCGTGTGTAGCAATTTCTTGGGCTAGAACCCACACCCCTATTAGGTTCATCTTCTGCCAATGGAGACAAAGGTGCAAAATGAAATTTTACCATCCCTCAGTAAATCCTTCAGAAAATTAGAGTTCCATAAACATGTTTACACAAAAGAATCAAAATACTGATAGCATCCAGTGCCTTTAGCACATCCACTAACAAAACCGTTGGACTGAGAACTCACCTTGAGCAATGGGTGAATATGCTATTAATGTGACCCCAAGTTCATCACAAGCAGCCTTTACTCCATTCTCCTCAGGCACTCTGTATATAAGGCTGTAGTTCACTTGGTTTGAGGCTAGCGGAATCCCTCGTTTTTTAAGCTTCTCATAAGCCTCACGAAGGCGCTTTTCTGCAGACATCACTTGGGTAAGTGAGATAACAAGTTGAGGAATAACATAAGAGAACAGAAGCACAGTTTGAAGAGAATGCAGTGGGATACTGAAATAGATAATATGAGAGACTTACCACTATAGTTGGAAACACCCACAGCCTTCACCATACCCTGCTCCACAGCATCTCCAAGACCATCAAGGTACCCTGAAGAGAGATGGTTTACTGAACATATCTGAGATATGTGGCTCTATAAACTATTGTCTGAAATAACCTATTTGCAACAACTATGTTACACAAATAACCTTCATTTCCCCATATTCCAGGCCTGAGAAAAAGTAGGTAAAAAAATTCTCAATTAGCCACTTTTCTTTCTTTCAATTTATTATGACAAAAGTTAGCAGGTAATCCTGAAAGGAGCAATGATTACACACCAATGCAGCTGATAAAGTTCCACAGAATCAAGTCCAAGGCGGCAAAGAGAATCTTTAAGTGCACTTATGACACTTTGACGGCCGAACCGCCATGGTAAAGCAGCAAACTTAGTTGCTACAGCAACCTCAACTCCAGGGTCTTTTTCTTTTCTTTCATTGATGAACCTTACATAGAAAGCAAACCATTTTACTATGAATTTTGACATTGAAAAGAAGAGAAGAAATCTTCTGTCCTGCTCTACTTTACCTGCCCAATAAAGTTTCAGAGTTTATGGCGCCAAAAGACACCTATATGAAATCAGATCATCTCCATTATTTCTGCTTTACCCATAATTCCTTCAAAATTTAAAATGTATGAATGGATAATCTAGCTTATTCTTACCCTAGAGCCATAAACCTCAGCAGTGTCAAAGAAGGTAATACCACAATCAATGCTGGCATCAAAGGCAGCCTTAGCAGCTTTCATTTTCCTGTCTGAAACCACATAAAGCACAATATGAAATTCACAAATCTATATTGACAGGAGTCTTCAGATGAATCTTAAACAATAATAAGGGAATGACAAAGTATACAAAATAGTTATGGTTTAAGGTTGAAGGAATAAAGAAAATGCCAATCAGAAGTTTGCAAGATTGTAGGAATTGCACATATGTTAAAGATAGCATATATCTGCAAAGCACTATTGGCTTACCTAAGGTGAAATGGCTAACAGTGTCAGGAAATAGACCGGTAAGATTAAGACAGCTACAGCAGGTCACAACTATGTTGAGTACGATAGCTAGGCCATCTTTCCCATTGTGTAGATCCATGGACATAGCAATTTATGCCACTTTTAAATATCATGGTGTCTTAAAGATTAAACTTTAAAAATGCTTTGCAATATCTCTCCAGATATCTAATAGGCTGCTTATGTTCTTGATTTCAGAGAACCACATCTTCTAATCATGGTTCTCTATAAAATGAGAATGCCTTTTCAGATCCCAACCATCTCAAGAGGGTTCCTCCATATTACCATGTCTTAAAAGCTACCCATTCAAGTAATATCTTTACTGGTTTTTGACACATAATTAGAGGATTATGATTGGTCAATTTTCAATGCTTACTCTAAGTCAGTTAGGAAAAGAAATACAGCTGTTATTGCTCTAAGTGAAGAAACCCAAGTCTAACAGAACAATGCAGGACAGCCCAAAACTTATTTTACAACTAAAGAAAATAAAAGTGGCACTTCCTCCAAATGTTAATAAATGAGATTGGAAGATAAGGCAGCAGAATATGTCATTCTATCTGTTGTTATCTGCAGAAGGATCTGCTTTATTTTCCAAATCTTCTCTTTCCTCTCCCCCTCAATCTACTTACTTCCAAGAATAGCTGAACTCTCCAGTCATTGTTCATAAAATTGCTTAAGTTGCAAGATATATTGATTATGTAATTCCAGTTCATGGAGCTTCTAGTTACAATGACGCTTTCACTTCCTCATCAAAATTCCCATTGATTTCTTATGATTTAATGGGTACATGTTCATCGCCCACACCACCCCCCCACCCAACGACAACCCAAAACACAGACTCACAAAAAAAGGAAGCCCGGTCATATAAAAAGGGTTTCTTCAATGGAGAATTCATTAAATTGAATATGTTTTGCAGTGCAATAGAGCTGTAATTCAATAGTTATTCTAGATGCTCGCACAACAAGAATTTTTCCACTTATGGTACTACTACATAGAATAATTATTTTGAAATGGAAAGTAAAAAGAGAAGATAATATTTTGAATATATTATCATAAAAGTGATTCTACATTGTTTAGTGCAAAACAGAATTACCCTGTGAATTGTTTAAGTGCATGTGCCGGAGATAAGAGAAAGAAGAATTAGAATAGTGTGGCAAAAGGACCAATTGTTAGAGTGGCAAAGAAGACAATAGCAGATACCTATTACAAATTAGAACAAATTGGGATGTTAAATGATTTAACATTGCAACCAATTGCATTAGATGCAGCAACTTCTTGAATTAGGCATTCAAATTTGAATTTACATGCTAGAGAGTAGCTCTAGACTGGAGGCCTTCTTTTTGGGTAAATAAAATTTTCAAGCATTGAGAATATGATCACATGCAAAATACATCAACAGAAGTCCAAATTATCGGGCAAGTAAGAAGCTTTTGATGACATACCATAAGGCAGACGAATGGTAGCATGGCTACGTTGAATATGAGCATTAAAACAAAACTACATCCACTTCAGAATGTAGCAAGTCGTAACAAGATTGAGCAACATATTCATCGAAAATACAGGGTTAACTAACAAACGAGCAAAACTAGAACATATATCTCTAGAAACAGACTCCATGATTGCAAAGAAACCATACCCGAGAATTATGCACTACAAAAAATGGCCGCTATACATGCACAATATTCCTTAGGTCAAATGACCATACCAAGAATCGCAAGTTCTCTCACTCGAAACAAAATATGAAATTCTGCCAGCAACATGAAAACCTCCAATAGAACAAAGGCCAAAAGCAACCTAACATAAACCTCACTAAACTACGATAATGGCTATCCGCATTCAAAAGTGGATCAAACAGTTACTACCAAAACGTACACAAATTTCATAATCTCGCACAGAATAGTGAAAGATTTTCGCATACAATTAACGATTCCATTTAACGTTGTCTTAGTTCACATAATTACCATGAACATCAATAAAATTACACAACAAAAATGTGAACTTTCATATTCCCAAGTTGAAGATAACGAAATTTTGCATACCGTCCCATTCGAAATTGTTCCAATAGCTCGTATCGCCCCAAGACCAAGCTCCGATTCCCAGCTTTGTCACACTCAAATCAGAACCACCCAACTTCACTTTCTCTCCCTCAACTTTCAAAGTCGTATAATCCCCGGATGCCACTGCTCTTATCTTAGGAACTCTCGTATGATTGTTTACAGTGAAACATGCACAGCTGATATGTAAAGCCATGATTTTCAATGAAATCTAGTCCAATTCAACAAATTTAAATATGAACCCAGAAATGGATTCGTAAATATAAGCTTGGGAAATTGAGTGTACCCGAAATGCACACAACAGATGGGTGATGGAAAATATGGGTTTGAGAGGAAAATCAAGCAAAAAGACAAGTTTCGGTTCTGTGGAAAGTGGTGGTGGGTCTGAGGTGGCAAAGTTAACGGCAATTTGATGGGTTCAACGTAGGAATGAGAGCGTGGTATTTCTAGCATACACGTTGGAGTACTTGCTTACAGCTTAAATATCAATCTTGGCTAAATTTTTAAAGAAAAGAACACAATGAAATGAATAATTAATAAAATAAAATTAAAGAAAAAGAAACAAATTATGATTTTTATTCCGTATTTAGATAACATCCAATATGGTGAGCGAGTATAGAGTAGATAAAATATAAGGTTCTATTTTTACCCTACTTTAAATATACAAATTTTAAGTTTTTGTACATAAAACTTACACTAACTTTCAAATCACTTGAATTCTTTAACCTGCAGATTCTACACGGTATCTTGTACCTTGTAAAACTTGTATTTTTTTTTTCCTTTTATCTTCTTTTAAAACCTTTTGTTAAACTCATAATTAATATCAAATAATAACTACACTATCATTATACCATCGATAATATTTTGTATAAGTTGTAACGTATTTTAAATTAAGATAATACAAAACTTTGGTAGGTAAAATAGAAAATATTTTTACAGTTGAAAGTATTTAAATTTTTTGTTGGCTCGTACCAAAATTTCTTTTACTTTTTTATTTTCAAATCACAAGATAAAATTTTTATTAAATCATAATATTATTATACATAAAATATAAAAATCAAGAGTAAATAGTTTTAAAATGATAAATTGAATAATAAATTAAGAACTAAGATATTTTTAAAACTTTATCATACTAGAGTTAGTAAAAGAGAAAGGATCGGGAAAAAAAGAAAAAAGAAAAACAGATAGTGAAAGAAAAGGGATGTGTTGGGGAAGAGGAGAAATGGACTAAATAATAGATATAAATAGTGTATAGTGGTTTACTATGAGTTGGGTTTTTATTGTTATTTTATTCATGAATAAAAAAAAATAAGTATTAACATTTTTATTTATTAATATTATTTAATTATTAGTATAGAGTGAATATAGGTATGATAAAGAATGTATCTTTTATACTTTACAGAATAAGTTCTAAGTTACGATAGGATATTCTGTTTTCATACCTATACCCTACCCTAGAGATTACTTAGAACCTACTTCATAACCTTCATTATCTACTTGGAACTTATTTGATGGAGTAGGATTTAGATGAATACCTGTACAACAAAATTACATGTTCACCTCTAACATCCAATAAAATATAAAAGAAGTGGAAGGAGATAGAGAGGAAATTTTTTGTTTCTATCAAATAAAAAATTTGCTTAAAAAACAATTATCATTCTTTTAATTTAACAAACTAAACTGTTGAAGGTACTTTTGTAACTTAAAGTGCTTTTTTTTTTTTTTATCAATTTCCACTGCTTTGCCTCATTTTGGAAAGAAACATATTGGTTTGAAAAGTGAAAAACTTTACAATACTATCCTTTATTTTTCTTAGATTCTTCTCCTATCTTCAATTACTAAATACAAAATTTTCTACTCTTTTATTTTCATTTCTCTTGATCACCTTTAATTTCTACCTATGTGAACATAGTAAACATATATTCATCAACCATTATTATTTAGAGGAGAAGGCTAAGGAGATGTGACATATTAAATTCTTATTTATCCCCTTCTCTTAAGGGATAATAAGTTAATTAAGAGATGAATATGTATAATCATAATTTGTAGTTTGAATATTCTTATATAATTTCATAGTTTAGAAATAAAAAACTAAATATTTAGTATATTGTTATATAGTTAATTCACATTTTTATGCTCTTGTGTTATAGGTGTATCATTGTTAGTATTATCTATCTTTGGAAAGGAAGGAATTTCCGTATAATATTTAAATTTAACCCGTTCACTTGAAAGAGAAGAAGCTACTCAAGGATGCAACTAGAGTGGGTGTAGGACATGTTTTATTAGACGAAAACCCACCTTTATAAGGTCAAGTATCTCCTAAAATCTTATAAAAACTTTACAAGATTTTACTTTTTATTATGGAAACCTGCCCCTATAGGGATACATTTTCATAGGTATAGTAGAAAGTGGCTAAGTAAAGTTAGGATTATAATTATTAACTTACACACAAATTAAATTTGAAAATTAAATGCCTTTTATAATATAAAATTAGTGTAAGGAGTATGTAATGCGTAGATTAAGAGCAAATAATGTTATTAATATATTATTTTTTTACTAGATTAGGTTCGTTATTAAGCTTTTTTATTACTCCAAAACTTAATTATAAATCCTATAAGATTTTGAATTATATCTCAAAATTTTATAAAAATCCAACAAGATAGTATCCTTTAAGGTTTTTATCAAGTTGTACAAGTTAGGTATGTTAAAATGACCTACCTAGTTGCATCTCTAAAGCTATTAGATTTATTACTTATACTAACTTCTCTATAATTTGAACTTGAAAAGATAATAATAAAAATTTTATGTTTCTAACTAATGGCATAAGTTAAGTTTTATATAAAAGTAGAATAAATACTTAACTTTAAATCATATAATTACTTTTTTTTTTTGGAAAATTACACTTTTAGTCCACGAACTTTACTACTTTTAATTAAGTCCTCGAAATTTCATTTTTTCCTATTTTAGTCCTAAACTTTTCAAAAGGTTGCAAACGAGTGCTCTATTAACGAATCACTAGTTTTTCTACTAACTAAGGGTTGAACGAGTAACCCTGCTGTACAAGGTACTTAACAGTGATCATAGACCAATCACTCATTCTTAAGCTTGAGGACTCGCTTACATGGTTTGCTAAGCTATCCAAGGATAGCTAAACTTAAAAGAACGATCCTATCTCCAATTTGACATGTTGAATTACTTTACTTTGCACCCCGTTAAGGAGACTCTTAAGGTGACTGATTTGTTGTCGAGCCGACCCCTTCACAACACCAGTTTAAGGTCAAGTACTAAACTTACCTGCTACTGTCTTAATACATTATTGAAGCCAAGCTACCCTGAACTCAAGTCAACCATCCGAGCTAACCAAGCAATGAGCCATCTTTAAAACCAATCCTTCCTTAATCTGGAACATCCAAGTTACTAAGCACTCGACCCTTGACCTAATCTACTTGGAACCTGTTCTACTCGACAAATGGCATCATTACGACCACATAAAGGACAGTTGACATGTGCCCTACTTTTTGAGATTCATATTATCCTTTTATACTTAAATATCCCATTTTTGTCCCATTACAACTTTACGCTTGTAATTTATTCCTTTTTTCTTATCTAGTAAGAATCTTTTTTTTTTTAATTTTTATATACCTAAGACTTGTCCTAATTAGGTCATATAAATACTTGTAATTTGTATTAGCTGTAACAATAAATGATCATTGAACTTCAAACATCTCTTTCTTATGTGAGCTAAGTATCCTTACTTACTTTTGTTTACTCTTATCTAGTCCACTGTGAGAGTGGATTAGTGGTGAGTGCTTTCTAGCCATACTTGTTCATAATATCAAGTGCAACTTGAGCTCGTGTGAGGCGTTGGTGCGTCATATCCATCGTTGAGGACCTTTACTTAACCTTCGATTACTTTGGACCTAACCCCTTGCGATTTACGTGGTATTAGACATCATGTGTTCCCTTCCCAGCATTTTATACCATCTTAGTATCAGAGCTTGGCTGCATTTAAGCAGATTCCTATTACTTATACTTTAAGTCATTTACTGTCGCTAGTGTGTGCATTTCACTTGGTTCATTGTGTGTTTGGTTGTAATAGTTGTAGTGTTGTGTTGTTTTGTTGTTGTTCGAAGAGAGTGGAACTTTAGGTTGTATTTCAGCTATTATTATACAACAATGTTGAATTGTAGTGCTTAAGAAACCCTAGGAAACTAAGAGAGTGGTGCTCGAAATGGCTAAGGTCAACAAGGAAGCTTCACACTTTAGTCTGTAAGTGACCAACTAGATAGATTTACTAACCTGATGACTAGTTTAGTGACTATCATAAACGAAGATAGATGACAAACCAAAAAATGAACCCTATAGAGGATAAGCTAATGAACAACTCAAGAGAGGCAATCACCGTTATGACCAAGCTAATGCCCCTGTTTGACCACATCGAGCTAAAGGCATAGGCTGAGTTATTGGATGTAGACCAACGTTAAAAGAAATTGAAGAGGAGGATGAGGAAGTAAGTGATGAAGCGAAGGAGTATTATGAGCCTAAGGAAAGAAATATTTGAGCTCTTAAAGTGGAAGGGCTGAGAATGCATATCTTTAGTTTTTTTTAGAAGTGGTGATACCAAGGATTACCTAAACTGGGTAGATAAGATTGAGAAGCAATTTGAATGCAATAAGGTGCTTGATAATTCCAAGGCTAGACTTGTTGTGTTGGAACTTACTGGCTATACTGCCCTATAGTGGAAGAATCTACAAACCACCTAAAGAAGAGAAGGAGAACATGAAGTTATAAATTGGGATGAAATGAAGAGAGTAATGAGGAGAAGATTTGTTCTAAGCTATTACTTAAAGGATACATTCAAAAGGTTACAACAGTTGAGGTAAGGAGGATCAAGTGTTGATGTATATGTGAAGGAATTCTAGATATTAATGATCTGATGCAAAGTTATTAAGCTTGAAGATTGAATTGTGTCTCGATTCATTAGTGGATTAAAGCACAAGATTAAAGATATTTTGGAGACTATAGATATTGGTTCCCTTGATGAAGCTATTCGAGCCGCTTAGAGAATCAAGAGGCGCTGAATAGGAAGAATCCGCGCTCTTGTTAGTCAATTGACTATTAACTGACCTATTCCAAGCAAACTTGTATGAACAGAACCTAGCAAGATTACTTGGTGTACCTAGGAGCTCGGTTATCACTAGGACTTACTGAGGCAGAATTGAATTGAAATGGGTCCTTTGAGGTATCAAAGAAAATTAGAGAGAAACGGTCTACAATCGAACAAGAGTAGCTAACGTGAAGTTGCTCGGAGGATGTGACTCACCAATGAACACAACACAACTCGACACCTCACTTGATATGATGCACAAGTTGATGTTAAGGTTCACCTGCCACTAATCCTAAACTACTCGGCAAGATTAGATAAGAGTGTAAGGGGTATGGATTCGGAGAGGATTGTCTCACAAGAATAGAGTATTCAGTATTAAGATGTAAGTTATCTCTGGCTTACAAGAGAAAAGGACCATTTATAGTAAGTTTTTAGGACAACATTATAAATAAAGAAATTACAAGAAGGTATTTACAAAAAGGGGATTCCTAGTACATACGAAAAGGGTAAAAAGGACAACAAACAAAAAATAGAAAAGTAGTTAAATGTTAGATGAGGTAGACAACTTGTAGTACAGCATTGGTCCTGTATGAATATTTTCTGAGCACAATAGGTGGAAAGGCTCAAAATGTTACGGTACTAAACGGGTCAGGACGAGAGAGATGGTGATATGTTGAGAGAAAACTACTCGACCATTTAAGTGAGCCTCTCGTCACTTGGCAAGAGATTTTTTATAGCAGTTGGTCGGAGTACTCAACATAGGATCCTTAGTAAGGGAACGGTCGGCATCATCACTACCAAGTGTATAGATCAACGTAAGGCAATGTGGGGAGCTTAGAGAGTTTAGCCACCTTTCTTCGATGTATAGTTTCTCATCATTAGTAAGTTGTCGATAGAGGATTCTTCGAGAAAGGGATTGGAGGCCTTGGAGGCACGTGCAAGTAACAAGACCGCTGGCTGGCAGTATATTTGTTCCCCGGGGTTATTAAAGATTTGCCTTCAAATCTTGGCCTTCGTCGACATTGGGCACACATGGAGTTAAGCTGGTAATGTTAAATGTGGTAGATACACCGAAACCTTCGGGTAGCTTAATCTTGTAGGTATTATTATTAGTACACCTCAGGATCTTGTAGGGTTCATCCGCTTTGGGTGATAATTTGTTCATTCTGTTACTAAGAAAGCGTTCTTTGCTAAGATGGATCCAGATAAGGTTCCCAAGAGCATAAACAATTCGTTTCCTTCTGTGGCTTCCCATTCCTCTTGTCAAGCTACAGTTTTGGTCAATTGCTCGACAATTCTTTGGTGAAACTTATGAAATTCCTTAGCACGTTGTAGGCTGGATTGATTCTCCCCTCGTATAGATAGACTGTTAACTAAGTCTAAGGGTAGGTTCGGGTCAAGTCCATAAACAACCTCAAATGGTGATGTTCCAATGAAGCTATAAGTTGAGCAATTGTAAGCAAATTCAACAATGAGCAGGCATAAATCCCAATCATAAGAGTTCTTTCCAACAACAGCGTGCAGGAGACTACCAACGGTTTTGTTAACTACTTTAGTTTGGCTATCTGTTTGAGGGTGGCAAGAGATACTAAATAAGAGCTTAGTGCGGAGTTTCCTCTATAAGGTTTTCCAAAAGAACCTCGTGAATTTTAAATCACGATCAAACACAATACTTCTTGGTACTCCATGTAGTCGCACAATTTTCTGTAAGAAGAGGTTAGCGATGAATAAAGCATCATTAATCCTATGATAGGGAATGAAATGACCTATCTTACTAAACTGATTGACCACCACCATGATCAAATCGTATCTTTTCGGTATGTGGGGAAAGTTGAGCATGAAATCCATGCTTATATCGATCTACGGCCGCTTGGGAATTGGTAAGAGCATGTATTCTCCATAGGGTTCTCTCCTCCCTTTTGCATACTTACACACTATGCGCCTTTTAAGTATTCGGTGCACATCCCTCATCATCTTAAGCCAGTAAAAATGCTCCTTCAATATCTCAATCATCCTCTTTTCCCCAAAATGGCTAACTAGACCCCCGACATGAGCTTCTCGAACCAATAGCTCCCTTGCAAAACCACTCGGCACGCACATCTGCTTGCCCTTCATTAAGAACCCTTCAGTCAAGTAGAATTCGTCCACAGCTCCTCTACCACTACACTTGGCTACTAAAGGCCCAAAATGTGGGTCATGCTCATATTGATCAGGTAAGGTGCCAAATCCAAGCACTTTAGCTTATAATGTCATAATGAGGGTATGACGACGAGAAAGTGCATCAGCTACTGTATTAGTGCTTCCCTTCTTATACCTAATGACATCGCAAAAGGTCTCTAAGAACTTGACCCATTTGGCGTGATACCGAGAAAGCTTCTGTTGCTTACGAAGATACTTAAGAGATTGATGATCTGAATAAATACGAATTCTCTCAGCAACAGGTAATGTTGCCAGTTCCGAAGTGTACGGATAAAAGCATAGAACTCCTTATTGTAGGTTGAGTAATTTAGGGTAGTACCTTGAAGTTTTTTGCTGAAGTAGGTAATAGGTTGATGCTCTTGCATAAGTACAGCACCAATGATGACACTAGACGCATCACATTCAACCTCAAAAACCTTCTCAAAATCTGATAGGGTAAGTACTGGAGCAAACGTTAGCTTACACTTCATATCTTCAAAACTCCTCTGAGCCTTTTCTATCCATTTAAACTTAATGTTTTCTTGGTCAGTTCAGTCAACGGCGCAATTATAGAGCTGAAGTTTCAGATAAATCTTCGATAGAAAGAGGTTAAGCCATGGAAGCTCCTAACTTCAGCTGTACTAGTCAACGTAGGCCACTTATTAATAGTCTTGACCTTTTCCTCATCAACTTGAACTCCACTTCTTGAAAAAACATATCCGAGGAATATAACCTCGCTTTGACAGAAAGCGCGTTTTTTTAGGTTATCGAATAATTTCTTAGCGTGTAGTATGTTAAACACCAATCTTAAATGTTTGAAATGAGTGAGAAGGTCGACACTGTAAACTAGAATATCATCAAAATAAATCACAACGCATTTGCCGATCAATGTTCTGAGCACATGATTCATGAGCCTCATGAATGTCCCGGCGTGTTAGTTAAACCAAATGGCATAACCATCCACTCAAATAAACCATCCCGAGTCTTAAAGGCTATTTTCCATTCATCTCCTGGTCTCATTTATATTTGATGGCACTTGCTCTTAAGATCTATCTTCGAAAAGATACGTGTACTATGCATCTCATTGAGCATGTCATCCAATCGCGGAATTGGGTATTGGTACTTAATAGTAATCTCATTGATGGCACGGCTGTCAATATACATTCTTTATGATCCATCTTTCTTTCGTACTAGCACAGTTAGAATAGCACATGGGCTTATGCTTTCACGGACGTAGCCGTAATCTACCAACTCATCAACTTACTTTTTCAGCTTGGCTGCCTGTTCAGGATTGAGTCTATAGGCGGGTCGATTTAGCAGGGCTGCTTTAGGTTGAAGATCGATGCAATGCTCAATCCCTCTCAAGGGAGGTAATCCTTTCGGCATCTCGATAGGGAAGAGGTTAGTAAATTCCTAGAGTAGCTACTGTACTTCAGTAGGCAAGATTTCGGCCTCTTTAACCTCTAAGAGTCTCCTGACTAAGAGGAGTACATAGTCCTCGGGTTTGACCTCTCATGCAAATTGAGCTTGGGAAATCACTAAAGACTTCCATTGTAGAGATCTTGCAACATTTTCCTAGGCTTCTTACACCTCCCTAAGACTCATCGGCGTCAATATAACTTTCTTCCCATCCTTTTGAAACATGTAGGTGTTTCTATATCCATTGTGTAATACCCTTAAGTCAAATAGCCATGGTTGGCCGATTAATATGTGGGATGCATACATGGGTAGGACATCATACAGCACCTCATCCCTATACCTATCACCAATAGTAATCGGTACTCTAACTTGCTCGGAAACATATAATCGTCCTCTCTTGTTCAGCCAGTAAATCTTGTACAGCTTAGGGTGTAGAAGAATTGGTAATTTCATGGCCTTAACTATCCCTTGCACGATAACGTTGGTACAACTCCCTCAGTCAATGATCACAGTACATAGCTTGCCATTCACTTGACAATTCATATGAAAGAGTTTCTCTCTCTACTCGTTCTCATTGGCTACAAAAGTATTGAGAGATCGCTGAACAACAAAGCAATACTCAGCACCGCCCTCAAGAGGTATCTCAGCTTCCGGATCTTCCTTAAATTCTTCTAGCATTTGATCAGTTGCCACTTTTTCCTCCCCTTCACTTGTGCTTTCTACTTCAAACTGGGGCTTATCTCCCTTAATGGTCATGATTCGGCGGTTCAGACATTAACTAGCCACGTATCCATAGCCAAGACACATAAAACATTTGATTTCTCAAGTTTTCCATCCTAAGTTCTAACACTAATCTCCTTGGATCTCAGGTTCTTTAGTCTTGCTCTTATCGTGACCCTCATCTGGTTGGCTCGGCATATGACCTTAGCATTCAACTTCGGATCTGTTTGATGCCCTATCATTCCCTATTCTACTCGGCAGTCCATTCCTACTCGACATCATTGTTCTGTTACTCGACATTCAGTTAGCTTAGTTCTGCTGTTGCCTTTCAACTCTCTCGGCTATACGGATGGCTTCATCCAAAGTTGTGAGGCTCTATAGTTCTACAACGTAACCAATCTCAGCTTGGAGTCCCAAGATGAATTGTGCTATAGTTTGGATCTTAGGCTCGTCGACATCACATTGTATCATGAACAACTGAAACTTTCGGACATAGTTGTTTACAGATCTGTTACCTTACCTCAAGTCTTAGAGTCATCGGAAAGTGTCTTACTCATAGCGTTTGGGAACAAACCTACTTCTCAAAACTATCTTTATCTCGTTCCATGTATGAACTTCGTGTCGAGCCCTTAGATGAACATTTTGTAGCTTCATCCACTACATTGCCGCATACTTAGAAAATTCTAAAGCAGCCACCCTAATGCAGATAACATCTTCATGATCGTAGAAGTCGAATATCTTTTTGATCTTCTCTTCCTGGTTGAGATAGTCATAAGCACTAACAGACTCATTAAAGCTCGGAATCTATATTTTAAGATGCTCGGCACCTCTTGGTGCTTTAAACTTACGCTCATCCATCCCATCATACTGGTCTTCTTCCTCTTCGTACTATTCCATTCGTCCAACTCTAACCTTCTTCTCGCGACTATCGGCATGTCACGGTGGTGCTTGGTTCATAAGAAAGGCTTCCGGAGCTCGCTCATTCATCTACCTCCTCGGCCTATCTCTTGTTTCTCGGCCTTGCTCAGTAACTCTTTCATATGGTCCAGCCTCTAAGACCTTGTTTATTGAGACAGCTAGCCACAATAGCAGCAAGATCTTATATATACTCATCAATAGTACGTGGTGTTTATTGGCTAACTCAACTACGACCATGATCATCACTCTCGACATCATGAATCTCTCCCTGTACACTAAGGTTTGACATTCTCAATACAAGCTTCAGTAAGGACACTTCACTCAAAAGTTTTCTACACACAAATATCTTGAACAATGGATACAGTAGACTAATGCTACACAGCTCTCGGTCTTAACCTCAAGCTTTGATACCAAGAATATATGGTGTACCTAGGAACTTAGTTATCGTTAAGACTTATCGGGGCTAAATTGAACTGAAATAGGTCCTTTAAGGTATCGAAGAAAATTAGAGGGAAACAATCCACAATCAAATAAGAGTAGCTGACGTGAAGCTGCTTGGAAGATGTAACTCACCAACGAACACAACACAACTTGACACCTCACTTGATATGATGCACAAGTTAATGTTAAGGTCCACCCATCACTAATCCTGAACTACTTGATAAGATTAGATAAGAGTATAAGGGGTATAGACTTTGAGAGGATTGTCTCATAAGAACAAAGTATTCAGTATTAAGATATAATTTATCTCCGACTTACAAGAAAAAAGGACTATTTATAGTAAGTCTCTACGGCAACATTATAAATAAAGAAATTACAAGAAGGTATTTACAAAAAGGGGATTCCTAATACATACGAAAAGGGTAAAAAGGACAACAAACCAAAAAAGGAAAAGTAGTTAAATGTCAGACGAGGTGAATAGCTGGTAATACAACATTGGTCCTGTATGAATATTCTCTAAGTATAACAGGTGGGAAGGGTCAAAATGTTGCAGCACTAAAGGGGTCAAGATGAGAGAGATGGTGGTATGCTAAGAGAAAACTACTCAGTCGTTTAAGTGAGTCTCTCATCACTTAGCTAGAGATTTTTTATAGTAGCTGGTTGAAGTACTCGACATAGGATCCTCGGTAAGGGAATGGTCAACATCATCACTACTTAGTGTACAGATCAACGTAAGACAATGTAAGGAGCTCATGGAGTTCAACCACCTTTCTTTGATGTATAGTTTCTCGTAATCAATAGGTTGCTAAGAGAGGATTCTATGGGAGAGGGATTGGAGGCCTTAAAGGCATGCGTAAGTGATGGGACTGCTAGTTGGCAGTGCATCATTACTGAAGCCCAACCTACTTAGACTACTTAAGCAGAGGAGAAGGAGATCTCGAGGAAGTTTGAGAAAGGCCAGGGTTCAGGTAGGAAGACGAGCAAAATAAGTACTTTAAGTGTTAAGAGTTTGGACACATGGCTGCCTAATGTTCAAATAAAAGAACCATGATGATCTAAGGAGAAGCGTTGACTATTAAGGTTGGCAGTACTAATGATGAAATTAAAGAGTTGAAAAAAGCCAAACAAACTAAACTATCTGAGGAGGAGAAAGTCATCTATAGTGAGGAAGATAATTTTATGCTTGCAATAATGGTGTTAAGGAGAGCAATGAGTATGAGTCTTGTACTAAAGGATGAGCAACCAGATAATTTATTCCATATTGGCTGTAAAGTGAATGGGTCATTATGCACCTTAATTATTGATAATGGCAACTATACCAATGCATCATTCACTTTCATGGTTAAGCAATTGAAGTTGCTGACTAAACCCTACCCTAAGCCTTATAAACTACACTAGCTAACGTGGACTGAAACTAAGAACAGACAAAGTTGATCACAGGGGTAGGTCCAAGCTTATCGAAATCTTGAAATGAGTAATGAAAACACGCGAGAGAATGAAAGAAGAAAAGAAATAAGCAAACCTATGAACAACTCCAAAGGATATAACGTACTAGTAGAACTTTTTAGGACTTATGACATAGCTCGATGTGATGCACAAGTTAGTACGGTGAAGTTACTCGCCACTTAGCCTTACTTAAGATTAGGATAAGAGTGAAATAAGCAAATAAGCAAATAAGCTAATGAGTGCAATTGTTCACAAAAGGAAATATTCAGTATATTGGTGATGATAAGAGAGATGATGTGCGACTATATATACACTGGGTATTTATATTGGAAAAATTAGGGTAACTTGCCTAAAAATGGAAAAGACAAAAAGGGTATTGCCCCAAAAAAGTAATGTATAAGGAATATAAAAGGGTAAAAACGAATATTTACGGAAAAGCAACGATTATAGCAATAGATTCTACAAGTGGTCATAGACATATGGTAGCAATGTATTAATGATGCCGTTAGAAGATGTAGACAAAACAGCACGACCAGGATGGGTAGCCGAATAGGGGTGTTAGGCAGATTTAGGTTCGTTTGAGGAGTGGTTAAGGACTTATGTGGGATCCCTCAACCTCTCAACACCAATGTTGTCAAACAAGTGATCAAGTCAGTCAAAGTCGAGTAGTCGTGTAGAGTTTAGCTATTATCAAGGGACTCTTCCAGTTGATATATAATTTTTAAGAGATGTGCAGTTGTAGACACCTCATTTTTGCCGTTTTATTTTAGTGTCTTTATTGAGCCAAGTTAAAAAAAAAATGAAAATGAAAAATCTAGTAAAAAAAGTGTCAAGTCATATCGAGTCAATTCTAGTCCAGCCGAGTCAAGATGAGTCGTTTAGGTCAAATCGAATAATGGTGTGTGTTCAATTTAATGAATTCTAAGTTATTAAAGGATCAAGCTTCATTGAAATATTTTTTATTCTAGCCTGATATAAAATAGATTTTTATTTAACTTATATTGAGTTAAAATAAACTTATGATTTATTAAATAGGTTATTGGGCTAAATCAAGTTAGACTTAATCGGGCCCAAAAGATAGAAAGTCCAAATTAAAATAGGGTTTTTAGAAACTAAGTTGAATCTTCAAAGAATCTAAATCGTATTTTCTATATCTAGGATTTATTATTGTATATTTCTTATCTAGGGTTTATTGAGATTAAATCTATATCTAAAAAGATCCAAAATATCCAAGTGTATAGCTTATAAATAGGAATTTAGCAGTAAAGTTTGGCTATGCTTTCCACAATCTGCAAAATGTAATATAACTCATCACCATACAACCCATGTTTTTCACATTCACTCATACTAATCACTTGCCGCATGTCCCCTATCACAAGCACACATACCTGATTACACACACTTCCTCACACTTGATCACTTTACTGCTGTATGAAACCACCAAATATTGCCTTGATCATACACCAACACACGGCACATGACTACATACTAAACACTACTAAACCCACACATTGTTATAGCCACATGTCCCCTGTCATAGCACTTCACATGAGCACATATAGCACTTGACACATCGTCGCACACTCACACGTCGTCCCTTTCACACACTCACATGACGTCCCACTTACACACTAACACCCATGCACTGCCCAAACACTCATGAGCATTCACTTACTAAAGCTAATGCGCATGAGCCCTCACTTACTGAAGTTAACACATACGAGTACACACTTCACTCCGACCACTCAAGCATTCATTGCACTTACACACACGACTAACAAAGCACACACACAACAGTACACTACATTTGATCACACATGATAGCACACAGTACATAACTGCACCTAATTCACTTGATCACACGTACAACCACGTCTTAGTGTTAATTGATCATATAGCCGCACATATGATCCACTTCGCGATCACACACAATTCACTATTGTAAGCATGTCGCTACTTTACGATCAATTCATACGCTGACTAGTACACACACTAAGCACGTAAACGTAGTCTAGACGATCACAATACGGTCAACACAAACGTATCGATCACACGTGACTTGACTCATTTAGGTAATAAAAAATTATTTTATAACTTAATTATTTTTACTAATTTGTTTTCTTTAATGCATTTTTTTAAAATATATTTTTAATAATTGTCATATTATTTTTGCATTTTTTTGTTGAAATCACATTTAAAAAAAAAAAAAACACTTATCTTTTGTTGAGATACGTATCTAAGATACATATCTTAGCATATATTGCTTGTAGGATTTAGGAAAGATATTTCTTGTCTTAATACAGTGAGATTTTAAAAAAAAAAAAAAAAATCTTAACTAAAGTTTATAAAAAAATATAGTTAGTTAGGCTTTCTTATATTCATAAAATTAGATCTTTTAGGTTTTTTTTTTAAATGATAAACTATTAAATAAATGTAAATATGGCTCAATTTTCAAATAAAAAAATCTACCTGTTAAATATTTTCTGAAAAAAGAACTATATTGGTTTGATCTCAACTCGCGGATACGTAGGCACCTCTGAGGCAATCGTATAAAAAATAAGAAAAAAATTATTTTTCTTGAAAATTCGTACTAAAAAAAATCATAAAAAATTCATTTTAGTTACATTTTTGCGTATCTATACATAATTTGGCATTTTTAGAAAAATTATAAAAAATAAAGCCCATTATTTTTTTTTATCTTTATATGATGACTTAATCTTAATAGGTTAACCCCTGAACTTAGTTTTTTTTTTTCTAATTAATTTTCTAAAAATTATTATTTTAGAATATTTACAAACTAGTAGCTAAATTAGGGTTTTCCTACCTGGAAACCTTAATTTTACTTGTTACTAATTTAACTGATCAATGACTTCAATTTTTATTAAAATTTTTTAAAAGAAAAATGTTTTTCCTTAGTTTAATGTCAAGTAACTTATATTAAGTGGGTTAAACTTAATATAGGTTAAATTAAGGAAAACCAAAATGGAACTCAACGGAATTAGTGACTCAATTGAGAATCTTAGTGGGCGAGCCATGTAAAAATAAAAATTAATTAATGGGCTTTCATTTTTTATTTTTTTTTATCTATATATTGTAATATAGTTGTACTAACTTGGTTTTAGTGATGTAGGCCTCTAAGAAAAAGCTTAACCCTATGGGCCAATTACTAAAGATTTAGGATTTTTTAAAAAGAAAAAAGAAAAAAAATCATTTGTGTGCTTAGATATAATTGGACCTAAGCCACCTTAGAAACTTAAGGCGAGTCATCATTGTGTAGCTCCTAGGTCGTTGGAGTATTTACCCCTACCTGGCAGTGATAGGCGAGCTCACTTAAGCTTCAATGTAACCCACTAGGTTCTTTTTTAAAAATGCTTGGAGCTACAAAGCCTAAAACCCATAGATCTCACCTTTTTGCATCATTTTTTTAAAAGAAAGGGTTAGTCATTGTTAAATTATAGGAAAATTTGATAATTCGCGGTTGCTTGGCTTTCTTTTTCAAAAAAAAAAAAAAGAAAGAGAAATTAAAAAAATCAATACCCTTATATGTAAGTATCTATGAGCTTCATTTTTTTTTTTATTTCAATCCACTTATATATAGGTGTATTCCTTGACCGTAAGTTTATAGAAATTTCATTCCTATAATTTAATATTTACTAACCTTTATTGTATATCATGTCTTTATAGTATATTGCATTAATTTTATACTATACTTTTTTATATATATATTGTTATTTTCAATCTTTTTTCTCTACATTATATGATTGCCCATGTATTATCTTATAATATAGGTATTAATATTTCTTTTTTTTTTTGTTCATTCTATAAAGAAAAAGTGGTACAACAAGATTTAAGATCGAACCCACTAAATTACATTAATTTTTTCTTTTATAGGCAAGCAAATGAATATTAGTATGATGTTTTTAAAAAAATAAATAAAATAATCAAGGGCAAGGCATTGCAATTTTATTATTTTCCCATGTCACATGATGGTCATATAACTTTTTTTTTTTCATGTATTATTTTCATGTAAAAAAAGTTTCCTCTATAATATATTAAAAGATATTTTAATATTGTAAATTTTTCTCTACACTTTCTCTACGTTTGTACTTATAGAAAAATTATAAAATCAACAAGGGTCTAGATCATTTGTACTCAATTGATTTTATTGTAGGGTTTTAATAAAGCTACAACTTTGAAAATTTTTTTAATAGATTATCGTATTATTATCTAGTTACTAGTCATACATTTGCATGGGTGTGCTTTACATTTATGTGATTTGCGTATTCTTTCATTTATTTATGTATTATTATTATTATTTTAATACTTGTATTGAAAATTCGTTCAATAACCCATGTGTACATAAAAAAGAGATAAGTAAAAAAAAAAAAAAAATCCTTCAACTTGTAAATATAAGTTACTCATGATTTGTAAATAGCCATTATTCCTATGTTGTTCCCTGCTCAAATTTTTATAACATTAAGCACCCCTCTTGTAAAATTACCACTCTCTAATTACCGGTTGTTCTCTTTGAAACTTTGTTATCCTCATCATGTCGTCTTCATCATTTGGCATTTTCTATTCTTCATGCAATATAGGCAATCTAGTCATGTATAGCGTAGGTCTTCTTTAGCTTCCATTAATAAGTAGGGTTTTCAAGTCCTTTTATAGCTTTGTTGTCTTTATTATCTTATCTTAATAATTGATTTCTTCTATTCTTTAGGTGGTGTTAACAATCCAATCATCTATAGTATAGCTTCTCTTCAATTTCCCTTAATAAGAAGATTTTTTAAAAGTTTTTCATAAAAGAAAAAAAAAAATTTACATGTGAATAAATCATTATCATTGGTTGTTGACTTTGTAAAATAATATTTCATTTTAGTCAACTCTGTAACTTTTTCATTGTAACATAGTTTTGTAAAATAAGCGTTTTCAAATGTATTTTTTAGAATAAAATTTTCAAAGGAAAAATCTGCTAACAAGTGAGGGTTTTATGGACTTTGAGTTATTACTTTTGAGTAGTTAAGCCCATTGTCAAAACCCAAAGCCATTTATTTTTATTTTTTATTTTTTGAAGCTAAGACAACCGATAACAATGACTCTGACCTAAGCCTAATCTTGGTTGTCACTCATTCTAAGTCTAAAGCATTGTATGGCTAAACTTGATATCAAGGGCCAAAACAGGGAAAGCACATTGGAAATTGATAATTAAAAATGGTGGAGACATAGCCCATCTTTAAGAAAAACCCAAGCTAAACATAATCCTTGAAGGAAAACCCATTACCAGACCTTTTCTAAAACCCTAAACACAAAAGCTTAGACATGAATAGCAAACCTCCTCACCTATTTCAACCCACTTTAAGCCAAAAAAAAAAAAAAGAAAAGAAAAGAAGAAGAAACATGTAGCCTACTCATCTACACCAATCCTCTCCAAGTCTAGAAAGTCCTAAACATTCATTCCATAAAAATTGGCCCACCCATTCTAACCCTAAAATAGAGCATGAAGTTTGTCTCTACTATGAATTATTTCACCAACAAACCTAATGAGATTAAGCTAAGCAGGCAACATATGGGGTAATCTTTTAAAGGTAGATGGGCATGTGACCATTAGGGCATCATAGAATATCCGATCTCATCAAATGAGATTGGGGCAAACAAATAAAATGCTTCAAGTCTTTTTAATAGGAAGTATCTCATTATTTGAAGAGTTTAGAATGATAAGAAAGAAGCCCTAATCTCAAACGCTGACCCTAAAACACTCATGAGAGCTAAGAGACATGAAAGTGAGGATAAGACTTGTTCCTTAAAGGAAGTCTATCCTGCATGTGATACATGAATTGAAAAGATTATAGGCATTCATTTCACTCCCTAAATACTTTTATCCCTTGTTGTCCCCTTTGAGCCATTTGAGGGAACATTTTCAAAAAACAAACCTTATCAAGAACTATCCTACATTAAGGCAATCAAGAGGTTAAGGCCATTGATTTTGGAGAAAAGGGATAGGCTAACTTGCGCTTCCTTCAATCATGTCAATTCATGAGCAATAATTGTCACAAATAACCCATTTCTTTATAATGAAGAAGAGCTTCAAACCATACACTTTTCTCAAATCCGTACACTCATTCAAATACCACAAGGCCATGAATTTTTCTCAAACACTCCCTTAAAGCCATACTTACTTCACTGGGCTTATTTACTTCAAACTTTTAGTTTTAAGGCTTTGAATTTTCTTAAGCAAAAACTTAGGCATATGGAGAGCAATCACCTTGAAGAAAAAAAAAAGAATAAGAGAAAAAAGAAAAAAAGAGAGAAAAAAAAAGAAAAAGGGAAAAAAAGAAAAAGAGAAAAAAAAAAGAAGAAAATAAAAGTAAGGTGATTACATCCTAAAAGGCAACCAAAAAAGGCTTACTTAAGTATCTTAAAAAAGTTTAGCCTACGAATCCCAAGATGAAATGGCAGTTCTTGAGTTTTCCCCTAATATCCTTGATAGCACAACTTGAGTAAGAGATTCCAAGCCCAAAGGAATAAAACTTCAATTCTATGGTCTAACCCACTATACTACCCTTAACGAAACTCTTTTGACTGAAGAAATTAACTTATTTTAAGTAATAATTGCTCATGAAAATAGGGCAAGCCCATCTTAGCATTTTCCCTTTAAGGTTGTTGACTTATAAATACGGGTTGAGATATTAATTTTTCAAAATTGATTGAACACATCCATATCTCTTTTTGTTTAAGCTCGTAACCAAAAGCCTGCATTATAATCTTGAGGAAAAAACCTATCAGATCAATCAAAGTGTATCACTTGCAAGATTGACCATAATTTTTGGAATTATAGTCAACAGTGAAAACAAGCCATTTGATAGTGTGAGGAAGTCCTCTTGAACTAAACAATTTAGATAATTGGGATACTTTCCTTGATGTGACACTTATGAATGCAAAAGTTAAACGTGCTAGAGGAGTACGAGAAGCACTTCACCTTGGAATTGATTGGGAGTTCTTTATGGCAAGAAGAATAAGGTGTTTAATTGAAGTTTTGTCCCTATCCCCTCATCATAGTGGATGAGCAATCAAAGATGAAGAATAAATGGCTAATGGGCTAAATGAATGAGCATACCGTTTATCTGTAACATTCAAAATTAGTATAATTTCGTTACTTATTAACAAGGAAAAGATGAATAATCTTTTTCAATAAAAGCACACCTCTTTCCTTTAAGTTTCAAAAAGTGAAAAAATTTGAGGATATGCAATGTAAACTTTAGTTACCCTTGAATTAGGAACTTCAGCAATCTGTCGAGGGTATTTCAAGAACCTTAGTGATCCTTTCGAAACTTTGGTCACCTTAATAGGTGCCTTAGTTATCTTTATCTTAGGAACTTTAATTATCTAATGATTCAAGAACCTTAGTCATCCTTCCATAGGAACTTTAGTTATCTGATTCAGGAGCCTTAGTTATCCTTAGTTTAGAAACTTTGATTATTCTATGGTATGAGAATATTCAAGAGCTTCAGCCATTCTATGAAAAGAATGTTCAAGAACCTTTATCATCATGCCAAGAGCTTAGGCTATCCTAAGAATTTTGGGAACTTTGGTTATCTTGTGTTCAGAGTTCAAAAAGCTTCACTATAGGAACTTTTGTTATCCTATATTAAGAAACATTAGTTATCCATGGATTAAAAATAATTAGCTATGCCTTCCAATCCTTTTATTAAGTTTTCTTCTTATCTATCCTTTCGAGAAGCCAATTTTTCTTTTAAGAACATCAATTTTTTGGCATAATGCCTACCTTAACCTTTTTGCCCTGTCCTTTCAAGATGGGTCCCCTATTAGTTTTGCCCTATCTATTCAAGATAGGCTCCTTCTTTTACCCCGTCTTTTCAAGGCCGGCCCTTTAATTTTTGTATCTTGTCCTTTCATGACAAGCCCCTTATTTGTCTTGCCCTATCCTTTAAAAATTGGCCTCTTACTCTTTTGCCCTATCCTTTCAAGTTGCCCTGTCTTTTCAAGACAAGCTCATCCTTTTTTCACTATCCTTTCAAAATAGGCCCCTTAATTTTTGTGCCCTATCCTTTCAAGATAAGCCCCTCATTTGTTTTGCCCTATCTTTTCAAGAGAAGCCTCTTACCCTTTTGCCCCATCCTTTCAAGATAAGCCCTATAGTCCTAATCTTTTGCCTTATCCTTTTAAGATAGGCCTTTAGATCTTTTACCTTGTCCATCTAAGATAGGTACCTTAATTTTTTTTTTCCTTATCCTTTCAAGATAAGCCTCTTGATCTTTTGCTCTATCCTTTCAAGATAGGTATCCTTAATCTTTTTGCCCTATCCTTTCAAAATAGGCACCCTAAATCTTTAGCCCTATCCTTCCAAGATAGGCACCCTGAATTTTTAGCCCTATCCTTTCAAGATAGCTCCCCTAACTTTTACCCTGCTCTTTCAAGACAAGCTCCTTTTTGCCTCGTCTTTTTAAAACGGGCCTCTCAATCACCCTAAATCTTTAGCCTTATCCCTTTAAAATAGGCACCTTAGTTTCTTATTCCTTTGTGCCATTCTTTCAAATAGACTTCCTATTCCTTTCTCTCGTCCTTTCAAGATGGGTTTTCCATTCCTTTGCCTTGCCCGTTTAAGACGGGTTGTTATTCTTTACATCAACCTTTCAAGTCGGTATCTTTGTTCAAGATGAAACACAACTTAGTTGATTATTTAAGTCAGTATTCTTCACTCTATCAATTTAAAGTATGGTTTGGCAAAAATAGGTATTTCTTTTGTCTTTGTAGTGAAGTTTAATCGAACTTTACTATAAAGAGAGGTAGCTATAGACACATCATTTTTACTATTTTCATTTTAGTATTTTTATTAGGCTAGGTTTGAAATAATAAAAATGAAAATTGAAAAAAAAAATAAAAAAAGTGTCAAGTTATATCGAGTCGAGTAGAGTTAAGTCATTTAGGGTCGAATTGGATAATGGTGTGTGTTCAATTTAATAAATTTTAAGTCATTAAAGAAATGGGCTTCATTAAAATATTTTAGGCCAGTTCAATATAAAGTAGATTTTTATCTAATTTGTATTGGGGTAGAATAAACTTATGATTTATTAAGTGGGTTTTTGGGCTAAATCAAGTTAGTTTGAGTCATGTTAGAAAAATAGAAAGCCCAAATCAATATAGGGTTTCTAGAAACTAAGTCAAATCTTTAAAGAATCTAAATTGTATCTTTCATATTTGGGATTTATTATCATATATTTCGCATCTAGAATTGGTTAAGATTAAATCTATATCTAAAAAGATCCAAAAGATTAGATTGTGTAGCTTATAAATAGGAATTCGACAGTGAAGTTTGGCTATGTTTTCATAATTCCCAAACACACAACATAACAACACAACTCCATACTCATACCCATATGACCACACATCTGATGAACACCAGCTTGTACATCTACGATCAGCCCCAAACACATGACATAACATACATAACACTCCACGACATATCACACACATTCACTCGAACACTACATACACTTGATCACTCATCTACTGCTTCACGTCCTGATCATTAACACAATAACACATACATTGACTTCACTTGGCCATTCACACACAACAACACATTAGCCTACACTCAATCATTGCCTCCACAACACATCGAAGTCAACATGAAATCATACACAATCGCCTGACACAAACACTACTGATATCGCCCCCCACTCAATCACAGCTCATACATCTCACGTCGCCACTACACTCAATCGTACACATAAGATACCAGACATGCTATACGTTGCTAGACTCACATATGAAACACACACATTGACACACCCGATTGGTACACTACTGCATGTCCACTGCTCACCCACTGCACGTTCACACATTAGCACTTACAATCCCTCACACACGATTACACATGAACACAACCACACACATGATTAGATCCATGGCTATACGCACGATCAAATCAACACTACTGCATGTGAATGATCAACTCTACATCGAGTATGCAAACGTAATCCATGCGATCACAATACAGGCAAGCCGATTACGCGCAACTCTACTCACTTAGGTAAAAATTATTATTATTTTATTTTATAATTTAATTATTTTTATTAATTTGTTTTCTTTAATGCAAGTTTTCTTTTTTAATAATTGTCATATTATTTGCTATATTTTAGATAATTTGAAATTTTTGATTAATTTAGTTAAATTGCATTTTTTAGTTGAAAATTGCTTTTTTTTTTTTTAAATCACATATCTTTCGTCAAGATTCATATCTTCAGAAAAGATACGTATCTTAACATATCTTGTATGTAGAATTTAGGAAAGATATTTTGTTTTTACACCTAGTGAGATTTTTTTTTTTAAAAAAATAAATAATAAAAAATCTTATCCAAAATTTTCAAAAAGATTTAGCTAGTTAGGTTTTCTTATATTCATGAAATTAGATCTTTTATGTTTTTTTTTAAATATAAATTATTAAGTAAACATAAACCCAGCACAATTTTTAAGTTTAAAAAAAAAAATCTACCCACTAAATCTTTTCTAAAAAAGAATTATATTGGTTTAATCCTGATTAGAGGGTATGTAGGTATCTTCAAAGCAACCATATAAAAAATAATTTTTTTTCCTTTTCCTTAAAAATTGATAATAAGAAATAATAAAGTTGATTTTAGTTATTTTTTTACATATTTGTATATATCTTTGTATTTTTAGAAAAATTACAAAAATAAGGCCCATTAAATTTTTTATTTTTACATAATAACTTAGTTTTAATAGGTTAGCTCCTGATCTCAGTTTTTTTTAGTTAATTTTCTAAAATTATTTTTAAGAAAATTTGCAGATTAATGGCCAAATTAGGGTTTTTCCACCTAAAAACCCTAATTCTATTTTTACTAGTTAACTGATTAGCTACTCTAATTTTTTAATTTTTTTAAAGAAAAATATTTTCTTAATTTAATGTCAAGTAATCTGTATTAAGCAAGTTAAGCTTAATATAGGTTAAATTAAGAAAAACTGAAATAGGGCTCAATAGTAGTCACTTGACATGGCTTTGGAAGTTGGTTGGCAGTAAAGAGCAACTCGACTTCAGTAAGGGTTGGCTAGAGTAGGAAGATTTACCTCGTCGGTCCTTTTAATCCTTAGGCTCGGTTACGAGTCAAAGGCTTAATAGTCTGATTTCTATCATTCCCTCTTAGTTGATTTGGATTTGAGATCAAATCTGACTGGCCCTCCTTCATTATTCCTTTAGGATGATATGGATTGAGGTTGACAATATTGAAAGTTTCAGAAACCCCATAATCTTCTAGTAGTTTTAGTTTATAAGCATTGTTATTGACCTTCTAAAGGATTCTAAAGGGACCTTTAGCCTATGTGGATAGCTTGCTCCTCCTCTTGCTTAAAAACCTTTCTTTACTTAAGTGTAATCATACTAAATCTTTAGGTTGAAACTACTTTGACGTCCTTCCCTTAGCCCTTTCTCACATTTTCTTGGCAACTTAATCGATCTGCGGAGTAACTTTATCGTAGATTTGCTGTAGGGACTGTGTTTGAGCTCTCGTATTAGAGTCTTCTTATTAAGAGATAGGCATAGGGGTGTGATTAAAGGGCAACTCGGAATTTAAGCCATTGACAACTTCAAAAGAGGTTTACTTGGCGGTGTCATATACTATACGATTGTACATGAATTTTACCATGAGCAAATAGATGTCCCAATCATCCAAGTTCTTACCTACTACAACTCGGAGTAATGCTCCCAAATTGCAATTGACTACCTCTATTTGGCCATTAATCTAGAGGTGATAGGAAGTGCTGTATAGTAATTTAGTCCCTATCCAATGCCATAGAGTTCTCTAAAAATGGTTCAGGAACTTTGGATCTTTGTTTGAGACTACACTTCTTTGCCTCGGGTAGTTCTTAGTAATTTGAGAACAAAGTCTATACTTAATTTAGTCCAAGGTTTTGTTAAGATAGGCAAAGGCATTGCTTTCCCTTGTTCGGCTTGACACTTGGCCCTCTTTCATATGGTACAGCCTTTAACAATTTGATGCACATCTCGACTCATCCTCAATCAAAAGAATAGTCCATTTAGCAGCTCATATGTCCTTCTTGCCCCAAAATGTCCAAAGAGCCCCTTATTATAGGCTTCCCTGATAAGTAATTCCCTTGTAGAATAGGTCGACACACGTAACTTTCTACTACATAACAAGTAACCATCCTCTACATGATAATCATCCACTGCTCTTCCATCAACACAATGCCTAAGTATAGGTCTGAAACGCAAGTCTTAGGAATATTGTTCTTTAATACTTGTAAACCTAAACAACCTAGCCCGCAATTCAGTTAAGAGCACATGTCTCCTTAAAAGAGCATCTGCAACTACATTGCTCTTCTCTTATTTATACTTAATCATAAAATTGAATCCCTTAAGGAATTCAATTTACCTCGCTTGCCACTTCGATAGTTTAGTCTGACTTTAGAGGTACCTCAAAGACTTATGATTGATGTAGATGACAAACTCTCTCAGCAATAGATAATGTTCCCACACTTCGGAGGTACTACTCGATAATTTCTCAAATCTCATCATCCATTCGTAAGCCTCCTTTGCCAACTACATAACTTAGAAACATTACTTCCTCCTAGCAAAAACAACACTTCTTTAGATTACCGAATAACCTCTCAGTATGAAGCACGTCTAATACGGTATAGAGATGTTCACTGTGACTCAGCGTTTTGGCATTGTATACTAGGATGTTGTTGAAGTACACTACAATACACTTCTCAATCAGGTTTCTTAGCACATGGTTCATCAATTACATGAAAGTGCTTAGGGCATTCGACAAGCCAAATGGCATTATCATCTACTCATAGAGTCTATGCCAAGTTTTGAATGTAACTTTCCACTTATTGCCCAACCTCATCCAAATATGATGGTAGCCATACTTTAGATCAATCTTGCTAAAGATCTTAACTCTATTCAATTCATCTAGCATATCATCCAACCTAGGGATTGGATATTTGTATTTAATCATGATCTTGTTTACAGCTTGGTTATCAACACACATTTACCAGGTATCATCCCTTTTTGGCACTAAGAGTGCCAGCACAACACAAGGGATGAGACTCTCCCTTACATAACCCTTTTCTAGTAATTCATTGACTTATGTTTAAAGCTCAGCAGCTTGTTCAGGATTCATTCAAGAAGCCAGTTTGTTCGGTAAAGCAGTGCCAGGTATTAAGTCAATGTAGTACTCAATACCTCTAAATGATGGCAAACTTTCAGCAACTGTTCAGGAAATAGGTCAACATATTCATTCAACAGCTCATTAACCTCTAATGGTAGTTCACCTTATTCTTTCAACTCTAATAATCATCGGACTAACAGGAAGGTTGGCACATCAGCTTTAATAGCCTCTTGAAGTTCGACTCTACTTAACACTAGAGTCTTCTTTGAACCTTGAGTAAGTTTAGCTTGTAGTTTGCCAACTTAACTCGATAACATAGGATTCAACACAATCTTCCTTCCATCCTTCTCGAATACATAGGTGTTTCAGAATCCATCATGGATCTCGTCGAAATAATTCTCTATTGAGATTGGACTTGCCACATAATATGCAGTGCTCCCACTAGTGCAACTTGTACAGCTTTGGATATATAATAGTCGGCAACTTTAGCTTCTTGATCAGATTGGCAAATGCCATATTAGTATAACTCCCATTATCTACAATAAGTGTACACAATGGATCATTTACTTTGTAGGTAATATGAAATAAATTCTCTCTTTGGTCCTCCTCATGTGAAGTTTCTAAACTCATCATATGATAAACAACTAGGATCAACTAATCCAAGTCCTCGATAAGCACATTTTCCTCAATTAGGTTAGCATTTACATCAGCCTCTTCTATCACTTCTTTCTCCTTAGGTTCCTCATTCGTGCTATCTACTTTAACCTCTAGGGCATCTCCCTTGATAATCATAGTCCTACGATTTGGACACTAAGCAACCATATGTCCAAACCCTTAGCACTTAAAGCACTTGATCTGGTTGGTCTTCCTTTTAAATCTCTATCCTTTCTTATATGTTCGGGTCAGCACATCATTTTCAATTCGACCCTATTCGGCTCAGACATCCACCTTCCTAGTCAGCTCAACACTTGGCTAAGCTTAGTAACTTCCCTGACTAGGTTGGCTCAGATGACCAATTCGACTTGGTAGAGGTCGAGTCAACATTCTATTTCTTCTCTATCTTTCTACTTGTTGGCTTATCTATATAGCCTCATCTATTGTAGGAAATTGTTAGAGTTCCATAATGTCTCAGATATCACTACTCAATACAATAAGAAATCTAGAGACTATTTACTCTGATGGTTCATCTACTTCACAGCAAATTATAAGCATTTAGAACTCTTAGATATACTCGTCAACAGTTCAGCCTCCTTGTCTTAACTTTAGAAGCCAAGTAAAAGTGTTCCCTAAATAGGTTTCCAGCATATATCTATTTCTGAGTATTCTCTTCATCTCAGGCCAAGTATTAATCTCTCTGTATCCCTCTTGTCATCTCATGATCTAAATGTTTTTCCACCACATGGTGGCATATCTTATGAAATTGATAGCAATAGTTATCACCTTCTCTCAGCCTTCATACCGATAATAGTAAAAAACTTGCTCAACTTTCTCTTCCTAATCAAAATAATCATCTATACTTTTAGAACCATTGAAACTTAGAATCTAGAGCCTCACATGGTCGGCAGCTCAGGGTGCTCTAACTTGCTCCTCTTCTTCTTTGTACTCTTCTTCTTCAACGTCATCCAATTTTCCTAAGTTAATCCTTCTTCTTACTCGTCTACCTACTTTACCTCAAACTTATCAAGTTGGGTTCTATCCTCTAGTAGGTCGAACAGCTTGTGGAGTGTTTTGTATGACCTTAAAAGGTCGATAGGCCAATGCATGAGCTGCTCTAGTTAAATCAACTAGGAGGTTAGCCTCCTCATCAAGTCTCTCATCCGTACTTTTGGGGGTACCTTAGGATTACCGACCATGGTGGACAACACCATTATTGTTATCTCTAATACCAGCATTAACATTCAGGTTTATCATTTTCCTTAGTAATTTTGAATTCAATCTTTAGATCTAAGCTACAACTGACATTATTTCTCCAAATCTAACAACTTAACACAATCTTCACACTAGCAACCAGTTATGCCGTAACATAGTAACAACACTGACGAATAATCCACTAGCTTAAAACTTACTTTGTTTTCAAATGTTTGAAACATGGCAAAATAGAGTAAACACGAAAAGTAACCACTTCCATAGGACTTTTGCTTAACTTGGACTTATTGTTACAAGAAGCACTACTTCACTCACAAACACAACTTATCTAATGGAATCTTCACTCTGATACTAAAATGATGAGGATCAGAGCCAAGAATAGATAAGGTCGGTTACAAGGGTAGGTTCAAGCTTACCGAAAGCTTGAAATGAGTAATGGAAATGCAAGAGAAAACAAAAGAAGAAAAGAAATAAGCAACCTACGAATATCTCCAAAGGATATGATGCATTAGTAGAACTTCCAAAGACTCATGACATAGCTCGATATAATGTAGAGTTGATCTGGCGAGGTTACTCGCTACCTAGCCTTATTTAAGGGTTAAGATAAGAGTGAAACAAGCAAACAAGTTAACGAGAGTAGTTGTTCACAAAAGGAAATATTCAATATATTAGTGATGATAAGAGAGATGATGTGCAACTACATGTATAGTGTGTATTTATACTAGAGAAATTAGGGCAACTTGCCTAAAAATGGAAAAGACAAGAAGGGTATTGTCCTAAAGAATTAACATACAAGGAATACAAAAGAGTAAAAATGAATATTCATAGAAAAGCAATGATTACAGCATTAGATTCTACAAGTGGTCTTAAATACATGGTAGCAATGTATTGGTAGCACCGTTAGAAGACATAAACAAAACAGTATGATCAGGATGGGTGGCCGAGTAGGGGTACTGAGCAAATCTGGGTTCATCTAAGAAGGAGTGGCTAAGGACTTGATAGGAATCAGGCCCTTACACTAATCACTCATAGTCGAGCTAGAGGACTCTAAGGACTCATGTAAAGAATACTAGCTTGAAACCAAAGATGAGACAAGGATCCCTATGCCAAATTGATCTCTTGCCGACTTGTCTATTAGATCCTTACATGTGTCAGACATACTCCTATCTAGTAGCGAAGTCTTATTCTAGAAGATAGCCTAGGATTAGCCAAGCCGAGCTCTCTAATCGACTATAAGCATCTAACTTGAATTCAGCTGACTTCTTTACCAGACTAATTAGCTCCTGACCTTATCTAGATCAAGTCAGCCCCTGATTGCAATGCTTTTCTACTTTTGCCTACTTTGTATCATATTCCTAATGTCCAGCCACCAAGCGACATGTATCCTCTAGATACAACCTTCCATTCATGTGGAGTTTAGTTGTTATCAGGGAACTCTTCTAATCGGTACATAATTTTCGAGAGATGTGTAGTCACTCGACATGGTGTTAGAAGTTAATCAGCAATAAAGAGCAACTTGACCTTAGTAGGGGTTGGCTAGAGCAGGAGGATTCACTTCATCAGTCCTTCTAGTCTTTGGGCTCGACTGTAGGTCAGAGGCCCGATAATTTGATTCCTATCATTGGCTTAGTAATAAGGGAGCCCTATAAGTAAATAAATAAGTGGCTATATCAATCAATATTGAAAACTATTAGGACGAAGTGCTATATGATGTGTTGCCTATGTGTGTATCCCATATTTTGCTTGGACAACCATAGATGTTTGGCCAAAGTGTGATATATGATGGAAGAAAGAACATATGTTCCCTAGAGCATAAGGGCAAGAAGGTGAAGTTAAGCCCTATGACTATTGAAAAAGTTGAAAGCATGTAAACTCAATTAAGCCAAGGTTTGAAGAAAGGGGCTTTGGTGATGACCTAAGTCGAGCTGAAAAGAGAAATGAAGATTGAAGAGTCGACCTATTTGCTAGTCAGAATAGCAAAGAACCTGTTGTTTTCTTGGCTGTGCTACTAGAGGCTCTAGGGAAGTCGAAATAGGAGAGCACTCATCGTACTTGAGATGAGAGGATTAGAGGAGGACCTACTCCTTGCTGAAGTGAGAACATTGTTAGATTAGTTTGCCAACCTATTCCCAAGTAAGCTACCAGAAGGTTTACCTCCTATTTGAGTCATTGAGCATACAATTGACTTGCAGCTAAGAGCCGCATTAACAAACAAGCCTACTTATCAGCTGAATCCTAAATATACTACCGAGTTATAGAAGTAGGTATAAAAGTTAATGAAGAGAGGGTATGTGCAAAAGTCCCTAAGCCTATGTGTCGTGCCAGCTCTATTGGTGCCAAAGAAAGATGGGACATGGATGATGTGTATGGATAGTCGAGCAATCAACCACATTACCATCATGTATTGATACCCTATACCAAGGCTTGATGATATGCTTAATAAGTTGAATGGAGTAAGGGTATTCTCTAAAATTGATCTCAAATTTGGATACCATCAAATCTAAATGCGATAAGGAGATGGATGGAAGACTGCATTCAAGACCTGTAGTGGATTATATGAATGGCTTGTTATGCCATTCGGATTGTCAAATGTCTCGAGCACGTTCATGCAATTGATGAACCATGTAATTTGAGAACTTATTGGAAAGTTTGTCGTCATATATTTTGATGATATTCTTATCTATAGTCTTGACCTAGAAACTCACAGAGAGCATCTCCAAGCTATTTTCTCAAAACTTCGAGTTGAGAAGCTGATAAGGAGTTCTACTCCTTAATCCAAGCCTTGATTGTCTGGTAACATTATTTGTTACCTAAAGGGTTTGTGATTTATACTGATTATGAATCTTTGAGATATTTGAAGAGCTAGCTTAAGTTGTCCTGAAGACAAGCCAAGTAGATAGAGTTCATGGAAAGATTTTCTTATATCATAAAGTATAAGAATGGTAAGAACAATATAGTGGTCGATGCCCTATCAAGACAACATTCCTCTTAATTGAACTATAGACTAGATTGTTTGATTTTCTGTGATTAAGGATTTGTATGTTAGGGATCCATATTTTAGCCCAATCTATGCTAGATGTGAAGAAGGTCGAATACTTAACGAGAATTATAGGGAGGATGGATACTTATTTAGGAAGAGGAGATTATGTATCCTAACCTATTTAATGAGAAAGCTGCTAGTACGCAAAGTGTATGGTAGAGGATTGTCTAGACATTTTAGCAATTACCGAACTCAAAAGGTATTATCCTTTAGATTTTTTTAGCCAAAGATGATGAGGGATCTCCAAGCTGTATTGGAAAGGTATGCTACCTACATAAAAGGAAAGAGCCAAGTCAAGCAAGGATAATATTTACCATTGTCAATCCTAACCAAACCATGGTCTGAACTGAGCATAGACTTTATGTTAGGATTGCCAAGGACATCTTGAGGGAAGGACTTCGCCATGGTAGTTGTAGATAGATTTAATAAGATGGCATACTTCATACCCTGTGCTAAAACTAACGATGCTTTAATTATCTCTATTCTTTTCTTGTAGGAAGTTCTCAAACTTCATTGAGTGTCTAAGACCATTGTTTCAAATTGCAATCCAAATTTCATGAGCTATTTCTATAGGACATTATGGAGGCAAATGGGAACTAAGTTTTTATTTAGCATGTGTTGCCATCTATAAACGGATGGACAAACTAAGGCTATCAATAGGATAGTAAGAACTCTACTCTGAATTACCGTTAGTTGGAACATGACTTATTGAGACCAATGTCTACCTATAATCGAGTTCGCCTGCAGTAGGAATGCCTATAGTGCCACAAGCATGTTGCTCTTTTAGATTGCCTATAGTGCCATAAGCATGTTGCCCTTTCAAATCGCCTATAGATTCAACCTTGAGCTTCTATGAGACTAAAGACCCCTTCGAAGCCAAAATGAAGATCAACCAACTATAGAGAGATTCAAAGCCATTAGGACCATGTACCAGAAGATCATAGAACAACTAAGTCAAGCTACTACTAAGCTCGAGAGAGGCAAACTTGGAAGAACAAGGAATTTAAGCCTAGTGATTTAGCCTAGATCTACCTCAGTAAGGACTAATTTCCAAATTCAAGGAAGAGCAAGCTATCTCTTAATGTTGATGGACCATTTAGAGTGCTAGAAAGGATAAATCCTAATGACTATAGGATTGAATTACCTAAAGAATATAATGTCATAGACTCCTTTAACTTTGCCAACCTCCATCCTTATATCGCTGAAGAAGAGCAACAAGTAGTTTAGCCAAATTTGATCCTAAATCTCAAACAACTCGGAGGAAATGATAGGGATCACAGACCAATCACTCACTCCTGAACTCGAGGACTTACCTACATGGTTTGTCAAGCTATCCAAGGAGAGTTGAACTTACAAGAGCAATCCTATCTCTAGTCCAACCTGCCAAATTACTCTGCTCTTTACCTCGTCTAAGAGACTCTCAAGGTGATCGACCTGTTGCTAAGCTTACCCTTTCATGACACCAATCCAAGGTCAAGCACCAAACTTGCTTATGGCTGACTTGATACATTACTGAAGTCAAGCTGCCCTGAATCTGAGCTAACCATCTAAGGCCAACTAGGCAATGGGCCATTTCCAGAACCAATCCTTCCTCAATCCCGAACATTTGAGCTGCCGAGCACCCCATCCCGACCTAATCTACTTAAAACCTATTCTGCTTAGCAAATAGCATCATTGGAACCACATAATGGATAGTTGATATGTGCTTTACTTTCTAACATCCGTACTGTCCTTTTATACCTGACTATCCCCTTTTTATTTGATTACAACTCTATCCTTGTAATTTATTCCTTTTTCCTTTTCTAGTAAGGATCCTTTTTTTATAATTTATATATACCTAAGACTTGCCTTAATTAAGCCATATAAATACTTATAATTTGTATTAGCTACAATAATGAATGATCATTGAACTTCAAACATCCCTTTCTTGAATGAGCTAAGTATCCTTACTTACTCTCGTTTGCTTTTATCTAATCCATTGTGAGCATAGATTAGTAGCAAATGCCCTTTAGCTATACTTATGCATAATATCAAGTGAAACCTAAGCTCATATGAGGTGTTGGTGCATTATATCCACCATTGGTGCATGAGGACCCTTACTTAACCTTTGATTACCATTTAGTTTTCGGACCATCTTGCAATTTGGACTCATCCCCCCGTGGTTTGCATGGTATTGGATGTTGTGTATTCTTTTCCTATCGTTCCATACCAATACCTACCTAGACCCTACTCAACTAGGTAGGTTTCGTATTCAAGGTTACAGAGTAGGTTTTAGGCAATAATTTCCCAAAACTTGTATTTATAAAGGAGGTATGGGTATGAGGTTAGAACATCCTGTACTTATTTTAGAATCTATATTGTGAAATATATAAGGTATAAGTATAAGGTACCCTATACTCATATTATAATAATAATTAAATATAATTAATAAATAAAAAAGGAATATCATTTCCTTTGTATGGGCTTAGAAGAACAACAAAATCTAGCCTATAAAAAACCTTAAACTAAACTTGATATCTCCATATCAGTATCTTCTTCCTTAATCTTTTCTTTATCGCATTTTCTTTCTACTTCATTTTTCTCATTTACAAAGTCCAACTTTATTTTAGTTAAAAAAAAAAAATACGCGAAGCCACATAAATAAGATATGTTATTAATTTATTTTCCTTTGATGCATTTCTTTCTCTTTTACTGCTATAATCAAGACTTCATTACTTATGTATTCTCGTTGTTCCTGGCGTTTAATCCTGAAATACATCAACCATGTGATTCTTTATATTTGACAGTTCTACTTTTGCCTATTGTTTTTATTTTCAATGTGTTCCTCTTATTACTAAGGATATTTGTTTGAGAAACAGGGCTCTTGAGATCATGCCATCCATCAACAGCTTCTTTGTGATGTTAGTAATTATATTTTAAGAAGTATAAAATGGACGTAATGCATGAAGTATCATTATAGATGTAGACCATGAATTAAGAGATTATAATTTACAATCTATGATTTTTTTTTTTATTGCAAAATGAGTGGAGTACAAAATTATTTACTTAGTATTTAAAGTTAAGACTAGGATTTCACTTCAATCAATATGTTTAGATAATAATGATCGGTGAAGAAAATGATGAAAAAGAAAAATAAATGAAAGAAATTGGAGGAAGGAAAATAAATAGAAAATAGACACATTGAAATTTATAAAGAAAAAAATTACAAGTTCTACAGGATACTTTGTACCCTATACATATATGGTACAGGGTGGTTCTAAGGTCCCATAAGGTATGAAAGGGGTAGCAAAATTTCAGAACTTATACCTATAGGATAAGGTACTGGTATAGTCTTATACTCTGGCCATTTTATACTCACTCACCCTTACTATTAACTAAAAACTCTTTTGCAAACTTATAAAAACTTCGATAATTAAAATATAAAAAATAAAAGTTTACAAGCTAAAGTGTAGTTTTCTTTTCTTTTTTTTTTTCTTTTTTTGCTTTTTCATCAATTGTTAAATTTTATAGCATAAAACATGTGTTAAAACTTAATAAATAACAATAGTTAATTGTGTTATTGGATAAAATATTAGTGAAAAAATATTTATCTTATTATAAATATAATCATCATTTATATTTTTCAATTTACTAATGTATATTAATATTCTAACCAATTTTACATAGTATCATTAAATTAAACATGATAATTAATTATGATCACTATTGTTTATTTAATTTCATAATTAACATAAATATCAAATAAGTTATACAGTTACTCATTTTAATTTAATAATTAACATGACAATCTTAGGAATGGATGAACTAGGTTCAAACCCCTCTTAAATTGTTGTAATACGTAATGTAGTTGGTTTGGGGAAAAAAAAAACCATTGTTATACATAAATTTGAAAATCTATAAAACTAAAAGTGATTTGATTCTATTAAGAATTCCAAATTGGATAATTGATTGTTTGAAATATTTGTTAAAGAAAATGGAAAAAGTACATCGAATGGACTAAAATTTTTTTCTTACCTTTTTATTTTACGATTTTACGCTTTTACTTTTCTACATTACAAGTGTTGTTGAAAGCCATGTCTTGAAAGAGCAAATATTTATATGTATGTATGTATATAAGTAAAGGTTGTAAATAAAAAACAAATAAATATATAGATCCTAAAAGGAAATAAAGGGGAAAATTATACTTTTCACTTATAGTCCTCAAACTTAACCACTTCTTCTAATTGAGTTTTTTAACTTTTATTTTTTCTATTTTGGTCCTCAAACATAAAGTTTACAAAAGAGTCATTTGTTAACAAAAAAATTAACATTCGCTAAGAAAGGAATCTTTTGCAAACTTTTGGAAAGTTTAAAGATCGAAATTGAAAAAATAAAAGTTTCAGAACTCAATTAGAAAAAGTGATAAAGTTTACGGACTAAAAGCATAATTTTTCTTAATTTAGCACCTGTATTATGAAAGCATTCCCTTCAATATTAGTCAATAAGGCATAATTAATGTTTCCAAACAATATAAAATATGAAATAATATAATTACATTGCATGCAATCTAGTTAGAAACTTGAAAATGGATATTACATGCAAATATTAATCATGAAAATAAATCACTCACAATTTGAAAAGCAACTTAATAAAAAAAAAATTATGGTGGCCAATTAAGAGGGCAAAGAAGTTGAATCAAAATGGGAAAGGTTTATGAGGGCATTAGCAAAAGCTGAATGAAGGATGGACAACTCCATTGTAATTTATCTTTAACCTATCCTTCACAATAGGCCATAGAGTAGATTTTAACCCTAGAGTTAATTTAGATGTTTGCCACTAAGCCTTATATAAACATATGTAGCTTATAAATTTGGTGTATGATTTTACAATTCATAGGGTAGATCAAGAGGGTAATGGAGTAGCAAACTATCTTGCAAAACAAGGATTAGTAAGATGAAGACGTTGTTTTTGAAGATATTGTTCTAAATTTTTTGTTAAATTTTATGATTAATGATTGTCATACTCTAAATAGTGTAACGAGGGGTTCTTCTAGATGTTCAAACCCCAACATTTTGTATGCTGGATGATGCTTTGTTTGTTTAGATATGGTGCATATTTAACATATTTGATTTACTAGAAAAAAAAAAAAAGAGAGAAAGAAACTGAATAGAAAACTTAAAAGAAGAAATTTTGCTCTATATACCTTTGTTTTCATCATTTGACACTTTGTATATCTGTTATTTTTCCTACTTGTAGCTAAGCCCATCTTAAAGGCATTAAATGGAAACTAATAAGCCCAATGAATAAATGGGAATGCCCATTATTGATAGGCCATTCTAGGCCCAAGTTCTTAAAGGCCTAAGTCCAAGTGTATATGCCTATTTAGATACCCTTAAGCATTATTCTAAGCTAAAAGTTTAGCTCCCTTCAACAGCCTGATTGGCTTAACCCCCTCGTAAGTTCCCTCCAACCCAAGTCAAGCAACCTGCTTAGGTCCCCTCGAGTATGCCTCCTTAAACTTCGCCTGATGGAGCACCTTGTCTGGTCTATCTAACACCAGTACAACCTATTAAGGCTTACCTTATGCCCCTTTCCATTTCGATCTCCTTGGATCCTCAAAGACTCCTATCAGCAATCTCTATAAGTCTAACCCCTTAAGCTTTAGAGGCCGAAGACTTCGCCATCTTCAACTACCTAAATCCAAGCTCAACATACAGCCCCAACCTTGACCCCTAAGCACTTGCCATGTACTTGAGGCATGACTTAAAGACTTCAATGCCTCTACTACTCTCTCTCCTTCTCTCTCCTCATTAAATGCCATTTGACATTCATAGTATGGCCTATATATCTAGCCGCCTTAGGTGTGACAACTACCTATACTATGGACGTAATAACTACCTTACCCAATGTTCACCAACTGGCAAATCAACCCTATCCTATCTTATATTGCGTACGCTTCTTCTATACCAACCATGTATGAGCCAATCCTGGCCTACCACATGTCCCAAGCGGGTAAGCCCTATGCCTTATAAATAGGCCATAGAGAAAAATGTAGAAGAATTCACAACTCTCAGAACCCTTACTTTCTTTTAGACACAGAAGTCTCTCTTTTCCCTCCTTTGCAAACTTAAGCATCAGAGAGCCTACATCGGCTTAGCCATAGGGGGCTTTCTTATAAGTCTACCAACACACATGGCAATTGAACCACTAGATGACTCCTTCTTAGTAATTAACCCATCACCATTTAGCACTTAACTCTATTGCTTATCTACCACAAATGGCTAAAAGCAAACACACTAACCCATAAGCATCTCATCAAGAGGACGGTGGTCAATCATCAACATTGCCACCACCATTAACTACTACTCCAACTTTAGAATTATACCATTTGAAGGCAATGTTCCTTCGAATGATAGAGTATAATGGCAAGACGCAAGAGGTAAACGCCACTCTATAAAGGGAAGTTTATGCCTTATAAAAAACTCAAGGCAAATTCCCTATTGAAGACCACTCCATCGATTCATTTAATAGGCCGATCGGGTCATAGTAGACACTTTATACCACCTCCATCAAACCTAGTACACCCATACAAGCATGTTAAGCTTGGCTATTGCCAACCCAAAGACCTTTGAATCAGTAAAACAAGAATCGTGGCAAAGCTCTTACACTAGGTAAGTGGTTAAGCACCAGCAGGGTATGCAAAGAACTTTCCTCGTACCGCTCTCAAAGGTAGCTCGAGGACATGAACCTTCAAGAGCTGGACAAGCATATCCATCACACCTCTAACATGTACAAACAAAAGAGAGTTGAATCCTTATCTCTATTATCAAGACTAGGCATGAGCAAAAGCCTATTCACACCAGCCATTTTAGAGGAAACACTCCTATAAGGTGTTCGGCTCCAATACCTCAACAGCTATGATGGCATAGGTGACCTCAATGACCATCAAGTGCACTTTTGCACAATGATGAGCATCCACAACTTCTCTGATACCATTATGTGCTAAGCCTTCTTAAGCACTTTAATGAAGGCAATACTATTGTAGTTTAACACCCTTTAGGACAGCTTGATTCACTCCTTCGATGAGCTTACCATCGTATTCCAACAGCACTTCCCCATTGGCAAAGTGTCATGTAGGGACTCTTCTACTCTCTACAACATCAAGTAGAGGCTTAGCGAAACATTTAAGGTCTATCTAGAGAATTTCAACTGAGTAAAGCTCTAGGTCCTAAAGATTGACAAATGGTTACTCTCTAAGCTACAATCAATGAAGTCAACCCCTCTAGCAAACTATTTGAGGCTAGTACCCTTAATCGTCTTGAGACTCTAGACAAGTTCATGAGGATGGTAGAGAAATACATTGCCTAAGAGGATGCCATTTGGGTTAGGCTTGACATTGATATCTACAATAAAAGAAGCTCGATCAAGGATCATCCTAACCCTAGAGATGATAGATCATCCTCCTTAAGGAAGGATTGCCAAAAGAGTCAAAAGCAAAAGTTTGCCGACTACACTAGCTATACCCCACTAAACTGCCCTCTTGATGTCACGCCCTAACTAGAGGAGTCACAAAAGTCTTACCCTGTAAACTATCCTAAGACAGAAGCTGACTTCATAGTTACTATCGTAGATATAGCTAACACAAGGCATACATAACTCAATTGGCCTAAAGTGTCCAGTAGGTTACCTATTTTAAGTAGAAACTATTGTATTTGTTTAAAATATTTAATGGAAATTCTGTAGTACACAACTTAAGTTCATAGATTATATCTACATAACATTAATTACATTAAAAGAGTATGTCTTTCTAAGAAAGTTTCAAAGGCCGTAGGTCCTAACATATATCTTTATAGACATTAATAGAAAACTAGTGGTTACTTAGGGAGACTAGTTAGTCTTCTCAAAAGACCAACACATCCAAAAGCGATCAAATTCCAATAGTCCTCACACTCTTCCTCACTCTAATCCCCTTGTATACTAACTTATGGTTAATTATATCATTGCATCTAAAATCTTGAGTTAGTGCCTACAATAGAATCTATAGGAATATGAGTATAATTAGCTCAATAAGTAGAATAAAGATAGAAGAGTACCATACAAACATAAACAAGGTAATTTATTATAATGAAATGTAATGCAATCAATCATTTGCAACATTACACAATACTATCCATTCTATTGTAAGGTTAAAGAAATTACATCATCTCTAACTCAAATTAAGGAGTTTATTGGGACTTGGTCAGACCAAACTCAATCTTGTATGGTGGAGAACACCTTCCTCTTAAGACTACCTTCGAACCACGACCCTTAATATTACCGCGATCTCCTCACCTATCACTTAGTTTGATTAAGGATGGAGTATTTTAGCTATCCTTATCAAAGGGGGTTGGTATTTGGTCTAATACACCTAATCATTCTTCTAATGGGTTGCTGCACATTTCTAGTTAAGTTAATGGTCAAATTGCTATTAATTTCATTTAAAGGTGACTAAACAAGATCATAAAATACAATAGTATGAAATCAAGTAGAACGGCACACTAAAGAGTTTAACTCCTATCCCAAAAATAGTGTATCAATCATACACGTAGCATGCGTACATACAACTAATTTATAATAAAAAACAAAAGTACTCTTAAGCCTCCAGATACTTTGATATAGTATCCTAACAAGTGGTGAAGCTACGATCTTAACTTACTTATATTGATGCTCACTCCATAGGTTTACACTATTGGTGTTCTGCTCACTTGGAAATCTTATATATATTAAAACCCAGTTTTACTTTTTGTAAGATTTACGAAAATGTTAGGGTTCTATCAACTCTTTATAATATAATACAACTTAGTCGAAATATTATTTAGGTAGTTATTTAACGAAGTTATATACATAAATATATGTATGGAGTATATTATTCGTATACATTCATATTTATATAGGTACTTAATTATACAATTTTATTATATAAATTATTTAATATTAATGATATGCTTAGTTATCCTATTACTTATAATATGTTGTTTCGATTATATCTAATTGTATCTTTAATCAGTTAAATTATGTTTTAATAATGGTAAAGTCATCGTAGTACTATAATAATAGTATTATAGAAATACTTATTTTATTACCTAGAATTGTCCAATTTTATTACCTAAAATTAAAATTAGTATCGTTGGGTTTGTATAAACTCAATTGTATATAATACTTGTTCTATTTTAAATGAAAACTTCTAAATGATATTTTTAATTCTACCTTACATATAAGCCCATATAATAGGCACTATCATATTATTTCCATATTATCTAAATAGACTATATTCTATATAATTTTCTAATATAGCTTAGTAAAATATGTATTATCTAACCCTATGACACATATATGACTACCCAAGTCATGTAATCTTACAAAATATAATAGAATCTCCTTCTAGTCATACCTAACCAACATAGATATGTGTAGAATTTAATCAAATAATTATCGTACTTTATCTTAATATTGCTAGAAACATGTCCCAATTAGTAATTAAGCTCTTTAATTCGGAAAATTCATAATAAATAGTTAGGATTGCCAAATAAATCTAGGAAAATTTATGTATACTCAAATATATATATATATAATTTAACTATCAACTTGTTTCATGCTATTGGATTTATCACACTACATATGTAAAATTACATTCCATCCCCCCCCCCCCCCCCCCCCCCCCCTAATTTACGAGTAATGAAGAAAATAATATTATTTTCACACCAAATTATTTCCAACATTTCATGACATTATGACAAGTCTCCAAAATTTATTGGACATCAATTTCATCTATTATTTCTATAATAATCAATTTATTTCAAAAAATGCCCATTTTAACCATTTTTAGGGCCAAAAATATAATAAATAGTTAACATATATGGAATCAAAATAGGGCTATATAACATTAAACTAGATGTAATAAGGATCCTACAAAAAATATTTTGAGCTCAAAACAATACAATTTGATATATTTATTTTTAATTTGAAAATTTGAATGAATAGTGCATTTCTTAAGGAAGTATATAAAATAATCATTATTTTATAAAAATAAAAATACAACATGAAAGCATCTTAGAAATAACCAAGGAATAATTTTTTTTCAAATTTTTCCTAGTTATTTTACTATTTCTAGAAAATTCTTAAAAAACAGGATAGAAATTTAACTTACCTAATCATCGTAGCTTCGGCCACCGTCAGCCTGCTTAATTAGGTGGTGCTTTGCCAAGAGGTGGTAGGGTTTTACAGCAGATCAAGGTTTGTCTTGGGAACCATACTAAGCCTGTCCTTACTTTTTCTTTTTCTAATTTTTAGAAATTTTTTCCAAATTTTTCTTTGAATGTTTTAGGATCCTAAATGTACAAAATGGACCATTTGGAAAAATAAGCCACCAAATGTTATATTTCACTGGGCATAATTTGGCTAGAAGCTAAATAGTCCTAACATTCAAATGTCATTATTGCTATTATCTTATCAATAGTTTCTAAACCCTCTAACTACATACTAAACCCTAAACAAGGACATAATCACACATATATACTATCTGAACACCACCTGCTAGCATCCAAATGGTAGCTACTTTTCCATAAAAGTTGTAGAATATTTAGTAGAAAAGGGATAGGACATGACTTTATTCCATTTTCACCATATTTTAGTTACTCTAACTTAGGGTTTAAGATAGTTCTAGCTTAGAATAGTATAGTTTAGTAAATTCTTGGAAGAAGTTTATTTATACTAGTTTGAACCAAATGGGAATTTTCTTCATCATTAAGTAATTTTTTTTCTTTATTATTTTTCTTTTTCTCTCACTATTTTCCAAGCAAGAGGTGTTAATTTCTACTTTTGATTCATCAATTCATCAACCCTTAGTGTGCTACAGTGGTTTCTTGAATTTCCAAAGTAGTTTTGATAAGTTTAGAGAATATTTTAATGAAATTTGGTTATTTTATGCATATATTATTATTATTTAGTGATTTTATTAATATACGTGTATATATCCTATATAATTGATACATATAATGAGTAATCATATTCATGTAATGATGTTTTACTCATGTTAATAATATTTAAGATATATTTTCTCTTTGATTTTGTAAATTTAGCACATATTTTATATATTTATAGATTTTCAACTTAATTTATAGGTATATATATAAATGTATATATATATATATATTCATATAGTATTTTATCCAATATTATTTACTTTTATAGCTTAAATAATTTATCTCTAAGGCTTTATTGTATTTTGAGGCTTAGTTTTAAGGGTTCTAACAAGTTTTACACTATATTAAATAACTACACTTCTAAAGCTAGAATTAGGGTTCTATAAAATTATTTTTAAAATCAAACTTTACGAGGTCACCACTTTTCTAACATAATCGTAAAGTTTTCGCTCAATCAGATAAGTTTTCTTAAATGCCCTAAATCTAGGTATAATTGCCTTAAATATAGGTATAATTGCCCTAAATACAACTTTAGAGGTTCACAATCAGCAAAATCCTTTATGAGGTCCAAAGGCAACTCCTAAGGCCTCTTTAGGTCAGGAAACACCAGAAAACTTAGAAACAAGCATGTTTTGTAGCTACCACAATGTGCGTGAGCATAACATAAACGAGTGCTGGCACTTGAAGAACATGATTGAAGGCCTCATGTATTGAAGCCACATTGACCATCTCATTGTAGATGAGTGAAACCAAGTTCAATGACCATCCTAACATCACTAAGCTAACGAGTAACAACAATAAACTAACCTCAATGACCAGTAACGTCAAGGTGAGAGAGGCTAGGTTTAGATTGTCACTGAAGGACCAAGGTTAAAGGATGCCAGCTCCTCTTCCATACGAAATCCTCTCTGTTCGAAGCAAGAAACCGAAGATTAGCATTACTATCTCATTCTTCACGAAGGATAGATAGGACATCACTTAGCCACACATCGATCACTTGGTCATCAACGTAGAGATTAGCTACTTAGATGTCCCCAAGACATTTATTGATAATGGTAGGGTGGGGGACATCCCCTTATATCATGCCTACACATAAATGAAGGATCAACTTGAAGAGCCCTTTTAATCCTATTAGCAGAGCTTAGCTAGCTTAGTAGCAAATCTATGCTAGCCAAGGGCCCCACCACTCTCCTTGTCCGGCTGGGTAACAATGAGTAAGTTGCGTCACAATTGATTGATTTCCTTATTGTCAATCATTAGTCCCTGTATAATGCCACATTAGGAAGACCAAGCATTAATAAGTTTATCATGTGCATTAACGAGTGATGCCTTAGGGTGAAGTTCCCTATGCCTATAAGCCCGAGGTGACCAAAAGTTTTCATGATCACTCTACCTTAAGGACATATCCATAATCAAGTGATGCACATTAAGTTGAGGCTAAAGGAAACACATGGCTCATGAGGAGAGCCCATAGAGAAGAGTGAAGAAGTTTAGTTTGGGAGCAGTCTTCAGTAGACAATTCAAATAGGGATATCACTATTTGTTGAGCGCAAAGACCAGCTTATTGACTTCCTTCAATCTAACACCTGATGTCTTTGCCTTATCCCCTAAGGACATACCTAGCATCATCAACATCCCGAAGCAACACACCACCTTCAAGTGGACCCTAATGTTCAACCTATCAAGTAGAAGAGAGGACATTTTGTACCTGGGTAATAGACTGCTATTGAGTAGGAGGTGTAGAAGCTTCTCCAAGCTAGATTCATAAGGGAGGAATGTTACTCAACCTAGCTAGCTAATATGATGTTAGTTAAGAAGTCCAATGGAAAGTGATGCATGTATGTTGACTACACAATTCTCAATAAAGCTTACCCAAAAGACTACTTCCCTTTCCTTGGGATTGACTAGATCGTCAACTTAACATCATGTTATGCAATTCTCAACTTCATTGATGCCTATTTAAGCTAAAACCAAATACATACGGCCCCCAAAGAGGAAGTACATACTTCCTTTGTCACTGACTTTAGTACATGCTATAGAGTCATGCACTTCCGCCTTAAGAATATCGCGAAAACTTATCAGAGGTTGGTAACAACAATCTTCAAGCCACAACTTGGATGAAATGTTGAGTTCTATATTAGCGACATGATTGTCAAGAGAAATGATAAGGCTAACTACATTAAGGCCTTGTGCAAGATGTTCAATATACTATGCTAATATCAAATGAAGCTAAATCCCCAAAAGTACATCTTTAAGGTGGCCTTAGGCAAGTTCCTTAATTTCCTAGTCATCGAGCACCACACCAAAGCCAACCTAAATAAGATCAAAGTCATTCATGATATGAAACCCCCTATAACTATCAAAGAAGTGGAATGGCTTACTGGTAGAGTTAATACACTCAATCGCTTTGTATCTCAAGGTGTAGATCAATGTTATGCATTCCTCAAGTTACTAAAGTACCCATTGAAGTTTACCTAGACTAAAGAGTGTCAAACCACCTTTGATGAGCTAAAGTGATTCTTGGCCACTCCATTCATGCTCTCTTAATCAATCCTAGGGGATAAGCCTTAAATATACTTGGTAGTTGGTAACCAAGCATCGTCCTCTATACTCATTAGAGCAAATAGAAGAGAACATAAGTCAATCTACTATGTCACCATATACCATATGACTTGGAGACTAGGTACATATGGGTGGAGAAATTTTCCGTAGTTGTTGTCATCACTACAAGGAAGTTGAGGTCATACACTACCCCCACCCCTTAGGATAAGATAAAAGGTCCTAATTTAGGAAAAACCAAAAAAAATTTAAAAATTTAGAAAATAAAAAAAATGATCAATAGAAAATTTAGACAAAAGTACAAAAAATGGAAAATTAGAAAAAATACAAAAAGTAAGAAATTCGAGGAAAATTTAGAAAATAAAATAATAATTATTATTTTTTTAGATAGTTTAATAGAATAGAACTTTTAATTTAATTTCATTGTTTTTTTTAGGCCTTAATGATAATAAGAGGTGAAGGATATTGGGCTTAGGCTTAGGTTCAAATCTATCCTAGGTTGACATTGTCTATATGTGTAATTTAATTGTACATATGGACAAAGCATGAACTAACAACATAATGGTAAATCATTTAGTGTATTGAGTTTAGCTTGGAGATTAGGGCTTTGAATCTCACCAAAGGCATAGAGATGCCTTTTATTTTTTCTCCTTCACAAAACATACTACCACATCACCAGAAACATATGTCAACCACATAGCATGACATGTGTCATATACACGCATACCACACAGGCACGTATTGCCATGTGGCATGATACATGTTACACACGTTTTAAGCTACAAACATGACACGTCATCGATACATGTCTTTTAAGATACATGGCACTTTCTCACTGGATGACACGGCTAACATAGCATCATGTCAACATTCTTCTCCCCCACTTTCCTCCATTTTCCTTCTTTTTTCCTCAATTTTCCCACAATCATCCTCTCTTGTCAACTCAGTTTCGGGATTAATTTAAGCCCCTTTTCCATATAGTTTGACCAAAATAATGGGGGGATTTCAAATCCCACATAAGATACTTCGAACCCAACACAAAAACTAGTTTAGATCTAATCATTACGTCATTCAAAATTTCAAAAAAAAAAATTGTAAATGCTATTTCTTTCTCAAATTTCTTTTGGGATAAGAATTTAAACTCCATTTTTTTGAAGCGGGGTTTACAATCATTCAAGCTCCCTCTCTCTCTTGCCAAATCAACTCTACCCTCAATCCCTAATCACTCATAACCCAGTTTTCAAAGCCATACATAACTTAAACCCACTACTAATCACCCCCATCTTTAACTCTAATTCCTTAACAGCAGTAAGCTCACACAATATCCAACCACGTGCAATGACTAATCAACTTTAACCCCCAAACACGACATTAACCATCGATCCTAACCTCTCTTTCGGCTACTCTTGTTTATGACCAAACCCAAACCCAATCCACACACATACACAATATTATTGTAATTTGCAGCAGCACAATCTATACCTACCATTCAACTAAGCACACACCATCATGCTCCATCTCCTTCATCACAAAAACCTACAGATACATGATAGACCAAACAGTAGACCCATCCTTGACCTCTCTCTCTCGCACCACTTGGACTCTCCTTCTCTCTCTTTCGATCGAACCCAAATTTGAACACCACTCCAATTTCCTTTATGTTATATATACAACAACAAACCTACTACAGTAGCTTCACAAATATGCGTACACTCTCTTTCTCTCACCAATCCACTTACGACCACACCTACATATATAGTTAACACACAAACACTCATTATGTCAGTCCTCTCTACCTTGCGACCATCTACAATACATGACATATACAGAAACACAATACATACACCCAACAATTGAGCTTTACCCCAACTACACAATTAACCCCACTACGAAGCTCTCCACATCCTTAAACAAAAACCACCACCATCCACTGGCCCTCAAACACCACCGCAAGCGGCAACCCACTATACCACTAACCACAAATCTCTAACCACCACTCAATCAAACTCCATTGACCAAAGTACTCTCTCTACACCCCCTAACCCTAATAAAAAATGCATGAAATCAACCTTCCCCTCTCATTTTGGTGATTGAATCACTCTAAGAGACAACCTCCACATGTTCTGCTCCTTCTTCCCTTCATCCACTTTAGCTCTAACCTAGATTAAGGCCGACTCAATCCAATGGGTTCAACCCACTCCATTGTACCGACCTACCCTTGCTTCTTAGTCGAACCATCTTTTAATTTGAATTGTTGTATTTGCATTTCAATTTTTTTTATATTATTTCATTTTATTCATTTATTGTATTGTAGTTGAAATTAAAAAAAAAAAGAGAGAAGAAAAAAGGATAAAACCAAAAAAAGAAAAGAAAAAGAAAAAGAAGTAAGATGAAAGAAAAAAAAAAGGAAAGAAAGAAAAAGCTTAGTTTCATTTTATAGAAAAATAATAATAAATAAATAACAAAATTATTTTATCACTAAGAAAAACTTACTTTCCAAATGAATAAAAATAAATGGACCCTTTCCAAATTAAGATTGCTTTAGAGTTTCTAAGAATAAAACCCCAATTAGGACTCTTTAGAAAAATTTCCTTAAATAACTCGAACTGGTTTAAAAAAGTAAACTCAACCCACTTTTCAAAATTAAAATTGTGCCATTTGCTAATATTTTACAAAAAGAATTACGTATATCCGATCTCAAATAACGGGTATATAGGCACTCATACATAAATACAGGGTAATGTAAAAAATGAAAAAATTAGTTTTTCTACTAGTAGTTACTCAATTTAGTAAAAAAATTAAAAAAGCTTAGATTTCTTCCAATTTAGTTTAAGTTTATCCAATTTAATAGAATATGATCCAATTCATTAACTAATGATTGAATTTCACTTTGTAGGATAGTTTTGAAAGGTGATTTCAAGAGATTAAATTTAAATTTGGAAAGTTGATGATACTCATAAGGGTTTAAAAAGTTTAACCCCCAAACTCGATCTTCTAGTTCTCAAAACCATTATATAAAATTGGTTTCTCAAAAGACTAATAGCTAAATTATAACCAATATATCCAATTGATTATAATTTAACTCTTTTTCTTGACTCCAAAATATTTTCAAAAATAAAAGAACCGTTTTTCTTTAAACCTTAATCGATAGTCAGTATTAAACTAGTAAGGTTTAATATTGATCAGTTTAAAGAAAACTAATTTATTAAATAGGGAAAATATCAAGCTCGACACATACTTTCAAGCACATCCTATTATCATCTTCACTGATCAGTCGCTATAATTCATTTTATAGAAGCCTGATGCCTCTGGCTACATGGTCAAGTAGTCATTGGAGCTTAGCACTCATGAAGTCTAGTTTCAACGAAGGCAAGCTATGAAGGCACGAGTCTTCATAAACTTCATTGCTGAATACACTAAAGAAGAGGAAACATAGATAAAGATTGAAATGCTGGCATGGACTATCCATATCAATGGATCCTCCACTCGAGGGGAAGAGAAGCAAGCATTGTTTTGTATGAGCCTTATGGTATTAAGTTCCTATACGCGCTCAAGTTCGGTTTCCCAACAAACAACAATGAGATCAAGTATGAAGCACTCATTGCCAGCATAACAATTGCCAAAGACATCAAGGTTAAGAAAGTGGAGATTTACTTAGACTCCATTAGTACAACAAGTGAAAGGGAAATACAAGCCGAAGGGAGAAACCATGATGAAGTATATTTGAGTAGTATAAGATCTTACTTTCAGTTTCACCTCGTGGAACATAAACAAGATTCTCCCATTGAAGAACTATGAATTAGACAAACTGTCAAAGCTTATGTCCATGGCTATCCCATTACCCCATAGGAATGACAAGCAAATCTTTCTACAATATGTCCTCAAGTGTACAGTCAAAGAACAATAGCAGGAAGTATTGGAGATCCAACCCTCTTCCATTGAGCCTTACTAGATAGATCTAATCCCTAATCATCTCAAGATGGGGATATTACTCGAGAATAAGGGTGAAGCCAAAAGGCTAGTTACAACACAACAAATTACATTATCATTAATGACATCTTCTACCACTGTGGCCATAGCATTCCACTCCTTTATTGCCTCATACCTGAAGAAGGTATCCACACCCTCAAAGAGTTACATGACGGAGGTCTATAGCAACCATATCTAGGCTTAAGCACTTCATATACGAGCCCCCCGCCTTAGCTACTACTAGTTGACAATGAAAAAAGATGTGAAGGATGTGGTTAAAAAGTGTCACAAGTGCCAGGAAGACGTACCCATCAACCATGCCTTGAGCACCACCTCTATCTTATGATGAGCCCATGGCCATTTACTTAGTGAAGACTTAACTTCTTCGAACCCTTCCTTAAAGCATCTAATAGTTGTTAGTTCGTCCTAGTAGTCATAGATTATTACACCAAGTGGCTTAAAGCTTAAGCAATCATCAATATTACAACTAGAGTGGCTGAAGGCCTTGTCTTCACTTATTTCCTCACCTACATCCTCACTAAGTTTGGGATACCCTACACCTTAATCAAGGAAAATGGTAACCAATTTGACAATGCTAAGTTTAGGGAACTTAGTGAGAAGCACCATATAAGATTGAGAAGCACCATATAAGATTCCACTTCACCTTAGTAGCCTATCTTAAATCTAATGGCCAAGTTGAAACAATCAATAAGGTAGTCCTCAATAGCTAAAAGAAGAGAGTGGAATGTGTAGAGGGGAAGTGGGCTAATGAACTGCCTAACATCCTTTAGGGGTACAAAACCACTCATAGAACTTCTACTGGAAAGATACCCTTCTGCCTTGTTTTTGGCTCTAAAGCTGTCCTACCCATCAAGTTAGAGCTTCGAACAAGGAAGGTTCAAAACTTCGATGCCAACACCAATAATATGGCCTTCCAAGTGAGCCTTGATACGATCTATGAGGTATGTGATGCCACCAAAGCTTAGGAAACCACTTATCAATAATGGTTGGCCCATTACTACAATAAGAAGGTCAGGTAAAAGGTCTTTTAGTTGGAGACATAATGTGTCGTAAGCTAGAGGTCACGAGCTCCCGTGAAGCGCGAAAGCTCCCATCAAATTGGGATAATCCCATGTGAGTAAGGGAAGATGCAGGTAATGGAGGCTACAAGTTAGAGACCCTTGATGGACAACTCATTCCAAGGATGTGAAATACCAATAACCTAAGGCCCTATTTCATGTAATGTATTGTAATCAACTTGGTGTAAATGTAAATATTCCTGAATTAACAAAAGATGAGTTCCTATACACTTGTCTAGTTTCCTTATTTTTTGTCTATGCCTAATATCTTCGGGTCAATCTTCATTATCGAACCTAACTCTTCACTTGTATTAACACTTGAGGGAAGAAAGGCCCTAAGCTTGGTTAAATCGATGTACATCTTCAACACCTAGGCACTCTTGCTGGTCCATACACTTGAGAGCCCTAAGCCCCGAGCATACTGGGTTGATTTACTTCCCTAACCTCAAGCATTGTAGTAATACTTACACTTAAAGGGTTAAAGCTCCAAACCAAGTGCATTGGCTCAATCAATATACTAAGTCCATAGCTGCTCTATAAACAATGGAGGCTTCATGCTTCAGACTAGTTGTAACTTAATCGTGACGCCTACAAGCCTACCTGCAGCACTCCTTAGCAAAACAACTCTCCTAAAGAGACCTACAAACTTTTTGTTAAAAAATAAAAAATGTTAATTAAGGTAAAGGAAGCACAAGCAACCTAGTCAACGTATTTCTACGCCAAGCACTAGACATGACTTAAAAGTCTTAAGCACTTAAGCAACCTACCCTTACACATCCAAGCCCTTATAGTTTCATGAGTACTCAAACACCCGAGCTTACATTGACAATTGGAAAAACAAACAATAAGGGGAAATAAACTTGAAATAAAATGCATGCTACGAGGAGATAACATAACTTGAGATAAAAGTGTTTTCATTAATTTGGTATGTATAAGGCTATAATGGCTAGCATCCCAACATGAGCACAACAAAAAAAAAAAAAAAGAAGAGAAAAAAAGGAAAATATACAAAAGAGAAGATGGAAAGAAAGCAACAATAGCAATGGAAGAGCCCCTGTTGGTCCCTAGCATGATCTTTATGGTTACCCTTTGTAATGGACCCCTTGAAACCTTCAATAGACTCAGCAACATCCTTGTTTAGCTAATGAAGGAAGTTGAGGTTAAGAGCTAGGTACTTCTTACAAACCTCAACTCATACCGCCATGACCCCATTAAACTCAACTTTAGCAGTTACACTTTTGAAGTTAGGCCCCAAGGTGATCTTCATAAAGATTTGCTGCATAGCCTCTAGAGTCAGGTTACAACCCTCACTCAACTCAACTTCTTGAGCTTGGAACCTAGTTCGAGCCTCCTTAAGCTCCTTTTCCATCCTCTCTATCTCTCTCCTTGCTTTGACTAGCTCGCGCTCATAAGCATCCATTGAAGTTGTAAGCTCCTCAACCTCTTCTTCACAGGATCAACTTCACCCTTGGCTCGAATGATGGTTGCTTGCAGGGCTTAGTAGCTTTAAAGTTCACCTAGTCAAGATATAATATAGATAAAACAGATTATGAATCCAAGTGTCGATCCAATGAGAAACCATTCTTGGGAGTAATATCTAATTATTTTTAGTAGTTATATCCCTAGACTATTCAATTACCTAACTTATATAGTAGAAAATTAATTTGAATGATTAAGGATGGAAATTAAAGATTGCAATAACAAGTAAAATGACATAAATTGAATAAATAAATATAAGAACAATAATAAGAAAACTAAATAGAATAATGAAATAAGAACCACTAAATAAAAATAATTAAACAAGAACAAAAATTAAATAAATAGAACAATTAAATTAAGAAAAAGAGAAACATGTTCCTTAGTAAATCTTTAGTGTTGTTACTACTTAGTTCTCAGTAATTTATCCAATCGCATTTGATATGTTAGACCATGAAGATCCCTATTATGAACTAACTAAACTCGCATCTGTGACTAATTCCTAACCCTGAAACCCTCTTTAACTGAATCAATTTTAAATAGAGCATCACATGATCACATGACACTCTTGAATCCTACTATTAGGTTACCCTAATCCAGAAAAACCAAACTACTAATTTTAAATAGAGCTTAGCAAGATCACATGACACTCTTAAATCTCTCTATTAGGTTACTTTAATCCAAAAAAACCGAACTACCAAATGTTTTAGTCAACCGGTTTTTCCTAATTGTATCAATCAGTCATATTACATGCTTTCGCAAACTCTACAATAGATTTAGAAATAACTCAATCACCATTTCATTGAATTAAAGCAAACAATATAAACAACACAATTAAATCATAATATGCAAAATCATAGATTTAATTTCATTCATAAATAAAAATCACTCTAGAGTAGAGGGTTCAATAATGATTTACTAACAATATAAAATAAAAACATGACAAATTAAAGAAAAAAAGATTAGATGAACCCCTTTTGACTCTATACCCTACTAAATTTCATATTGAAGAGGTTTTCTCTACAACCCTAGGCCTAAACATCTATTTATAAGACATGACAAATTATTGTTACTTATTACTGTAGTGGTTGTTTGTTGGTGTTTTTTGTTGTTGTTGTTGTTAGAACAAGTGTTGTTATTGGATTGTATTATGGTATAAGATTTTAAGCTTTATTTTTTTATTCATCTCAATATCCTACTCTACATTGATTCATTTACATGTATAATTATTTATCTATTGACTCATTTACTCTTTATTTCATTATGTATGCACATATGTATGTACGTACATATGTTATTATTTTATCATTACTTTAATTATAGATGGAATTGATATCTTAAAAAACTTGTCATGGATATTCACAAGTAGATTTGGCGAATCCTGACATTTTACCCGGATATGACAAAGATGTAACTAACGACTCAACTTAATACAACACACCAACTAACATGGATCAACCAACTTATGTATACGAAATATACATTCTATTCATTCTACTTTAATTATGAATTTCAATTAGTTATTTGATTTTATACATTTCATTTATGATTCCATAAATTACTAAAATGCTTTTTATTGTTGTATTACTACTCATTATATGCTATAAAGGTTTTGTGTGTGACCAATTCATTTTTTTGGGAATTTCTTCGTATTTAAGACCTTATATTTAAATTGCTATCTTTTTTTATTGCAAATGCTTTACGTTGATGTTGCTGTCCTTATAGAATGTCACTAAAACAAACTTATAAATTTGTTTTTTACATAAGTTTTGCTATTTGAATTAAAGTTATCATTTGATTGTTAATTTTGTGGATATATATTTCGTTATATACCACTTTGGCCATTTTAGATAAGTACTCAATTCAACCACTACTTTTATCAAATATTAAGTTTTGCTTATTTTAGTTTTTTATTTTGTTATTTCCTCTTTATAGTGATTAGGGTTATTTATTTATTCTTGTTTTTTATAACTTTCTTATTATGTTATTAATTTCTTTTTTTATTTTCTTAGTGACACTTATTTTAGTATTCCCAACTTTAGATAAATTTACGATTTTTAGAAGATTCTATATTAGACTACTTTTAAGTATCCTTATTCAATGTGGCTTCACTTACTCATTAGTATTCTTTTGTCATATATTATAGCATATATGTAAGGTTTTACAAATTTGGGGGACATTTCATAGTCATTGAGAAATTAGTAAGTCGACAAGACTATGTAATGCCTCTACTATTCTCATTAGACTATTAACTTTTGAAATCCTAACTACATCTTTTTAGACAAAGGAATATTCTCAATAAAGAATTGATCTTGGAATGGCTTTAAGGGAAATTGTCGATTTTCTTCATGTTTCCTCCAAGGTTAGTATTGACCTCACCCTTACTGTTCATGCTTTAATTTTAGGTTCTTGTCACCAATTTAGATATTAAAAATTATCCTAAGCTTATGATTACAAAAAGATAATAGGTATGAATTATGTATTAATTATGAAATTAAAGATTTTAGTTTTGTTAAAGGATTCAATCTAATCTACTCAAGTTATGTATGTTTGGATTAAGGGAAATAATTATATTATAAGAGCCATCATAAAAGCAATATATGGAAGTAAGAAATCAAGTCTCGAAAAGATTGAACACCATTAAGAAAGCATTAAACTGATTTTAGAAGAAAATGGTCCACGATTTGGAATTTGAATAAAAAGCAACCAAGTATAACTAAGTAGGTTAACCTACAATTTCTAGGCAATCAATAGTTAGAGCTCGTCAATCTACTAACTTAAGACCCTTATCAACCACCTTGACTAAGACATACTTAGGCCAACTTCCTACACCCTTAGATCGACCAAGTAATAGTTTAAGAACTCAATATGAATCAAAGAGGCTTATAATTATTAATATATGTGGAAAATTGTGTATAAGCTTTAGGATTTCTAATCCATGTTGGATTTAGGTATTAATGAAAATTTTGATATTGTCATGACTTTAATCAAACACCTTGTATGTAACTACTATTATTGTGTGATGAGTATGCCTATAAGCTAGCAATAAATTGATTATCGAATATGAGACCCCTAATTATGCATGCATTGTTTGTTTTGGCCATTCAAATCTACAAGAAGAAACTAATGATGGGTAATTAGAGACTAATGATGGATAGTTGAAGCCTTAATGGACTAGAGCTTTTAAATGAATTGATTTGCAATATGTACAAATGTCACCATATTTTTTCGAGAAAGTTATCGATATGAAGGAGTTATGGCATGTTAACTAAGGAAAAATGAAGTATAAAATGAGGTATATTAGTAGTATGGGACACTAATAATAAATGAATACAATTGACTGTGCCCATGATGGCATAACATAAACTATGAGATTAATGTGATTAATTGTTGACAATAGGAAATAGAATCATCATTTACAAATATTTATAGCAAAAGACAGGTCTACAGGCCCTTTGCATTTTGCAGGAGGCGATAAGTCTATGAAATTTATCTTTTATTCTTTGCCAACTATGTTACAACTTGGAGGAAGGATAATTCGAACCTAGTTCATCCTATTAGGAGACCAGCATTCATGCCGATAAATTACAATGGATTTTGAGTTATTCCAAGCCATTAGTGCTACCCAAAATAGATACCATTAGGTGCCAATGTTTAGATGATATGATACTCATAAAAATATAATTCAATGATTATTGCATACTACATTTAGTAACTATAAGCCGATTTGCAATGTGACTAGTTATGTTTGATGCAATGGTTATATAATAAGCATGATAGCTCATCCATTTGGGATTTTATGTTTTGAAGTGATGAGTACAAATTGTCCTATAGACTAAGAAAAAGAATAACACTAGTACATTAAACAATTGTAGATTACAGGTGGATTTAGAATGGATTTAAGTTATTGATATTTCTTTACATAATATTTATTTTCTATTATGTCACATTTGGATTGTAGGAATTGACTAGAATGGTATCATGATTCTGGATTCTATACCCTTTTTTTTATATTTAGAAGTATATTTAAAAGGCAAAATCATTAGCTCCATAGAATTTTTTATTTCAACTTTCAGGAGGAATTTAATTCCACCTTTTAAATGTAGAATCGCCATTGCATTCCCCTCTCATTAATTATTATTAATTAAAATTACTTATTTAACATTCAACATAATTATAATATATAATAATTAAAGGTATTTTAATAATTACTATTTTAAATGCAATCATTCTATTTCATTCCATAGATATTTCCAAACACAAGAAATGATTGTTATTCTGGTCATTATTCTAATCCATTTTCAAAATATTCTTACATGTGAAACATGACATTAAACATTCTAAAGGTGCTACTAACAAAAAGAGTTATTATTAACATGAGCTTCATTATAAGAGTTAGAAGATTTGTTTATGTTATCATGGATTTAATAGCAAGTTTATGAGTCTTACACATTGCTATAAAGGTATGAATATATAGTGAATTAACTATGTCCTACGGTTTTGGGTTGTAACACTTAGAATAGAAAAATCAAAATTTAAATTAACATAATATGGAAATTCTTCTTAAGGATCAAATCCTACCTTGATCCTAAATCGTATCCTAAATTTACACAAACTACCAATTTCACATTCTTAATTTCTAGAAATAATTTTTTCACAAATTGTAATCTAGTTGTTAGTTATAAATTTCAATCATAGGATAAGAAATCAATAAATTAAATGCCTAACTTAAATTCGAATAAATAAATTATTAATTCAATCCATTACTAAATATTTATAAACATTAATCTACTGAATAAGAGTTCACAATAACAATCATTATATAAGAATATCTTCAAAACCTAACAACTGAATATTCATGAGAAACTTGAAATTTAATTAATTTGTTCAAATTCATAAATTCCATAAGAAATAATGTCCTAAGACACCAATTAAAACCTTAGAATTAAGTTTACCATTAGCAAAAATGAAAAAATAAGACAAAGTGAAGCTAAATGAGGATCTTCATTTGATTAACCATCAAAACCATTTGATTAGTCTAAATTGCTAATCAATAGCCCAATTGCACTATACCTATCCCTCCTAAAAATTTAACTAATCACTCTCTCTCTCCCTCACACGCACACATCAAACACTACTACTGCTTTACCATCACTCTCATTAGTGTCATCATTCTCTTTCTAGCTATCATCTTCATTCACTTAGATTCTAGTTTAATAAGAGGAATACTATAAATTTTTTTATTTCTTTGAACACTTCAATTTTTAACTTTCTAAAACAAAAGCAAAATGCATATTTATAAAGTAGTATGGACTTCCTTAATTAAGTGAAAGCCTAATTCATCCCATCTGTAAACTATGCCATGATTATGGATGATGTGTGGTCTCAATTAATCATAATTCTAGCAAGGTTAATAAATTTTTATGTATGGTATTTGTTGCTAACGAGGAAAGACCAAAGAAGGCCACAAGTAAAGCTTTGAAGGGTATGGTCCAAAAAGCATAAGGGGTGACTAAGATTAAAGAAAGGCTTGGGTAAGGTTGCCTAAAGAGCTTCTCTAACCTAAACCATCAAAATAAGAGGTGGATCAAATGGTAAAAGAGCACAAAGTAGAAGAAGCAAGTACTTCGAATGAATGGGCAAAGAACCTACAATTTGGAGAAGTATTCGGAACTAATCAAGGAAAGCTTAGACTAAGATCATTAAGCAAATTGGTGGTAAGACAAGATGGCTAAATTGCAAAGTATTATATCCATACAAGCTGCTTTATAAGAAGGGGCAGAAGATACACATTTCAAACCATTAATACCTTTGAAACATGATTTTAGAGAGATAATTCATTCAAAAGGACTTAATTAATTATAACATCCACCAAACATGTACATAAGTGAAAAAGTTCCATTAGTTAAAAATGCTATAACATACTAAAGCCTTTATGGAGATTTATGTAGTGCATTACATCAAGAGAAATGAGACTGTAGTATCAATTAAGAGGAGAATCACTAAGAATACAAAACCAAATGATGAGAAGTAGGCAAGGAGAATCCTTCAAGGATGCTTAACAAGAAGTTTAGGTCAACTATAACTATTATGCTTTGAGTACCTAGTGAAGTGGAAGGGCCCACTTCCAAGTGAAACAACGTTGTAAGATACTATAGATTACATACCCTTTGGGAATTTGATAGAGAAATTTCTTGTAGAGCATAAAACGATAGCGACATAAATGATTTTGGTGGGAGAGAATGTTAAGGGATCTTTTCCTAAGCCTATTTCCGTTTTCTCATTATACATAGAGGTCCATATGATGTACCCATGACTAAGGCTTGGTTCACTTCCTAGAATATTCTACAAGTATCAAGATATGACAAATGTTGGTTAGTGGTGGTAGCTAAGTAGGTTAGATTGAGTAGATTTAGCCCATATATTAATAGAGGCCTCTTGTATATAAGAAGATCATTTCCTTATTTGTAGATCATCTAGAAGTACAATAAACATTCTTACCCTTGAGTATTTCTTTCTATAAACTCTCTCTCTTTAAGAAGTGTATTCTTATGGGTTTTAAACGACAAAAGCTGACATCGTCATTCTATAAAGCATTAGAGGGTCTAAGCATTGTACATGATGGTCATCAAAACATTTTGTATGTAACACTTACATATGAGATGCTAGAATATTTCTTTGCCTCCTATCATCATCTTACTCATGTTTCCTAACATCTCTTCTTTTAGACTCTATACCTATATATTTATGCTTAATTCTAGGCTTCTCCTTATCACGATAACCCACTTGATTAGATGAAGTCCCTTACACTCTAACTCTCCCTCTTTGCCTGTTTCTTTCTATTTTAAGAGCTAATTTGATCACATCATCCAACATTTCATAAGATAGTGATTCATCCGTATTAGCAATCTCAAATTTCAACCCCATAATTAACCTAACAATATATTTTTTTTTTAGTTAGGGGTGGGGGAGTAGGGGTGGGTGGTTGGGTTGTTGAAGGGGTACTACCCTATATCAGTGACTGTAACTCTTAGTCAATACTTTAGTAATTATTGCTACTTCTCCCTTATCTCTCTACAATTTCAAATTCTTTAACCAAAGATGAATGTATCTTATGAATTATAAGGTAAACAAACTTTAGTATACTTATTGCACCTACTCAAAGAATTTTTCAACCTAATACTCCTAATCCTAGTAATGATTAGGAGAAGCATGCTCATAAAACTAAGAAATGTTTAATTTCACATTTTCTAGCTCTAATCTATTGATTCCCCTCACCAAGAACTCTCCACTAAAGTTATTATCTATTTCTTTAGCCAAATCAACAGCCTCTACACACCTTATATCCTACTTACATCACTATCTCTTTTGTCTACCCTAGGTACCTCTTTACGATTATTCCTATGCATTGCATTCAACCTTAGATTTTCTATCAATGTAGTGTACGTAATGAACATAGTATGGAGCATCTTATTAAGTTTTACTACTTATTGACTCATGATACTCCCAATAGCATTACTCCTCGATGTATGCTTATCATATTCCTACTATCTTTTCATTATCTCCACTACAAATACTTTCTCTAGATATCATGAAATCAATTATAATTAAAACTTCCATGGGAAATAATCGAAAGCCTATTTATGCAATCAATATAGAACAATTTTTTTGCAAATTACTCTCTTCCCTATATCTCACAACTATCATATCAAAGAAATTGATGACTTACAACTCACAATTTTAAATTAATATTTCAAAGAAGAAATAACCACCACACAACACCACATAATGCCTCTATGCCACACATAAAACCACTACATGTGTTAACATAATAACATCACTCTTGCTAAATCTTCACTCTAAAACCAATATGATAAGATTTAATTCCAACCTTAAAACAGATCTAATCAATGTTGAAGTTGTAATAAAAAATTTTAGGATTTTTGTTTGGTTTCAACATTGAAGTTAGAACTTTTAAGCTAGTGCTTAATAGAAGAAATAAACACAAAAGGTATGAACAATTTGATTATTGGATATGACTCATTCACTACATAAATCAATCTAAGGGTTAATTTGATCTTTGAATGATAGTATATATGATGAAAGAAATAATCACAAGGAGGTTTGAAGAATTATTAGTATGGCATATTGCAACCAAAAGCCAAAGGTTGGTCACAATCAACAAGTTGACTAATATAAACAATATGTGAGAGAAATTCTCAAGTAATACTTAAAAATTAAGGATAGTCTAAATAATTAGTCTATTACGACTAAGATCCTTTATATAGGTTATTAAATCGACCTTTAAGTAACTAATGAAACTAGTTGATATAGAGGAAAATAATTAATACCTTGTTCACTTTACTAAATGAAATAAGGGGTGAATGAATCTCAATAATCATTTAATGGAATAAGGCTGTAATAGCCTATTACATCATTTAGTTGAAAAAAAAAAAGCATAAAAGGAATTAACCCATAATAAGAGCTAAATGATCATTGCCCTTAACAACTAGTAAAAAGAATAATATAAGAAACTAATGAAAAATTTTCACAACAATCCTCCTTCTCCTTCTCCTTAGATTTGCTATTCATATAGGTAATGAACATTAGAAATCAATCACATTCCACCAACGATCAACATTTGCTCCTTCAACTTGCTCAACAGCGACCACAGATCACTCAACATACAACTCCTGATGCACCACCAAAACATATCTACAATAGCCATGAAGTAACCACTTACGAACAATCACTACCCCAATTTTGGCGACTTGTTAAACCAAACAAGTTACCCACAACTAAATCTTTAGCCATAGATCTAAGATACCCACAATCACCAAATCTTAAATACCCAAAGGCATTGCTACATGAACACCATAGATGCCAACACACAATCTACAATGCCAAAGTCAACATCATCCCTTTACTTTTTCACAGATCTAGGCTCCTTCCATTTGTTAAACCCCTTTATGAAACCACACTCTACATCCTACCTTTGACTTTTACAAATCTAGATGCCTTTAATGCACGGCAATGATAATATGGTGGTGATTATGCAATGTTGGTGTGTGGTAGTCGTTCTCTTCTTTATTTTTCTAGAAATTTATCTCTCTTTGTCTTTTGAGGTTTAGGCTTATGATTTATAAAGTGTTTCTAGAGTTTGGTGGTGGTGATGATTACCAAAGTTTGGTCTTTTAGTGGTATTGGATGGGTCTGTTGGGTGAAGAAGAAGAGGGAAAACAAAGTCTTTTTTTTCTAATGAATTGGGATTTAGAGGTTTAGGCAAGGAATCTTGATTCCTTGTTTTCATGAATTGCAATTTCTAAATAATAAGGATTCGTCGAAGTGAATATAATAATACAAAGGGAGTAAAGAATAAGGGGAGAATGATAATTCCATTCCCCCTAAGTAAACAGTATGTAAGTTAACTTATATAGCCGATCTTGGGAATATCGCCAGCTAGCCAACTGCCACCTTACCTTACATGAGCCCTTGGTCACCCTCTGACTTTTTCAAGTGCTTTAAATGTCTATTGGATTGTTTCATACTTCAATACCTATTATGATATATTTGTTTTAAAATTTTCTAATCAATAAATGAATTTAGTAACATGCAACATACTTAATAAATAGGTCAAGTTAATAATTTAGGTTTTTGAAGACAATTAATAAATGAATCATGTTGTAAATTCAAGTTTTTAAATATGAGCCTCTTAGATCAAGACAACAAAATATAATCTATTAATACAAATAACTAGCCCTAAATCTAGGTGATAATTAATTGGAAAGGTCCAGTTTCATTATTACATAATAGGTTAGTGAGAAATCGTGACCATAAGTTACATTGATTATTGTCCCAATGGAGGGAGATTTCATTGAAAAAGGAAAAAAAGAAAAAAGAATGAAAAAAGAAGAAAGAAAGAAGGAACCTGTTGTACCGATTGATTGGTTAGGTGTATCCTTAATCATATAATAAGAAGCTTATCCTAACTCATTGCATAACTTTGCCAATCTTGTAGGAGTAACTCTACACAACTACTAATTGGTCATTTATTAATCCTACACACAACAAAACCACTAGAACTTAACCAACAAAATGATCCACGTCAGTTTTTCTATGTAAAATGATTTACAATACAAAAAAAAAAAATACATAAATTAGTTGCTAACTAGGGTTTTGGTTATTTTCAATGTTTTTTGGATAGCCAAGGTAGGAGACTGATTGAATTGGCTTTCCATGGATTTATGGAAGAATTCAATATTTGAGAATAAGTTCAAATAAGAGATTAATGCTTCAAAAAGTTCATATAAGGAATCAACGTTTCATAAAGTAATTCAAATAAAGGATTTATGATAACTAATCTATAAAATTATTTGAACCATTTTGTAAAACATTAATCTCTCATTTAAACTTTTCAAAATATTAATCTTTTATTTAAATCATTTTATGAAACGTTAATTTTTTATTTAAACATTTTAAAATATTGATCATATATTTGAATTTACCTACAAATGTTAATCCACTCCGTTGTAATTGGCTTGTGGATTTATTTGTACAGGCCATATACACTATGCATATAATAGCATGTCGCTGTACAAAGAGGAGAGCACATACATAAGTTATATTCAATCAAGGGGAAGGGAGAAAGGGCATGAGGGAGTGAGTAAAAAGAGTGAGAATTTATAACCTAATATTTTGTGCGCATATATATATATATATATATACTTAATTATGTGACGACTGGCCAAACTAACTTATACATATATTACTTACTAGAAACCCTCTATAAAATGACTTCCCAGGATCTCCAAGACAAGTTTACGTTGTACTATGTATCAGACGTACATCAAAAACATTCTTTTCTTTATTTAAGCGTAATATCTTGTATCCTTCTCTCTCCATAGTGCTATATGTAGAACCTATGCTGCTGGTGCTATGTTACTCCCACCATCGTCGTCATCATCGTCGTCATCGTCTCCTTCGTTTTCCTGGCAAAAGAATGGGTTTTCCATAAAGTCTCGCGCCTGCTGATATTCCTTGACGATCAACATCGCAAAACCAGGCTCTTCACTTTGAACGATCACCATATTTCCACACACCAAGGAAGCAGATACAAAACCCGAAGCTATAGACTAAGCTGTGTACTGCTACGCCTAGTGAACCTATACCACCTGCTATTTATAGCTGAAGATAGTGCCCCATAAGATATACTAGCGAGACAAATCTTTAACTTTACATAAAGCGGCGAATCCTCTCCATTATAAATCAGTCATAACTTAAGGGATAAAATCGAAAAATGCAATCTGTGGAGGAAAAAATTGAAGCAAAAACACATGAGGCGAACCCATGCACAACGCCTGGAGAACACAATCCCTTGTGTGGAAGCAACAATCCATGCACACTTTGGAGCGTGCAGGTGCTTTGAAGTTTGACAGCCTGGAAAAAGAAGTCAAGAACCCTTCAACTTCAGGTCAAAAGTGGTTCTATCGTGGAGAGACATTTTCAATTTTTATGGAGGAATCCTTTTTATTTATGCCCTAGCGAGTGGCTTTGGACAAACAGTAGGCCCATGTGTGGAAGATATATAGGTTTTGTTTTAAGTTTTTGTTCTGAGAATGTGCGTTTTATTCTCCTTAAACGGAGGATCTTTTTAATTTTTCTGAGTGGTTTCACATTTTCCAAGATATATTAACGGTAATCTACATATGGTCTGAAGGTAGTGTACATGTATGCCGCTATACCATTGATCTGTAAAGGTAAATAAGGAAGAGACTTGTGGCTGACAGAAAGTTGGGCGATAAATGCTGCAATTACCATTCTAAAGGATCTCGCAAAAGCGAATGCCCCTTATACTCGATCGGAATAGAAAACAAAAAAGAAATACTCGAACCTTTTTATTTGAATGCTTTCAGGTTCTATTAACAAGGATTAGGAAGACTCTTTGTTAAATTTCCTATGCAAGTTTATATTGAACTAATGGAAAAAAGATGAGTATGTAATAGCATGAAAAGTTTATCTTCTTTAATCTCTTCATATATGAAACTATTGGCTGGACACTGGCCCACCTGCTCCTAATAGATGTGGTACATAGGGAATGCTTTATGTATTTCACTATATTGCAAAAATGTGATCTAGAAAGTATGTATGTGTATTGATACAAGAGAAGTAACTTGTAACCCTAACACACATGTTAAAATACTAATATGACATTGCATAATTTATATAAGTCCTGATTAAATAATCAAGAGAGAGAGGGTAAATTGGTTACTTCTTGAAAATTTTATGAAAAGGAAACTTTCAAAAAGTAAAGACCCCTTGATTACTTATATGAATGGTGTGAAAGTAAGCAAATTAAAAGTAAAATGCACAAAAATAAAGAGTAGGGATAGAAGATCAAATAAATCAATTATAATACTTTGACATTATGTTTATTATACTCTCCCAATTCTACCACTAGGAACTCGATATTCCTCACTAGAGTTGTTCCACTATTTACTTTTAACAAAACACTACCTGAAAGATTATAGCCATAAGATTCTCTGCTTTGACTCACTTAACCTTGTCATAGGCGAATCACTCAAATCTATAGAGTTACGAAAGTCCCTTTCAATACATATAACAAACTCTCAAACGGAATAGAAGAAAAATAAAGAGGAAATTTTACAATTGATCATCAAGAAATAAGCATGTGAACTAAAACAAATATACTATAAAATAGTATAATCCTCTTAGCGATCTTCTAATCCTATAGGGCTTGAGAATGATTTCAAAAATAACCACTATAGCGGTTTTATGTATTTTCTCTATATTGTTCTTCTAGATCTTGCATATTTATATACTTATGTCTGCAATGGCTAGTTGAAAGTATTTGGAAGGCCACTTAATTTTGATCCTTCCTAGATTACTTGAAGTAAACTTCAAGAAAATTGCCACTTTTACTTTGATTTATCCTTGATTTAAGCTTCCACATAGACTCATAATTTATTTTTCAAGTATGTAAGTTGATTTTGGTCTACCTTTGAAAATAGTATATGATCCTTACTTTAAACAAACTTTGACCATGCTATAAGGAGAGAACCTTTTCTTATTTTGTCTTCCTTAAATATTATGTTGCTAAAATGATGAGCTCGCAAATCATATCAACTTAATTGTTATCCTTCTTTACTTTCTGGTCAAGTATTATTCTATTTCGAAAAATAGTTCCCCTTATATTTTGAAATTTTGCAGAAATGCTTCAAGTATCAATCGAAAATCTCCTTTATAGTCTTAAATAACAAAATCTTTAAAAGATTAATCCTCGTAAATTTGTCCAACTTTGTGGACCATATTGAATATCTTTGCCAAATATATTTAATGGATGGAGCTAGTCCTTATATCAAAATAAAATCTCTTAGTGGATTTCAAACGCATTATTATTTTAATTGAGAAGCCTTCGTGTTTTAAGATCTTCTGATTTGTCTTCTAATTAAACTTCTTATTGATCCTCTTATGGGTCTTCTTATTAGAAGACTAAATATACTTTTAACCAGTGCTTCTCAAAGATAATGTACATAACCTATATATAAACATATCCTTCTAATATGAAGCAAGTACACTTATTAGTTTTAATATAGCAAATGTAAGTCCGAGTTGATCCCTCAGAAACCTTGAGTATTAATACTAACCTTAGCTCTATTATCTAATTGAAAAATTGTGATGGGTTGAATGAATTAAATACTAAAATTAACAAACTAATCTAATTATGAGACTTGACTAAGCAATTTAGAAAGCGATAAAATTAAGAACAACTTCAAGAAGGCAAATAACGTATTTAGGAATTGTTTTCCCTAGTGTTTAACATGTGACCGCTAAAAATCTATCTAATTCCATCTCTATTATTCTTAAGCGGAGGGATTCATAATTGAAGTTAACATCTTTCTCAAGCATATTAACCCTAATCCTATATTATTTACCCAAATCTCCTCACTTAGTAATATAATTTAGAATTGCATTAATGTACAATGAATTCTCATACAAAAATGTTAACTTCTTGAAAGAATCATGTATCTTATATCTAAATACACTTGTAATTCTCTCCAATTATGTCAAGATCTCGTTACTCATATAATTTTTCAATCATCATGCATAATATCGTAGATTGATATCCTAGAAATATCAATTAATAATGAAAACATATAATTGAATCAAGAAAAATAGAAACTTTATTGAAAATTATTAATAAATCTAATAGTCACATGAAAACTTAGGTTCTACAATCCTAAATGCCATAATCTTAAGCTATCATGATGAAATTAAAAGACAATTATAGCAAAATCAAGAAATAAAACATAAAAAACCCCATTTGTCGATAAGAAATCTCTTTAATCTTGAAGTTAGGTATTGCTTTTGCCTTTTTCTCCTCCTTCTCTTCAAGTCTCTTCTCTTTTTAATATTAAAAGTTATGTAAAAAACCCTTACAAGTCCTTATATAATATATTTTAAAGTTTCTTTTTTCATCACCAGACACAGCTTAAGACACAGTTATGTGCCTAAGTTATATAACATACTGATCTTGGCACAAAAATCATCCTACATAGACACAGTCTAGGGATATAGTTATGTCCCAGACTATGTAATTTTCTAACCAAAAATTGTTACTTTCTCCTATTGTTTATGTAACTTCATAATTCATTCATTTGAACTCCAAATTGAATGAAACTTGATTTTTTTTCTTTGTTTTCAATCCAAGAATGCATTCAAACCTTGAAATCAAAATTTTACTCAATTAAGTATCAATTTCTTTAAAAAAAAACCAAAAATATAAGGGAAATGCTATAAATTCACTATGTGAAATGTATTTAAAATAAGAGTTATCACCTTCTATACAACCCTTTTTGTTATCGTCAAAACACATGATAAAAACTTAATATTCTCTCCCTTTTTTATGATAATATAACCGTAAGTAAAGTATGCAATGTAATAATAATTTTAAACTCATAATAATTTCTAATTTTTTCTTTTGACGAGAATGTAATAATAAAGAATGTGCACCAATGTCATCCTTACTCTCCCCCTTTTTGTTATTATTCAAAAAGATGTAATTGCTTCCCCTTAATGAGATACACCCCTTGAATAGTATAAACAATTGCAATAATATTTGAAACAAAATATTCATCATAGATAACTTGAAAAGCTAACATAGCGAATGAGTGTTTTAATAAAAACATGAAGTACCAAAACAGTCGCACAAAAACCATGAATAACAAAAACATGATACTAGTCCAAAACAAAAGATTTCAAAAGAAAACATATAAATATAATCATGACAAAAAAAAAACATAAAAATTGCAACTTTACAGGGTGTTTACTTCTTCTTTTTCTTCTAGGGGTAGGATTTTTTGAATGCCCTTGAAAGAGATGGCTGATCTTGCTTTCAAGACAGGTAGAGAACTTGATTTTCTAGAATATGAGAGGAGCAAAGTCTTCCTCAGGAATTTGGTATAGAGCAAGAACTTGTTGAGTAGTAGACCCAAGAGCTTGATTAAAAGGTTGATCAAAAGCAATTTAGAAACCTGTTCAAAAGTTGGAGTAGGAACTTGATTAAGAACCTATACAGGGGTTAGATCAGGACTTTGTTTATGGGTTTTACAGCCTGAACAATGTTGGAAGATGGAGAAGGTAATAGGTGGAGGTTTGGTTGATTTTAAGGTTGTTTAGGTAATGGTGATGTGGGAGATGAGTATTGCACAACTAAAGCTTTGGCAATTGGTGGCTTAGACCCTTTTCCAAACTGATTTTCTGTCATATTCAAAAGTCAATGAGCTTCTTGTTCATAATTTCTTCAACCTCTTTTTTGGAAATCCCAGTGCCATATCCTACTTCAAAGTTTTTCCCAACTGTTAGCCAGTCTTTAAAATCCTCTTATTCATCCTCTAAATCAAGCACTCTCTTCCTTTTCTTCCCTTCATCAATTTAAAATTTTCCTCCAATTGTCATATCATACATCTTACTTTTGTTTTCCTTTAGTTTCACAACTTGCTTCCCTTTAGCCTTTTTCAAAACATCCTCACTACCTTCTTATTCTTCCTCTATAGGATCTTCTTATGCACTTTCTAACTCTTGTTCTGATTCCTCCCCCTCAAACAAAGACTTAGGCAACTTATTCTTTTCATGCTTTTCATGCACATAAAAGGCCAATCATCAGTATACCAAATCTTATTCTTTACATTAATCCCCATATGATTTATATTATACTCCCTAATTACTTTGATGGGAAATTGTCTCTTAGCTATAGGAGGAATTTTCAACTTCTTATACTTGAAAAGCTTCATCAAAAGTTTTTCTATAGTTTTCTAGCATGAGTCAGAAAAGCATGTTTAATGATTTGTCTAGCCACATCTATTTTCTTCCCTTTTAAAATAGCAATTATAATCAAGGCATCTTCTCTAGAAATAGATATTGTGCTTCCTTTCTTAAGCAAGATAATGCTTATAACAAGCTTATGCAAAAGCCGTATCAACAGCCTACAATTAAACACAAAAACTTCTCCTGCATCTCTTTTCTATTTACCATAGGTGATAATATTAAACACTTGACTTTTTCCTATGGCCATAAGTTTTTCATCATTGTTTACATCAGGTAAACCGAAGCACTTGATGATATCACTCCTTCTAATTTCAATATCTCTTCCTAACACTGTTAAGCATTGTCTATCCTCCTAGTTAGGTCCAAATTTTCATGAAACTAAAAAATTAACTCCTCATACACAATAGTATCTACAGTGCATATACGCTTATAACCAACCACATTTAAGAATTCATCCTAATAGAAACCAATTTTAGTAAGGTAATTCAAATCAAACATAAAGGGTTCAATATAATCTAACTTTATTTTCAAGGAAATAGATGGTGAGTTAGTTGTTACCTTTTTCTTTGAACCCTTGATTTTAGATCGAACTACCATTGCATCTTTGTCTTCTGATACATCCTCTGATTGATTGTCCAACTTATCTTCTAATTTATGCTTTTTTAACTTTTATTTCTTCTTCCTTTTCTCAGTTCCTTAACTCTCAACAGTGGATTTGTCACTCAATTCTTTACCTTTTCCTACATCCTTAAATCCAACCAATTCATTAGTTGATTCCATCACCCCAGCCACAAGTTTTTCAGTCTCAACTCTAACGAGCTTCTTTTTGCCTTTCTCACTTTTCTTCACTTTCTTAGAGGTTTTCTATTTTTATTTCTTTTTGGTTTGAGGCTCGAGTAAGGTTTGGTTTGTTTGGGTTTTTCTTTAGACCCGAAAACTCATCAACTAGTTCATAAGGGTTTTCCATAGTATTCTTAGGGTCCTTTGATTTGAGTCCTTTGAGAATTTAAGAGCATTTTCAATGAGTCGTGTGAGTTTTTGAAAGATGGAAGTTTGGTTTATAACATAGAGAGAGAGAGAGAGAGAAAAGTTGAGTGCTCAAACAAAGGAGAGATAGTGATTAGTAGTGAAAGGAAAAAGAAAATATCAAGACATGGGAGAGAAAGTGCAATAAAGGAGGCAAATGATGATACGCTTGCCATGCTAATTAGTAATTGTTTTAGGATGTTGGTACATATGTGAAAAAAAAAAAAAAGATAACTGCCAAAAGAAAACTTTTTAAAGGTATGAGGGAGATAATTTTTGACATTGAAAACAAAGCCATATGTGTTACACATGTGCAGCTAATCTTTTCTCTTATTTTTATTTATAAACAAGCACATAGGACAACATACACCAATTTCATTTTGGATATACTCAAATTTTATTTTATCAAGAGGTTTTGAAAATATATCAACAAGTTGATTATCGATGGATACAAATTCAATTTTTATTTCCCCATTATTAACATGGTCTCGAATAACATGATGGCTTACCTCTATATGTTTAGAACATGAGTGATGCATGGGATTCTTGGTTAAGTTAATTGTACTCATATTGTCACTATGAGGGTGAGGGCTCAAATAGGAAGGCTACATACATACCACATGTGAAGTCGTGCTACACATGACTATGGAAATAAGTTGAGTAACTCATATAGGATGATCAAGTGAGAAATGCAGGGAAGAGGAATAGGCAATCTCAACAAGGCTCTAACACTTTAGTGACAAGTAAAAGAGCTCAGAGGGCATCGAACTCCACTAATGATGAAGAACGAGATAGTGTTTTTATGGTGTTTAAGTGTTTGATCTTTTATGGTGAGAATCCAGTAGAGTAACAGCATTTGTGTTAATTCTCTCTTATCCAAATGAATGAGGGAGAGGAGTATTTATAAAGAATGGCCATTGATCTCATTTATTGGATCGTGATGATAATTGAGGCCTAGAATCAACCCTTTCCTTCTATTGGACTTAAGATGGGCTTCCTTTATGAGTTAAGCCCAAATGGACTTATTTTATTAATGTGAGGCAAGTTGAGAAAGGTTGGATCGAATAGACTAATCTAATAAGCCCTATTTTAAGTCCACCATGTCAAATCTCCCATTATCATCTCAATACTTTATGGGCTTGACTCTTTAGGCCTTGTCACATTAGGTCGAGGAGTCAAATCTATTTAATTAATGGGCTTAAATCCCAATATTGAATTTAACCCTCTATATTTTGCCCCTAACCATAGTCCTTCGAACATAGTAAAAGGGGTTTAGGCACCCAATGAGCCCTTTAGATGACTCAAGTGCGTGCGTGTTATTAAATAGTTACGCCATTGCCAAATTCATTTAAGAATTGTCTTAGTGCTCGAGTTCGTAATACCTCTTAATCATATGTCATGTCTCAGTTTGATTAAGTTGTACGTTGCCCCCAAGGCCTCACTTTGAAATAAATCTTCTTCAAGCTATCTCTTCTTGAGCTGATTTGTCTCTTCAATTCAATCCATATAAGTCATTCATTCCGCTAGGTTAAATTTATACGCTAACTTCGTAGTAGCAATCTTATTAAGTTGACTCCATTTATCAATAATGCCTTGATCTTCTTCTCATATAGGAGCATTCTTCTTGTAAGGTCTTCACATGTGATGTAAAAACTTTATGTTAACTAAATCTTATTTGTTACATGATGAATATGACAATCCCGCTACCCAAGAATTTTCTTCTTTTTTTTTTTTTTCTTCTTTCTTTTTAAATGATTGAAAGCTGGCTATAACTTAAAGGAAATTCCAATAATAATTCATCCCTCACTCAAAAGCTACTTATTCACTCTGTGAAATCTACGACCTGAAAGCCTAAAGCTACCCAAGAAAGCAATTGATGCATATCTCATTTTGGAGACTTAAGGGCTTAGAAAATTTTTAATAGTTGCCACCAATTACCCACTTCACCTATGTGTATACCATGGCCCTAAACTTACCCCTTGTCCTCCTCCTTTTTTTTTTTTTTTTTTTTGAAGTCACACATTCGTTATGGGCCTATGTTTGATAGCTTACTTGTTAACTTGCCAAATCTACCCAAAATCCTAACATTATCCATGCCCAGCCTTGGCATATGAGAAATCAATTTGGAGTGCAACCGCTTTACAAACCTTAGGGTTTGTAAGCTACACTAACAATGTCGCTCAAGAAAGAAAGGGAGATCAAAACTTGCCGCTCCACTCCTCTTGTTGGTCAAGTAAGTGCTTAACTTTAGCTCTGATTCTTTCTTCCTTGTAAGCACTTTATTAATTGTGAAAAGCTCAACTCAGTCATTTTGTGGAATACATAGCTAGTGATGCTTACAAGAGTGGCTCAGCATGAAGCTCGACTAGTGTTTGGTGGTGGGTGCTCTCTCGAGTCTGCTACATGTGGCATTAAGTGCACTGCTCAAAAAGTTGTTGTTGCTATGTCTTGCAAGCTCGCATCAAGTTTGGATCTCTCACCTTAACTGGATAATGTGCAATTGTCAATTCTCCAACGGCTGCCATAATCGCTCTACATGGCTACATGAACTGCTGTTTTATCAACAGTTGGTCAAGTTATACTGTGCTGGGACACAACACTGCTCAAATTCGTCCTGCTAGTGGCGTTTGGAGTTTGTTCTACCCATGGAGCTCAATCCTCTGCTTACTTATGTGGAAATATAACTACGTAGTCATGTGTTTAGCTTGGCTAGAGTTTGCTATTCTGTCCTCCTCGAAAATGCTTAGTTTGGCCACTAGCAAAGGCTACTTGGCAAATGGTGTTGATGCTGCTCAGATTTGAAAACATATATTAGTTAAGTTGTTAAAACTTGGATCCTTAATTTTGTTATGTTTGCTTAAGTCAGAACTCTATTTTTGCTCGAGTCAAAACTCTATTTTTGCTCAATTAATTTACACTTTCAGTTTCATTTTCTCATGATAAGTGCTCTCTTTGGTTCCTTCTTAACATCTTAGATACTTTGAACTTCATTGTCTGTAGTGTCTATTGGTAATCCTACACAGTGGCATATACACACTTACTCTAGCCTATAATGGGACATCAAATATCAAAGTGATCCACCAGCTGCTGCACTTTGTAGTTTCAAATTTGAGAGATGATATTAGGTGGACCGCTATTCTAGCACTTGGTTTCATGTTATTCTTCAAACCAAATTTGACTCCTCGAGGTTTACTCATGGTTAGAACTAAAAGTGAGAAAGTAAGCTTCCGTAACTAATTAGTCCATATACCTAAAGAATTTACATCCGTAATGATATGAAGCTGAGTGCCCCTTTTCTTTTATTTCTCAATGATAAATTGTGCCTTCACATGGAGTTCTTTGAACTCCAGAGTCCTTTGGAATCCCATGTCTGAGTATACATTGAAATGAACCAACACAAATTCTTGCTTAGCTTTGCTAATATAACATTTTTTTTCTTTATATGTGCATTTCCATAAACGCTATCTTGCCATCCATCTACAAATGACTGCAGTATATGCTCCATGCTTCCTACTTCATTTTGAAAATGCTATCTGTATAAGAAACTAGCTATAAACCCTACAATCTTCCTAAAGCCAAGTTATGAAATTTCTAATCTACATTCCTTGCTATTTTGGGCTTGTGAAGGAGTTGACAATTGTTGAGGATAATAGTGATCTTACCCTTGCATTTATAAATCAGAAATGCCCAAATTGTCCTCCATGCTGCCTCTAAAATATTGAACACATGTTATGCTCTATAGACATGTATAGTCATGGTATTAATAATAATCTCCACTAATGCTTCGATACACTATTTTATTTCTCTTCCACCCTATTACATATGGTGCATAAGAGCTTAAACACAATTTAATCATTTTAAAATTTGAAAGCTGGTGAGACCATTGTGGAGTTTTCTTATTAGAAGCTTGGAGCCAGAAGGTCACAATTTTTGTCCCTGACATCTTTGCTACACGACTTAGGTATGTATATTATTCACTTAATTTGTGAAACCTGTGGCTCTTTGCATTTGAATTAGCCTTCATATGTCTTTTTACATCATTAATCCATGAATCCTTCTCCTTTCCCTTTTCTTCTAAACTGTGAAACTAACATCTCTTCATTGTATATATTCTACAGGTATCAAACTTGGGTCACATATGACCTGCTTTTGATGATCTTAATAAAGCCAATTGCAATTTATAATGTGAATTGAACATAAGTCATGGGACGTAAAGGGCATGACCACACAAGCACATGAGGGCCAAACATAAGTTATGCGTGAGTTGAACACATAAGAGCTAAACATGAATCTTAAGACGTAAGCATATGAGAGTTGACTGTAAGCCTCATACATAAGATGAATTAAGCATTAGCCTTAAACATTAACACTTGAGAGTTGAATGGGAGCTCATGAACTAAGCACACATTAATAAAACCGAGTCTTAGACACAAATCTTAATCATAAGTCTTAAACATAATGTAAGCTTCAAACATAACGTAAGTTTCAAACATAACGTAAGTCTTTGATCATGACACAATGCGAGCCTTATGATTTAAACAAGCCTTAAACATGATGCAATGTAAGCATTAAACATGTGAATTGGATATAAGCCTTGGATGTAGACTTATATGGACTCTAAACATGAGCACATAAGAAATCAACACAATCCCTTAATCATGAGCAGCCATGAGCTGAACAAGTGAAATTGACATGAGGCTTTTGTATGAGCATAACATATGAATTTCAATGTACGCATTGAATTTTGAGTGCATAAGGGTTGAGCAAGAGTTCTCAAGCTCAGCATACATATACTACACATAAGTGTTGCACATAAATACATGAGAGTTGAATACTTAAGTTTAACATAACCCCTTTATCACGAACACCTGTAAACTTTCATCTTAAGCACATGTAAGTTGTGTATGTAAAATAAGCATAACACCTTCCAGAATGTGAGCGAAACATGAGTCTCTTCATGTGAGTTGGACATGAGTATTAACACATGACGTCTTGAGCATAAGTGAACATAAAGGTTGCACATCAGTATTGAACATGAGAGTAAACACGAGTCTTGAACATTATAGTTGAACGTGAATCTTGGCATGTGCGAACATGAACCTTTCATCATGAATTGAACATATGAGTTAAACATAGGCCTTCACACATAAGCACGTATATGAGCTACACCTATGAATTGAACATGAATCTTTTGATATGAACACATGCAGGCTTAAACACATGAAAAAACATGAGCTTGAATATAAGTCAAATATGAGCCCTCATGTGCTTACATGTTATATCTAACTTATATAAGTAAATGTTGTATTTACTAAATAGACTTCATTTTCACTTTCTCATTTACCTGTATCTAACAAGTGGTCACTTCTTCCTCCCCTAAGTGGTAGTAATCATATATAGACATTACTACCACTTTTAAGAATAAATTATACAAGGCAGCGTGATATCATGTATGGGTAATCTCATATGATGAATAACTCTACCCTCTACTATCATTCAGATCAAGCGTAAGGGATGTTTTAAACATGTGTAGGGCATCAAGTCATTGGAAGCACGTATGTATTAAGCATTGTGCCCATGTTGAAACTCATGTGCATGCGCGCTTTGAGCACCATAAGTACACACGTGCTTCGAGCATCATAAGCACATACACATTAAGCCTTACGAGCATGTATGCATCAAGTATCATGAGCACATACACATTGAGCACCATAGGTACATGCATACCAAGCCTTACGCATACAGGTGTATCAATCGTTACGTATAAGGAATGTTATATGAAACAAGTACCATGAGTAACAATCATCAGTATGCTAAATAGCCTCTTCATATACCATATCCATATATAACTCCCCTCCCATAGTTATTAACATGTAGAAGAAGGATAACTCAATAAGCTTTGAAGCATCTCGTTCTTTCATGATACCATAGAAAATCAAATTGTATTGTAATCTTTTGATTTTTGAGGATTATGCCCTAAGGGAGCATATCATCATAACTTCATAATAATACTAGCCAAATAGGAGCAATTATGTAACTAACCATTTGTAGTAATACTCGTTCTTGCAATCATCTTGATCACACCATCATAACTTATATTATCTTATATATACAAATTGTAATTGAACACATAAAATCAATAATCATGAAGTCCATTTATTGACCATTTATGTTCTTTTTATCTGCTTGACACTTCCATTAGCTTTCATGAAGCTATCTTGTCATTGTACACATGGGAGTCATAGCTCTTCACTTGATAACAGCATGGTGGATCACTTTGATCTCCTTAACAACTCATAATGTCTTGAAAGCAGTAGGGGACATATCTTAATTAAGTGGTAACATGACTAAGGGTAATGCAATCATTGCTAAAGAAGGCACTCTCTTAAGTTAGAGTATACTATGTTCTTAAAGACTTCATACACTTAGGAGCAATACATCAACTAAGCAACGATGTCATCTCAGAAAAGGTAATATGATCATCTCAATTTTTACAACATTGTATGGTAAGGAGTAAAGGCTCAACTTATTCACTCTAGTATTAAGTAGCCTGAACTTGAAATTTATGAATCAACATAATTTTGAAACTACTTAGACTCAATTATCTAAGGGGGTCTCTTATGTCATCACGTACATTGAGGCAAGACTTGTGCTTGCTAATTGTAATATCTAAAAGATCCCTCTCAATAAGTATTCAATCACGCAAAGGTAGTGATAGTGGCATTGATTGCCTAGGACCAATGATTCTTTTCATTAGTCAAGGGGCTATTTCTTACTACTTAATTATTTAACACGACTTGTTAGGGTATTGCCTAGGTTTGATTGTTAAAATATTGAAATGCTCATCAACGGGATTGTCTCCACTACTTGATGGCAATAATATAACATTTAGTTAACACAAAGGCTATACATGATCACCATGGTGTGACGTGCAACTAAGAGCTAATGCTCCTACCAGTCCACAGTAGATGAGTTAAGTTTATTATCATGCTCTGGGAGACAAGACCCTTACCAACCAGTAGTAATGCATAGATTATATGTTATGTTCATTGTTATCTTCTTTTAATTGGTTAAGGGGGCTTCAATGCTTCTATTCAAATGTAAACTATGTTGCAAAACTAATTGTGTGTAGTAAGGAGACTAATCTCTTACTTTGCAGCGACAACAAGAGAAGTATAGATAAATATTTGTCACATTCTCATAAGGCAATATTAATGATAAAAAAGAAACTCCTTTCATCAATAGGAAGTGGCCATTGCCTTGTTTACATATGGAGTATTAAAGAAAATTGAAGTATCATCGATGAGGAGATATTTTGACAATCAATAGTTCGTCACACTTTTTAACTTATATGGTGGTTTCTATTTTGGTGCTTTCACTAGGTTGCTTGTGTTTCTTTGTACCTCCATGACAACCACACATCCTTTTATTCTTGAATGTTTGTGTCTAAACTTCTTCCCTTATAGGTAGTTGTACCTTTGGGGATTCTGCTACGAGTATCTCCCCTTCATTCACATGCTCATTAAAGAATGTTGCTTCAGTGAAGTGAAACTCACTACACATGAAAGGGTTCTTTGTTGCAAGAATGAAGACATCCTTCTCATTCCAGTGATCTTTCATACATTAATGCCATGTCAAAGGTATCATGTTGTGATCATGCAGCCATGTCTTTCCTATAAGAAGGTGGTAAGATATAGGTTCATTGGTCATATGGAACCATATGGAGCTGTAAATAGGTTTGATATCAAAGTTTCATGAACTGAGGACGGCCTAGTCGTGGCAGACGCCGTATACTGTACAAAGAACCCTTGATTGGTTACCCTTCCAATCAAGAACTCTTCACACAATATACAAGGCTCTACAACCACTAGTTTCCAAAGAACATCCAGACTCACATGATATCATTACACAAACATATTTATATAAAATTTAAGTTATAAAGCTTACAATACACAGCGTTTAAGTATGTCTAGGTTTATAATAATAAGATAAACAAAAGTACATGAGTAGAAGTCTACATAAACTATTCTCTCAGTACACATAACAGCTCGCTCTTGCCCAAGTCCCCAAGCTAACCTGCGACATCCCCCGTCCTGCCTCTACGAACAAGCTATCCTGCAACAAAAGTCTAAAGGAGTGTAAGCCTAAGCTTAGTGAGCAAAACCCTCAGCCACACCACAAGCAAGTTATAAGTACATTATATTCAAGCATATGAATGAATGATCGACCAGAATGCCAAACAATACGTATAATTAACTAGTTCATATACGTAACTCAAATTTAATACCCTCCGAAGTCAGGGTTGGAGTATACACGGCACCAATCAGATTCGGGTATTATACTAGAACTTACTTTACTACGGAACTCCACAGTCTGTACTTATATTAATAATTCTTTTATTTTTAGAAAACCTAAGTTATAGTATAATCGTGAGTGGGCCCTCACAGTCCACACTCACCCCTAAACGGAGGCCTCTAGACTCAACCCTTAGCCAGGTGATTGGCGCCTCCAATGCATAGTGTTCCCGCGGGCCAGGGTAAGGTCATTTTGTATGAGTACACCGTACAGAACCAAATAAATAAATGATATCAACCCCCGAATGGCCTCTCTTTACCTTCGTGTGATGTGACGGCCGGAATAGTATCCATGCTATGCATGTTAATGCATGTCCCAATTTCTTTTTATAGGCCGAGTATAATTAGGTTCAAATTATGTTATGACCATCCAATTGTGCACACAATCATTTTCTATACTACCATGCAATAAACATAGCATTATCAATACTTAAGATACTACAACCATTTATAAATACTAGAAAGAAACTTAGTAAGGGCCTAACACTTATTCACATACTTACTCTACTAAGTTACCTTACTAACTTAGGTATCAGAGTGGCTGCAACGAACTGGCCTTAGTACTAAGTATTTCACGTTCTTTTATGGGATTCTTCCTCATCCTAAAATTCACTAACAACATTTGGCGCAGTTTGTTTTTTTTTTTTTTCAAAACACGACCACATGGTTAAAACTAGAATGACCAGAAGTGTAGGTGTTGGTACTTCCTCCTACCACCCTAAAGGGGGGAGTCGGCATGCTGATGAACAGCGATTGGCTCGACTTGAGCAACTTTGTCTCGATTTAGCTAGAGAAAATTTGGACTTAAATAAAAAACATGAACAAATCCTTAACCTTCTTCATAAAAGTTTTCACCCAAATCATGATAAAGAGCATAGCAATCATGATGCTAACAGTACCGATGATTCCATTTATTTACTTAAATTACTAAAAGAGCAAGCTGAGGTTTTAGCGAGACCTTCAGTTCCTACTCTTAAGAAGATTAATAGGGGCAAGCAACCATAGCACATGCATCATGTGGGACCCTCGCATGTCAGTACCTTTGTTGCAACGACCAAACAGTTCGAAATCAAGAAAAGTCCTTTCGTGCTAGAGATTTTGGAAAAAGTAATACCTCGGCATGTTAAACTACCCCGATTCAAAACATATGATGGGACGAAAGACCCTGAAGACCACTTGGAGTACTACCATAAGCTGGCCAAGTTACATGGTTTAAGCGATATGGTAGCCTGTCAAGCCTTTCCCTCAACCTTGTGGAATGCAATCAATACATGGTTCAAACACCTTAAACCAAATACCATTTCATGCTTTGATGAACTAGTAGAGGTTTTCATTCAACACTTTCTTACTAGCAAACTTCTTGTTAAGGACTCTTCAATCCTTAACACCATTAACAGAAAGTCTGATGAGTCGATTAAGGACTATTTGGCCAAATTTATGGCCAAGATGGTCCAAATCCCACAACTAGATATGAGTATGGCCCTCAACGCTGTAATCGATGAAGTTAAACCTTACGGAGACTTTTTCAAGTCTCTCATAAAGAATAAGCCAAAAACTTTCACTAAGTTTAAGGCTAAAGCCACCTCATACATCTGACAGGAAGACAATATAAAAGCATGATGAGAGGCTAATCAAAGTAGAGGAGATAGAAAGAGTGACAAATGAAAAAAATGCAAAAGATAAACTTAACATGGACAATAACAATAGTTCAGATGTTGAGAGAAAGAGATTGAGGATACTGACATTCACATCCCATATACCTGTTAATCGTCTAATCTCAGACATTTTGATAGAAGTACATGGGGAGAGAGGTGTTCTCCAATGGCGGGAAAAAATGCGTAGGAATCTCTCAAGAAGAAATTCGAACAAGTACTATGATGTCCACTATAACAAAAGTCACAATACGGATGAGTGCATTCAACTCAAGAATGCAATTGAAGATGTAATACAACGTGAACACCTACGAAAATTTTTAGCACATGATACTGAAAGAATCGAAAGACCATCTTAGAGGAGAAGAGAGGAACAAGAGGATGACATTCAGCCATCGATGGCCATAAGAGATGCAAGGGATGTTAATCTAACCAAAGCACCCAACAAAGTAATTAATACCATTGTCGACGAACCTAGTATAGGCTAATCGAGTTCTTTGAACTGGATTAACGCCAAGAATTACATTTGCAATATTCATGAAAAAAAGGTCAGAATTGACAATACAATATCTTTCGGAGAAGAGTATTTTAAGGGTATCTAGAGGCCGTATGATGATGCACTTATCATCAATGCAAGAGTCGCCAACTTCGAAATTAAAAAGATTCTTGTTGACATAGGAAGTTTAGTTGATATCATTTTTTAGCATGCCTTTGATCAAATGAGGCCCAAGATCAAAGCGTATCTACAATCTTACAAGTATGACCTCTATACCTTCAATAATCAACCTGTCTAAGTAGCCAGAGTCATCTCTTTTCTGATACAAATAGGGGATGACAAGCATGTTATAGAGGACAAAGTGGATTTTCTTGTCGTCAAATGTTGGTCCCCTTACAACATGATAATGGGACGGCCATGCCAACATTTATTCAGCATTGTCCCATCAATAGCACATCTAAAGGCTAAGTTTTCTACTCCTACGGGGGTTAGTGTGTGCAGAGGGGATCAATAATTGGCAAGGTCCTTATATATAAGGGCCTTAAGATGAGAGGGAGTTTTTCAAGGTAAAACCTGTCCAGATAGCAAGATAGTCGACATAGAGAATGCCAAGAATGATACAGAGGAAATTCCTTTAGGAAGTGATCTCGAAAAGACAACAACGATGGGAAAACCCATGTCAGCACATGATCGGCAAAGTCTTATTGACTTCCTACAAGCTAATGTCGACTTGTTTGCATGGTCACCTTCAGACATGCCAGGTATTTCGAAAGACGTTATGGTATACAAGCTCCAGATTGACTCGAATGCAAAAGTGGTCTAATAGAAAGACAGACATTTTACACCAGAGAAACAAGTGGCAATAGAAGAAAAGGTCTAGAAATTATTGAGGGTAGGATTCATCCAAGAAGAGCCTTATTCGACATGGCTAGCAAATTGTGTGTTAGTCAAGAAGTCTAAAGGCAAGTAGCGAATGTGCATAGACTTCATAGATCTCAACAAGAAATGTCCCAAGGATTGTTTCCTACTGGTAAAAATCGATCAGATGGTAGACACAACCGCAACCGCAGCCGCAAGATATGTGTTGCTTTCTTTTATGAACACTTTCTCTAGTTACAATCAAATCAAGATGGACAAGGTAGATGAAGTCTATACATCTTTCATTACCAATTTTAGAACATACTGTTATACTGTAATACCCTTTGGGCTGAAGAACGCTAGTGCCATATACCAGAGATTAGTAACAAAGATGTTCAAATCTTAGATCTACAAGAATGTTGAAGTATATGTAGATGACATGATTGTGAAGAGCGTGAAGGAACATCAATACCTCGCTGATCTAAAGGAAATGTTTACCACATTAAGGAGTTATAGCATGAAACTCAACCCACAAAAGTGCGTCTTTAGCACAACATCAGGGAAATTCCTCAGATATATGGTCACACGTTAAGGCATCAAGGCTAATCCAAGAAAGATTGAAGCCATAAGAAATATGAAATTACCTCGTACAGTCAAGGAGGTGTAGGAACTCACCGAGTAAATTGCTACCCTCAATAGATTCATGTCAAGAAGTGCCGATAGTTGCACCCAATTCTTTAAAATTTTGAAGAATCCAAAGGAATTCAATTGGACCAACGATTGCAAAAGAGCTTTTAACGAGCTCTCAACAAGCTCAAGGAATTTCTTGCATCACCCCCGATACTCTCGACACTTATTCCAGGTGAAAATTTATACTTGTATCTATTAGTCAGCTGTTGAGCACTTTCCTCTATACTTGTCCGAATTGACAGCAAGGAGCATTGACCCGTTTATTACATGAGTCATGTTCTGTAAGGGCCAGAGCTTCGGTACACAAAGATTGAAAAATTTGTATTAGTAGTGGTTCTCTCGGTAAGGAAGTTGAAGCCATAATTTGAAGCTCACCAGATTATTATCCTCACTAATCAACCATTATGGCAAGCATTACAATGGCCTGACTCCTCAGGCAAGATGATGAAATATGCCTTAGAGCTTAATGCCCATGGTGTGCAATATAAATCCAGAACGGTACTAAAAGCCCAATTATTAGTAGATTTTGTTGCCGAATTCACAAGAGAGGAAGACTATATAGAGATCATCAAGAAACCAATCTGGTTTTTTTATGTTGATGTTTCTTTGACACAAGAAGGAAGCAGTGTAGGCCTAGTCCTTCAAGGGCCAAAGAATGTCAAAGTCCATTACGCTCTGAAATTTAGATTCCTAGCCAGTAACAATAAAGCAGAATATGAAGCTCTAATCGCTGGAATGAAACTGGCGAAAGAAATTGGTGTCGAGAAACTTGAAGTGTTCTCTGATTCCCAGCTAGTGGTAAATTAGGTCACCGGAAGTTACGCAGAAAGAGAAGAAGAGATGAGCAAGTACCTCTTAATAGTACAAATGCTAGTAGAAGAATTTCTATCATTCTCCATTAACAAAATTCTTAAAAGCAAGGATATCGCTACCGACAAGCTATCGAAGTTAGCCAGTATGGCATTCCCTAAGTTAAACGAGAAGCTTTTCGTAGAGTTTCTCCTGTAGAAAAGTTTATCCAATCTCTTGTAGAGCTGTGAGTTAGCTCCTTGCCTAAAAGAAGAATTATGGATGGATTCCCTAGTAAATTATTTAAAAGATGGTACTCTCCCTAAAGACAAAAAGGAGGCATGAAGATTGGCCTACCAAGTTGTGAACTACACATTAATTGACAGTCAGCTGTATAAGCATGGCATATCTTAACCTTACCTTCGATGCCTTTTCTAGAGGGATGCCTAAAGGGTGATATATAAACTACATGGTGGCATATGCAGTAATCATGTAAAGTCATAAACACTGTACATTCGAGCTATGCGACTCGGCTATTATTGGTCGACTATGAGAGAAGATGCAAAGGATGTTGTCCAGCAGTATCCTTAATGCCTAAAGCACGAGTCACCAAGTAATGCACCTGCAATTGAGCTATGTAACCTAACTAGCCCTTGGCCTTTCACCCAATGGGGGCTAGATATGCTTGGAACCTTTTTGAAGTCTATCTCCTAATTCCAATTCGTCATTATTATAGTTGATTACTTTATCAAATGGGCCAAAGCCAAGGCTGTGGTAAAGATCATCGAGCAAAAAGTGGAAGCTTTCATCTTCAACTCCATCATATCAAGGTTCAGAGTTCCCTACATGATAGTTACAAATAATAGACTGCAGTTTGACAATAATAAGTTCTAGTCATTTTATGAGAGGTACAACATTCAGCTCAACTATACATCTGTAGCATATACTCAGACAAATGGACAAGTTGAGGCCATAAACAAGATCATACTATACAGCCTCAAACGGAAAGTGGATCAAGTCAAGAGGAAGTGGGCCGATGAACTACCAAACGTCTTATAAGGATACAAAACCACTGACAAAACCGCAATGGGAGAGACACCATTTAAGTTAGCCTATGGTACTGAAGCCGTGTTGCCAATTGAGTTGGACTTGCCCAATCTACGAATGCATAATTTAGATGTTATGCTCACTTTATATAAGGACGATTCATCCTCATAACTGCAAATTTGCTTCTGATAGTAATGATGCGCTAATATGGTAATCCTACGGATCGCTAATGTGTGTCTCATGATAGAAATCTAACAATTGAAAACTCTCTAACAATTATTAGGCTTGCTATAAAGTAATGACCTAGGCAACAAATGTCATGCCTCCAATTTCTTGGTTTGTCGAATGAACAGGAGTTTAGAAATGGTGACCTTTCGACTACGATGTGATCCATCTTACTTCCCGTATTACTTGGCATAAATCTAAAGAGTTTCCCCCCACTCGGCCTCTGGTGCAATATATATGTGTAACTCCCTTTGTCAATTGCTCAAACACGGGAGTTGGGGGGCAAATGTTGATAGTCAGTTTTCATTCATCCGACACTCGACCTTTCGTTTGCTGAGGTGCCACATAACCAACTCTCTCAACCTTTCACACTGCATGGATGATACATGGCATTTATACCGAATATAAGAAGTGTTCATGATTTAAATTTAAGTTTGGTGCGAACAATTATCATAAGTACGGTTATATTACATAACTGCCTGCTACTCCTAAATATGAGGGGAGATGTCAAGTTAAAAAGCATCCACATATCTTAACGGTTATCTCGACAACTGCTTTGGACACTATAACCATCTATAAATATCGAAAAGAAACTTGGTAAGGGCCAGACACTTATTCACATACTTACTTTACTAAGTTACTTTACTGACTTAGGCATTGGATTGGCTCCACCATACTAGTCTTGGTACTAAGTATTTCACATTCTTTTATAGGATTTTTCCTTATCCCAAAATTTACCAACAACAACGGTAATGTAAAAAACATAGTTCATTGAAATTACCTGGAAAAGTCTACTACAGAAATCTTCCTTTAATCATCTTCCTAATCTTCTCCCTCGATTTACTCTCCATTTTCTTATTCTCTTTATCTCTCTCTCCAATTATGTTATTTATTGTATTCACACTACATATGACTCCTTTGCCAGATTTATAGCTGGAGCCATTCACTGCCTCATTTAAGGCAATTAAAAAGTTTCAGTTTATTTATTATTATTATTGTTATTGTCGTTGTTGTTGTAACCATATTTCAACTATATGTATCCATTATTTCCAATTGGTCCAGTAAAATTACCAAGAGTGATGAGTACAAATATTCAAGATAACCTCAATACGTTATCACATAAGTACTCCTTTTCCTAGTCTATTTGATCATTTATATTCTAACAATTATATATTGTTGTTATTTGGTGCGTTTATTTAATATTTTAATATATAACACTTGTGCTATAATTATTATTATATTATTGTTTTACATCCTATCTTAGTAAAAATTCCTTCTAAGAACCAAAAAAGGTAACCAACTCATCTTCTTCAATATGCTTAGCTATTTTATTAAAACCTTACTTACTATTATACTATTGGATTAACATGTTAGTATCATTATATTACTATTTTAACATATAGTGCTATTTTATTTTATTTTATTTTATTTTTTTCACTCGTAACTCATTCTTAAGTGGTAAGAATTATTCTTTCCTTAAGTTTCTATTATTTACTCATGCTGACTTGTTATTTAACAATATAATATAGTCATATACTATATGTTGAGAATCTTGACTAATCCATTTGTCATGCAATCTACTTCCAAGGCCACATACCAAGTTAAGTAATTTTTTGAGTACATTTTTTCCTTTTCTATATGTTCTTACTAGTATATTGCCATAACTAGTTTCAAGTGTAGTAATGCATTTTATCATATATCATATCTCAATTCTATATTGTTGGAATAAGTCATACGGAATACATTTTCTTACATTCGATGCTTATATCAATCCATAATTTTGTATGTGTGTGTGTATATATATAGTTATATTTTACACATCAAAATATATATATAGTATATGTACATTATCTTTAAGTACGGTTTCCTCATTGGACATGATGTCACTCCAAAACTTAACTAGATGCTCATACATTAGTGTCCTACAACAAATAATATAGCTATAATTAATGTTTAATTATATTATTATTACGTTATAATCTATTCTTCTTCTTCTTTTTTTCCTTCCTTTTTTTTTCATATTTAGTAAAATGGAGTTTTCATTTACACTTGATAACCTAGTCTATAAGTACATATTTTTTATAATGCATACATTCATTCTATACTCTAAAAGTACGTGTTTATAATGACTTGTGTTTTCATTCGTTTTTAAATTTTACATAGTTGTTTTTTCCAATTTTAGAACTTTATAGCAAAAATTGGTGTTGAGAAAATAGTAGTCCTAAGTTTTGAAGTAAGGCCCTAAAATGGAACTTTATCAACTTATTTTAGTGTTAAAATTTACAAAGTTACTTTACCTAATTTGTAGTGTGTCATTATAAAATTTAGTTAATTTAGAAAATTATTTTTCCCAGTTTGCTCTCATTACTAAACTTTTGAATATAAACTTAACCCCTAAATATACTTAAAGAGTTTTAGTTATACCTAAACTAGCATCTAGAAATTTAGGAAACATCAAATTGCTTTTGAGGTCTTATGATACCATTTGAGTGTTATTCAAATTCATTTTTTGTTGGTCTTATATTCTGAGACAAAGGCCTTGAGAATACATTGTTAGCGTTCTTACTTAATACAATGTATGACATATTTGAAATGTTAAAATTACAAGGTTTACCTTGTCTTACTTTTGTTATATTTTAACTATTACCAGCCTATACAATAGGGTATTACATTCTATCCCTCTATCCCCCTAAATAAAAGTTTCATCCCCAAAACTTAGCTATTACTTTTTACTATCTGTGAGCTCCAAAATCTACAACCATGCTTTTCTACTAACTCCATGTCTCACTTCACATCACAATCACCAAATTTTATTGAAATAAAGACCTTAACATTTGCATTTCTTAACAAGATCTTCATATCTTATAATCTATTATATGATCCTAGTGTATCACCATTTACCATCTATAGATACATACTCTTGTGTTAGTGGTTCTTGTCATATTTGTTTTCTCAAACTAGAGGTATTAGCACCAACAATGATTATCAATCCCATTATCAAATTCACTTATAATAGTATTTTAATGGCTATCCTTTAAACCTATTGAATAAAATTCAATTCATTTCTTTCGATTTTACTTTTCTCCCTTGTCAATATTTGATTTGAGCTTAGCAACTTGAGATTCTATACTTTAGCTTACACTTCATGGTCTACCTCCATTAAGTTGAAGGATTAGCTTCTAAATTTTGGTTTCTAAAATTGATTGTAAACACTACTTTTAAAGGGGGCTATGATTCAACTAAGAATACTTCCTAAACATTCCCAAGAATTAACTAAACTAAGAATTCAAGTTTACATTTAAAAAACAAACTTAATTCTCCCAATTCGAAAGCTTATTAAAGATAAAACCTGAATATGAAAAACTACGGACTCTAGAGTCACTTAAGACCCTATACCCTAAAATAATTAAGGACTTTTAGGCCTAAGTGACTAATTGATAATTTAATTTGAATAATTTCATTCAACTTTAGAAATTTTCATAATTTTATAATAATTGAATCATAATTTATAAAACAATTCAAGAAATAAATCCTAAAATAATTTCCTATAAGATGATTCCCTTATCTTCATGCCTAAGCTTTATATATGAATAAGTAGATCAACTAATCACCCTAAATGACTTATCAATTGAGAGTTGGAGTCATTTATTAATTGATAACTTATCAAAAACTAGTGATAAGACACTTTCCTTATCACCCATTAACTTATACTACATATAGACAAATTATCATAAGATTTTATATGCTTAACTTTAATAAATGGGACAAGACAACTCCATGCCATAAAGAGACCCTAATGGCCGGTTCTTGCAAGCAAGAATAGGGGGGGCATGCTCTTGCCCATCATTCATCAATCACTTTATCTTATACTCCACGAGTCACCCCTTAATGCTTACATCATCAAGAGTTGCAATTATTGATTTTTGTGCACACTATAAGACAACAAATCAAGCTTCTTAAACACACTTTCCCACCCCCATACAACCGGCCACTCTCTCTCTCATATCCCTCACTTTCACTTTAATTCTTACTTTCATTTCTCTCACTTAAAAATTAACCCAAAAGAGGAAACACAAGTAGTTTAAGTTCATGATCTAATACATAAACTTAAGGAAACGATGAAACAAGTTGAAAAACCAAGTTAGAAGCCTACACACCAAACTGAAGAAATCTGGAACTTTGCTAAAAGATACTTAAAAACGTGATAAAAGTAAGTAAATAAAGTGAAAAGACTAACCAAGGCAAGTACGATAAGTGTATTAAGCTTAAAACTTCTAAAACAAGCCTCAAACATCAAGTTAAACCCACCTTAAGTTTTTTATTAGCAACTTAGCATAACAATAAAAGTTGTTTTAAGACTCTCAAGAATCCCACAAGATACCCCCCTAAGCCCAAGGAAGTGAATATCTTTGATTTGGATAAAAAATAAGTCCATTTGACAACTTAAGCCCACTTAAGTGCCCAAGAAGTAGTTGTTAGCATTAGGAGTGTAAATCAAAGTTGTGAATCCAATATTAAGGAGTATTTTGAACCTAGAATGAGATCTTAAGCCCAAGCCAAAGGATTCCTCAAGTTACCAAAAAGCCCATTAACCAAACAAAGCCTAAAAGCACTCCAAATCATAAGGACCGCTACTATTCTGACCTATGGGTAGATTTGTGTACCTCATCTCAAAAATCTAACCTCACCACATTAAAGTGCACTAAAAAATGATGAAGATTGACTATAAGATGATAAAAATCAAAGTTAAAATGAAAAAGTTATACGCGATTGAACTTTAAGTAAGAAATCGGGAAAAATACGAAAATTAGTTAAAAGTATAACTTAAGAAGTTTTAGCTTAGTTTTCTAAGTTTATTTCAAATTCTTATAGTATTATGATTTTGATGTCCAGGGGACCCAGCGTTTAGGGACGACCTACCCTTAAACTACTTCAATTGACCTGCATGGCTGAGTGAGTGAATTCTTGATGAATCTTTACTTGATTTTGCTTATAGAATAGATGCACCTAAACTTACACACATAAATTGAATGCCCGTAGGATATGGGAAATGCATGTGTATGAGTTCATGATTGAATGCTATGACTTGTTAATCACTTAATAATAGTAATTTCTTGCAATAATTCATATGTGCGATTGTATGGAATGAAATTGTCTGATCACCATGAAAAACCAGATTAATCACTTATATAATTAAGAAATTCAATAAATCATGCATTCCCTATAATTACATTCGGATGACACCAATTGCCACTTTACACAAAAGATGGGAAGGGACTCATAGGAAAAAGGCCTCCTACAAGATTAGGCACTAGCTATGTCATTATTTATATTGAGTCTTTATCCTAAGTTGACGGGCTTACCAAGCATCGGGAGATACCAACCATTGGCGAAGGGTTGTGTCTTATGGCTTCTACTTAGGGCATGTGTTTGTGGACTGTGGGGGCTACCACACTACTAGACCTAAGATTTTGAAACTATGATTTATTGTTTAGTAAAGAAAGTATATATGTATATATATATATATATGGTTTTGTCTTGACTTAAGCACAATAGTGCAAATGAAATAAAACTTAAGGTCTAGAACCCAGCTTTTGGTTTGGGTTGATTAATTATCTCTAACCTCGACTACGAGGGTTGTAATTTTAAGTCATATACAGTTCCTAAGCCACTACATGTATTGTTTAGCATATTGATTTTTTATGTATTCATATGTTTGTGCATTTAATAAATTTTTGCCATGCAGTATTAATGAAGGTATTTATCTCATTAAGCCTAAGCTTACACCCCGATAGATTTCTTTTATTATAGGGAAACCTCTTCATTCATTCGGGCTGGGGAATACCCGAGGTGAGTTTCATTTGGAGATAGGATAGAGCGATTAAGGAGTGGAGACGAGATTTTTTTTGTAATAGCTTTTTGTAGATAGCCATTTATCTTTACTTTTATTCATTTTATAAATTGAAGTTTCTAATACAGTTTCCTTTATAAACTGCATTTGTTTGTAATATTCCACATGTTTACTTGATTAATTTACATCTTAGAAGTTAATTTTAGTAAATTGTTTTATATTACTTATCTTTGGGCCTAATAGTAGCGTATAGTAGAAGGAGTCTTATGTGTCATATGAAAGGCCTATGATTAATAAGGGGGTTGATAGTAAACCTTTATGCAGTACATGGCGACCTACCATAACAATGATACTGTTGGGTCGTGATATTGATCAATTAAACAAACTCCTTTACTTCAATCTTTAGGTCTCTAGTTTACATTTGTCAAGCTAATTTTTGTCTTTTACTTTAACTTCTATATATACTCTAAACTTACCATAATTACCTCATAACAATCATGTTGATAATCTCATTTTGTTCTTAACTATCATCTTTTACTCCTTTTTCCCACATCAAGGGCTAACGAGCTTCTAAGCCATATCCTAACTAATGCTCTAAGTAAAGCTTATCATTCCCGTTATTACATGTAAGTTCTTTGATCACTATTTCATTTCTTCAACTATAGCACCTAATTTTTGCTAAGATTTATAGCTCTCTCTCTCTTTTAATTTTTCCTATAAGCTTTTCAACTTCTAACACTAAACTTTCAAAGTTCTCATTATTAATTTGCCCTTTCAATGCAACATTCTTAATTGTTTCTATTATTTCCATCTACTTCTCTAAGTAACCTCCCTCTTTTTCTTTTTTTTCTTTTTCATTTTTCATCTCCCATTACTTCTCACACGAATTTCCTTTTAATAGCGTTGCTTTCTTTTAATGGCTTGTTTCATAATCTACCATGAGTAGTAAACTTTCATCTTACTTACTCTAACCTAACCACCCAATATGATATTACACGCATTGTATGACTATAGTTTTTAACTTATATAGTGTTTTCTTATCACAAGATATACATTGATCCTTTTCCCTTAATCTATGACCACATATAAGTTTCCTAAGCATACTTAAGTAGCTTCTTAAACAATCCTTAAGTTAATAAATTCCTAAGCTTTTATCCACTACTCTTTTCATAACGTAATTCAATCTATGGTATTTCTTCTTGTGCTTCGACCCTTATTCCTAAGCATACTTCATTTATGTGCCCAAACATGTCAAAATCATTATCCCCGTTCTTTTATGTGCTAATCATATGAGATATACTTGTCCATTATATATCCATATCGCTTATCAGCTTATAAGACTCATTATACTCATTTAAGTTTAGGTTCAATTATGATATCTTAATTTGGATGAAGACTCCTCATATGATCTATTTCCAGTTTGGGGTTGTCCTATTGAAAATTTCAACAATAAACTAACAAAAGTACTTAGCTTTTATTTCAATTATTTCTACTTTATTTGTCTTAATTTTATTCCAAGGTTATAGGGTACTTTGGTGGGAATCTATCTAGACTTCTATTTTTTTTTTTTAAATACATGTCATGGGTTTTATAATAAATTTGGTGTTTAAGTTTGAAACATCCAAATTGACTAAAGATAGGGTTGTATTTGATCAAGGGTTTCTCATTATGGCCAAGCTTTTACTAAGGTTAACAACGAGTAGAGGAGAGTTATGATCCATATTTCTTTCCAAGTGTTATGGATAACACAAATTCCACTTGGGCCTTATGGTCTTATTTAAACTAAAATAAATATATTCAGTTATTACATATTTAGTTAAAGGAAAAATATTCACTCAATTTGACCTTTAGCATTTTACAATTTATGATGACAAAACCCAAATTAACAAATTTGATTTTAAAGATGCATTTCATTTTCATTTTTTTATTATTAATTTTTTTTTTTTTTGGAAATTGTGAACCAAATAAAGGTTTTGTTTTCATATAGGAACTCTAAGTAAGATTCATGCTCAAAGGAAAATGGAATAATGAATCTATTTACATTGGCACGTACACATATGAAATGGGAATGGTGAATTCTTAGTCTTCCTTGTAACGATCCATGTTGGTCTATGCCAATCCATATTAGTCCATGTCAGTCGGTGTCGGTCTTTCTATCATGAGGTGTTATATGTATCAAGTCAAGTTATAGTTGTGTCGATGCCATGTTGAGTTAGTGTAATGTTGGGATTTGCTAACCTTGCTTATATAAATGTCCATGCTAAATTGTAAGAGGTATCAATTTTATACCACTAAAATAATGATAAATATTTATTGTAAAATAAAGAATAATTAAATGAAGGAAAATGATGAGTTAAATAAAGAGATTTAGACAAGAAAATATATATTACTCAATATTTATAATGAATAAAAAGAAATGATATTTACAGTTAAATTACAACATTAATTCTCCATAATAAGACAAAATACTAATATGAATAATAATAATAATCAAGATTTTAGTAAAAAAAAAAAAGTAAGAATAATAGCAATTTGATATGTGTAACTTCAAAGGAAATAAATAGATAAACAAGTACAAAGTAAGATAATCACCAATATTGATAGATGTCAAAAATACACACATTAAAATAAATATGGGTAAAACTTAATGAAATGTAATTATAGAAATATATAATAGAGACATGTTAGTAAGCATAACATAAGTATTAGTGATGTGGATTGATAGAAATAAATACTAGAGGATTAAGCATCATGTTAAACCATGAAAATTCTAACATTTTCCTTGCAATTTACTTTAATAGGAAACTCCCTTAGGTGTAAGTCTCTTAAATTTGTTAAAGTATACATTTCACAACTCATCACTCTAATAATTGAATAGTTAACGAGTTAACTCTTTGTAAGTTTTATTTATTGTCACTTTATGTTACAATTGCATATGAATTTATAGACTTTTATCTCAATTGCTTTTAGTAAGGCATTACGACTCACTATAACAATTTTGTGATATAGTTTCATAATATCAACTATTTTCTTTATATTTGTGGTTTGATATTTGATGTACCATTTTTCTAATTTAGATTCTTTATTATGTTACTATTGTCTTTTTTTTTTTTTGGAGTAATTGTCACTATTGTCTTTAGCAGTGTTTGTGATAGATTTTTATTCAATTTTTTGGCGCTTATGAAAAATTTTATTATTTTAGGTCTAAGTTTTTATTTGCATGTGTTTAAGTTCATATTTATTTTCATATATACTTATACATATTTGCATCAAAGTTCCCATGATATGTTTATATTTATGCGTATAAAGGTAATATGTGTTTTTAATCTACAAAGGATAACATCATTATATTGTATATATCTGTAGAAGTGTTTGTATTAAAATATATAGTTAAATTTTGCTTGATGAGTGTATAAGTTGTCATTTCTCTTTCCTAAGCAACTAAGGATCAACTTCCTATACAACCTAAGTTATATAGAGAACATTTTCTTAATACCTTCATTTATAGAATTCTTATAGAAATCTCAATAAATTCTCAAATTAGCATGCCACCTCATATCCAAAACCAATTCTTATCATTATACATAATAATGTGCTAGCATTCTTTTCCTAACTGTAAACTATAATTATAACATAAAATATCTATGAAACCTAGTTAAATAATTTAATAAGAACATCACCAAGCCAATAGCATGATAATATACATATGATATGCAATTAGATATACTTGTTCAAAATATATAAAAAGGAAGAAGTAGTTGAAATAATTATCCATGTTCATTCCTTTTTATTTGATATTATCCATTCTCTCAAGTAGTACTCTAAACTTTCACTATGCTATTCTACTTCAATTCATGGGTTGCTCGTCTTTTCTTAAAACATCAATTGTTTGATTAGACAAGATCTAAACAATTCAAACAAAATTTTAATATTTTAAGTTAGCATTTCTTAAGTCACTTATTAATTTGGAAGATAATTTATAATAATAAATATATAAGTATATGTGTGTATATATATGTATGTGTATAGGCATTTATATATATGCTGAAACCTAATTCTTTTGGTCACTGCATCCAACTGATCTACTCAAATATTACCCCATCTCACCATTTAGTAAGTTGGTCCTATCTCTAACAACGTAGAACTTTAATAACACTTATGTTGCACCCCGAATTCAAGGGCGATGCTATCCATTCTAGAAGTCACCCAGTTTGAGACGCAACAATTGTTCTATTTGCTTTAATCATAAAAGTTCTAACATCACACATAATCTATTAGATGTTCTATAAGAATAAAATATAAATACATATATTTATAGAAATGTTATAGGGCATTTTTCTACTCTCATACGAACCATTAGGACCACGGAAAGTCAGAATTCCCCACCAAACAATAAAATGGATAGTATAAACATTTTTAACAACTTCTTTCATAGTAACCTACATTTACATCCTAGCATAGGTTCCCTTGTTGGGTTTGCAAAAACTCTCTTGTACTTAAGATCCTAATCCATCAAATGCTTTAAGCTTCAATAACCTGTAAAAAAACTAAAGGAATGAGCCAAACAACTACGGGCTTAATAAGGGGCAAGAGACAAAAAGCATATACAAGCTAAGCAAACAACCAAGTTATCAATCAATTATTACATGTAATGCACAAACAAGCATTATGCCATCTATACAACCAATGAGTTCCAAATTGATTATACTTTAATTAGCAATTTTATATTTTTCCTTGAAATTTAAGTTTATTTTTAGATAATAATACTTAATTAAGTAAAATTTTGCTTTCTAGGTTTTGAAATGATCTACACAAGAAAATGAGAAGATAGAAACAAATTTCACTCAATTTGGAGCTAAAATGAGTAAGTTATAAATGTTTGAAGATCGATAAAACCAAATGACATGACTATGTCGTTTCTAGAAAAATTTACAACTTGTTTTCAATTGTCATAGCCAAGGACATGACCACAAGACACAGTCGTATCTCCGGTTGTGTCTTTTCCAGTAAACCTATTTTTTTTATTAACTTCACATATAAGACTTTGTTAAGATTTTCTAGTGATATTAGACACAAATTTTTGGAGAGTTTTTCAAGACAAGAACATTCAAGCGAGCAAGGCAAAGAGAAAACTCAAGATTCAACTTTTATGGATTTTCATGATTTTTTCTTCTACTCTTTTCTATTCCTTGATTTTAGTTTGCTATTTTATGATGAGTAGAGAGTAGATTTGCAGTATCTAGTTCTTGTGAACCTAGATCTCTCACATGTGACAATTGATTTTATTTGGATTTAATAAAGATCTTTATTTGCTTTTGAATCAATTATGTGTTTTTACATGTTTAGGTTAATAATTTTGCAAGTTACTAATTTAACTTTAATATTATACGAGAAGATTGAGAAATTTCTTGTATAATTAGGTCTAGCATAATTGATGAAAGTTTATATAATGTTAGAGATAAATTGCAAAATTTTTTTGGAAGTATAATATTATCTTTATTATTATATTTTTAAGAGAATTTGCTGTACAATTAATGCAATCTTGGATTAGGCTATAGGGAAGAGATTCTATTATGTAATCTAAATATTAGGGTTAATAAGCTTGAGAAAATTATTAACTTTAGAAATGAGTTCTCCTAGTAAAAAAGAAATTAAAAATTTAATTAGATTATTTTTAGAAAAGTTGCATGTATAGATCTAGCGAATCACGATCTAGGTATGACATTGATTCTTGAAGTTAATCTTTAATAATTTGCTTTCTTGTTTAATTCTTAATTTAAATTAATTAGCTACTATAAATTTTAGTTTAAAGAATTGAGTTCTCGTATTGAATTTGTTTGATTAAATAATAAAGCTAAGGCTAGTACTAGTATTCGGGGTCTCTAAAGGTTCAACATCTAGACTCATAATCCACTTTACTATAATTTGATAGGTACACTTATTTCGTATCAACAACGTTATCCAGTCTGTTGTGAAGTTAGAGAAATTATACCCGCTCTAACCCAAGTTGAAGAGTTGTGATATGGTGGCCACAATGCCAATCATAAAGACCACAATACCCTCTCATGACCAATTCCAAGTTAGTGAAATGGAGACCATTACTCCTCCTAAGACTACCTTTGAATTGACGTCCCCAACCATACGGGGAACTCTTGTCCTATCACTTAGTTCGAGTAAAGGTAGGAAAAAACTAACTCACTTTGCCTCATTGAAGGTGTCAAAATTTAGACGGAGGAAACTTACCATCCCCTATGGGATGTAATATATGTCCTTCTATAGTTTTAACTTATATTTCAATTAGTCTGGTTAAGGATAATCAATCAATTCGTAACACACCAAACAAGGTCAAGCAACATAGCAAAACATGTAGCTTGGCTACCAATCAGCATCTCAGTAACCAAGTATAAGCGTAACATTCGAACGAATAACTACTTACAACCACAAGGAAGCATATACTCCAATCTCCACAAATCCCACTTACCTAGCATTCTAGCCAACTATTCCTAGAAGTCCTCGATAAGGTTGCAAATTTAGCCTATTTAATATAAGATAAAGTAGAAATTAAAATATAATATTTAGATGAGAACGACCTAGTATATTATACTTACCCCTTTTATTTTGCCCCAATATAATCATGAGTACATATTATGTAATATTTTTTGTAATTTAACCTTACATTTGAAATTTATATAAAATCGGTTTCTAGTATTAGTTAAGAATTTTCTACCTTTTTAAGAAAGAATTATGTATTTACTCAATTTCTATGAAAGTAATGATATTAGATTTATAAAAATATAAAGTTCAGTTTTAATAGTTTTAATAATTATATTTGTAGACTCATACCTTTGGGTTTACTATTAGAGATCTATTGTTAATAAGAAAGAAATATTCTTTTTTTTTTCCTTCATACATGGGTATTTATACATAATCAAGCTCTCCTATTTTTGGTATAAAATCTGCTATAATGACGATTGTGATCTTATAGTCAATGATATTCATTGACTCTATGATACAGCCATAAATTCCTAATTTCTAGGAGTCCTTCACGCCAACACTCCCCCTCAAGTTGGTGCATAGATATCTATCATGCCCAACTTGCTAAGTGAGTTATGAAAGTTCTTGCTACATACTACCTTAGTTAGGATATCTGCTAACTGGTCTTCTGATTTCACAAAGGGAAACCGAATTGTCTTTTCTTCAAGATTCTATTTGATGAAGTGTTGATCAACCTCCACATGCTTAGTTCGATCATGCTGTACCGGATTATGAGAAATATCAATAGCTGCTTTGTGATCGCAAAATAAATCCAGCTCGCATTTTGGAGGAAATCCAATCTCAAACAACAAATTTCTAAGCCAAAGAAGTTCACATAACCCTTTTGCCATTCCTCTAAATTCTACTTCTACACTTGATAACGCCATTACCTTCTGCTTCTTACTTCTCCATTTAACAAGATTACCACCAACAAATGTGAAATAACCTGAAGTTGACTTTCTATCTAAAATATTTCAAGCCCAATCCGCAACTGTATACCTTTCAATATTTAGATGACCATTCTTGGGGAAAACAAAATGCCTTTACCAGGCGATGATTTTAGATATCGAAGAATCTGAATGACCGCATTCATATGATCTTCGCTAGGGCGATGCATGAATTAGCTAACTACACTGACTGCATAAGCAATATCAATTCGGGTATGAGATAAATAGATCAACTTACCAACTAGCCTCTAGTATCTTCCTTTGTCTGTTGGCACTTGATTTAAGTATTCTCCAAGTCGGTGATTTTGAATTATAGGTACATCAACTGGTTTGCCATCCAATAACTCGACTTCAGTTAATAAATCCAGCACATATTTCTGTTGAGAAAGAAATATCCCTTAATTGGATCTAGCAGCTTCAATCCCTAAGAAGTATTTGAGTCCTCCCAAATTCTTCATCTCAAATTCTGATGCCAATTGAGATTGAAGTTTTGCTATCTCATCTATATCATCTCCTGTAATGATCATATCGTCAACATAGACGATTAGAGCTGTAGTCTTGCCTTGTTGGTGTTTCAAGAATAAAGTATGTTTAGAGTTACTTTTTCGATAACCATATTTCTTCATTGCGACACTCAATCTTCCAAACCAAGCTCGAGGTGACTATTTTAACCCATATAAAGTTCTCTGCAACTTGCAAACAACCTTATTGTCATAGTTGACTACATATCTAGGAGGGATATCCATATAAATTTCTTCTTCAAGGTCACCATGGAGAAAGGCATTTTTTACATCAAATTGATGTAAAGGCCAATCAAGATTTGCTGCAAGGGACAATAAAACTCTGATTGTGTTCAATTTTGCCACTAGAGAGAAGGTTTCTTGATAATCGACTCCATATTTTTGTGTGTAACCCTTAGCAACCACTCTAGCTTTATACCTTTCAACAGATCCATCTGCTTTGTATTTAATTGAAAATACCCATTTTGCACCTTACTGTCTTCTTCCCTTCTGGTAATGTAGCAAGAATCCATGTTTTATTTTTCAACAAGGCTTCCATCTCTTCCTTCATGGCTTGAGTCCATCTAGGATCTTATAATGCCTCTTCTGCATTAGTGGGAATGTGATGAGATGAGATATTATTTGCAAAGCTTTTCAAAGATTTAGATAGTAATCCAGTGGACATGTAATTAGCTATAGTTTATTTAGATCGTTGTTCTTCCATCTCAAGAGAGTATTGACTTAGGGGTACACCACGATTATCCCTATAAGGTAATCTATAGCCAGGGATAGGAGCAACAGTATCTATGACATTAGAGGGTTAATGGAGAACTTACCTCAATGATATTCTTAGGAGCTGGACTAGTGGTTATTGGAGAAGAAGGGGACACGTCATCATTTGAGAAAGTTGTCTTTAACTTGTTCTAAACGCCATTTTCATTATCATCATTTGAGGAAGTTGTCTCTGACTCATTCTAAATGTCATTTTCATTAAAGCCTGGCCACTCATATCTCATCCAACTCACCTCTTCACTAGAATTCTCCCCTTGACGAGGTAGAGTGGAGAGCTTAGTAGTAAAGAACATTTCAGTTTCAAAAAATGTTACATCCATAGTGACATATGTTCGCCTATGAGTGGGATCAAAGCAGTGATATCCTTTTTGATATAGGCCATAGCTTAAGAAAACGCACCTCACAGCACGAGGATCAATTTTTGTGTGGTGATCCTTTTGGACATGAACAAATACAACACACTCAAATACGTGTGGTGGTATCATAAAGATTGAGGGTAGTGTTACAAAATGAGATAATGCTTAAAGAGGAGTTTTCATTTCAAGAACCTTTTTTGGCAGCCTGTTGATAACATAACTGCATGCATAATTGCCTCTACCCAATAATGCCCAAACATATTAGCCCCAATAAGAAGAGCTCTAATAGTCTCAAGAATATGCCGATTTTTCTGTTCAGCTACTCCATTTTGTTAGGGAGTATGTGGACATGATTTCTCATAAATCATTCCATGTTGACAAAAGAAGTCATTAAATTGCATGTTGACATATTCTCCGCCATTATCAGAATGAAGAACCTGTAATTTGGTGGAGTATTGTGTACAAACCATGTTATAAAAAGACTGAAAGGTATTGAAAACCTCATCTTTATGTTTCAACAAATACAACCATGTCATTCGTGTGCAATCATCAACAAAAATCACAAACCACCGATAGCCATGCATATTAGGTTTCAGGGATGGTCCCCACACATCAGTATGGATTAAGGAAAAAGGAATGGTACTTTTACGAAAACTCAAAGGATAAGTGGCCCGATGACTTTTCACAAAAATACAAGTTTCACATTTAAATTGAGAAATTGCCATATTTGAAAGTAAATCTAAAAGAACATGTTTCAAATATCTAAATGATGGATGACCTAAACGATGGTGCCAAAGCCAAACTTACTCCTCCTTAGACATATTCTGATGAGCGGTGTGACATGCTTTACCGATCTTTACATCCATCAAATAGTATAGTCCCCCCTTCTCAATACCACGTCCAATAATCTCCTTTATTAGAATATCTTAAAGAAGGAAAAGATTAGGATAAATAATTGCAACACAATTCAAATGTTTGGTAAGTTGACTCACAGCTACTAATTTGTGAGAAAGAGATGGAACAAGAAGAGTATTGGATAATGGCATATTAGGTGCCACTATTACTGTACCAGCCCCTGTTAATGGGGAAATTTTTCCATTGGCATTTGTTATGTTGGTTCTTGTAGGTTTAGATCTTTAGGAGATGTCATTTTCATCATAGGTCATATGGTCAGAGGCTCCTGAGTCAAGAATCCATTGGCCATGAGCATTGTCTATTTCATGTAGATTCATACTTGTGATTGGTTTATGAATTTCAGTGGTGCTGAAATTGTGAGCTTGAGCTAGAATTAAGGAAGAGATTTCAAGGGTTTCTGGTGACTGCAAAACTTCACCAGCCATATCAGTGTTATAAGATGTTATTGGCTTCAGTGTTATCTGTATAGAGGAGGATGGGAATTGAAAACTTGCTTTGATACCATATTGTTAATAAGAAAGAAATATTCGTATTTTTTTTTCCTTCATACATGGGTATTTATACATAATCAAGCTCTCCTATTTTTGGTATAAAATCTGCTATAATGACGATTGTGATTTTGTGGTCAATGATATTCATTGACTCTATGATACAGCCATAAATTCCTAATTTCTAGGAGTCCTTCACGCCAACAAGATCTACTCACTTTAGGAATCAACACTAATGATACACAAATCCTATGACTATCTGTCACGAACTGAGGACGGCCTAGTTGTGGCAGACGCCGTATATTGTACAAAGAACCCCTGATTGGTTACCCTTCCAATCAAGAACTCTTCACACAATATACAAGGCTCTACAACCACTAGTTTCCAAAGAACATCCAGACTCACATGATATCATTACACAAACATATTTATATAAAATTTAAGTTATAAAGCTTACAATACACAGCGTTTAAGTATGTCTAGATCTATAATAATAAGATAAACAATAGTACATGAGTAGAAGTCTACATAAACTATTCTCTCAGTACACATAACAGCTCGCTCTTGCCCATGTCCCCAAGCTAACCTACGGCATCCCCCATCCTGCCTCTACGAACAAGCTATCCTGCAATAAAAGTCTAAAGGGGTGTAAGCCTAAGCTTAGTGAGCAAAACCCTCAGCCACACCACAAGCAAGTTATAAGTACATTATATTCAAGCATATGAATGAATGATCGACCAGAATGCCAAACAATACGTATAATTAACTAGTTCATATACGTAACTCAGATTTAACACCCTCCGAAGTCAGGGTTGGAGTATACACGACACCTATCAGATCCGGGTATTATACTAGAACTTACTTTACTACGGAACTCCACAGTCCGTACTTATATCAATAATTCTTTTATTTTTAGAAAACCCAAGTTCTAGTATAATCGTGAGTGGGCTCCCACAGTCCACACTCACCCCTAAACGGAGGCCTCTAGACTCGACTCTTAGCTAGGCGATTGGCGCCTCCAACGCCTAGTGTTCCCGCGGGCCAGGGTAAGGTCATTTTGTACGAGTGCACCGTACTGAACCAAATAAATAAATGATATCAACCCCCGAATGGCCTCTCTTTACCTCCGTATGATGTGACGGCCGGAATAGTATCCATGCTATGCATGTTAATGCATGTCCCAATTTCTTTTTATAAGCCGAGTATAATTAAGTTCAAATTATGCTATGACCATCCAATTGTGCACACAATCATTTTCTATACTACCATGCAACAAACATAGCATTATCAATACTTAAGATAAGTTCACAACTCAAGACATACCAACATACACAGGCATTTCCCAAACCCCACACAATAATCAATTGACAATAATATTCAAGTCCACTATCTACAATCACAAAACAAGCATGGAGTCATTAGGTAAATACTCACTCGGCCATGGTGATTCGTCCTAATCGTAGTAGTCGATCGGGAGGTCCTCACGTTCCTTAGGGTCACCTGATCATTACGATTTGATAAGGCTAGTAAGTACTTAAATTAACTAATAATTCCAAATATTTAATTACCTCATTCTACTTAGACTACTATTAACTTTTACCCGGTTAGACTTTATTATTAATCGTATATAACTTTTTCGTTTTATTTCTGATATTTATAAATTTATAATCGTTTTTCATCATTTTCAGACGTATATTCATACGGTAATGTCTGTTTTGGACGTTAAGACCCCTATTTTACATTATGAACTAAATTTATAGAAATTTTTAGCTATAATACTTAAGTATTGCTATTACTTATATTTATAGCCTTTATTCCTTAAATTCTTATAATTAAGGGATTTACTTTGTTATTACCAATTCATATACTAAATTAGGTATAATCTAGATTTATGAAGAGCGAAGCATCTCCTAACATATGATGTGAGCACTCGCTATCTAGGTACCATGTTATTTTAAGCTTAGCTCCATGCTCCTATGATCACATAAAAATAGGTTAATTCCTTCTAGGAACCCAAACTAGCTTGAGTCCACTAAAATTCAAGTTCGTGGTGTTTAGTGTTTTTGCTTGATAATTACTAAGCTTATTATTTTTTAAATACCAACATTTTTCAATATACCCTAATTTATTACAAAAGAAGAAGCTATATGACTTGAAATACCTGTTTGTCACCTAGTCCATATGATTTGGGTACCTTCTAATATATCTTTTAATGAATCTTTTGATAAGTCCTTTGATTGAATTGTTTCTATCAGAATAGTTCTTTTGTTGAACCCTTTTTAATGTTTTGGTTTTATAAACATTCGTTGACTCATTGTTTATTACTTCTTTTCCATTTACAAACAATGTTTTTTATTTGAATTTGAGGACTCACCATATTTAAAACCTAAACAATTTTAGCTCTATCCATCCGATCAAAAGCTATTAGCATTTGCAATTATTTTCATTTTCACAAAACTCATTAAATGTTGAGCCAATTATGTTAAATAAGTCATTAATTCTTGTTTTTAATTCGCTAATTTCTTCTCTTAACGTAACGATTTCTTTTTCAAGATTGCTTTGACTAGAATGAAGCTTATCATTGCCAATTCTAGTGCTTCTTTGTTGGTTTTTAACACGTAATTTTCTTCTGTCAATAGTTCATTAATTCAAATTAACTAATCTCTTTCTTCTTTTAGATTCTTAATTTCTTTATTAGTCTTAGTTATCTTATTATCTACCTTTTCTAGTGCTTTATGCAATTTTTTTTATTTGTATACAAACACTTTTAGGCATCTCATCTTCAAAATTAAAGGTTACCTCAGAAAGAGCCATTAAACATAGATTGGCTTCTTCTTCATCTTTTAATTTATTTTCTAACTCATCCAGATCCCTTTATGTGGTCAATAGCGACTTATGTTTCTTTATGTATTTCTCTAATCTCTTTATTAAAACTAGGCACTTATACTTGATATGTCTATGTTTCTTACATTCACAACACATGACTTCCATCTTTTCCTTTTTAACATTCTTCATATCTTCTCCTTGTAACTTCTTCCTGCATCATTTTTATTATAGTTAGACGATGAATGCTTAGAAAATCTTTTCTTACCTTATCTTTTGATCATTTTGTTCAACTTTCTTACAATCAGTGTAATGTTGTCTTCATAATTACTCTCACTTTTTGATTCTAAATCAAAGCCCATTTTTTAAACTTTGAATACTATTCCTTTCTTCTTTGTATCTTGCCTCTAATTTAAGAAAATCCACTTTATAGGTCATTAGCTTGCTTCTAAGTTGACTGAGTGGTAATTTCTTCATATCACATGCTTCTTCTATCATACTTTTCTTTGCATTCCAAGCTTTGGATAATATCTCAAATTTACATCTTCAATTTTCTTGCTAAGGGATGAGAGTTTGCTTGCAATGGTTGTAAATCTGCTAAATGATTCTTTGATTTCTTCTTTAACTGGAATGTGGAATGTTTCATATTTTTGTATGAGAGAATTTATTCTTGTCTCCTTAATAGTGTTCATGCCTGCATACGTTTGAGACAACATTTCCCGAATTTCTTGAGCTAAACCACAATAAAAGATTAGGTAAAATTCAGATTGAGCAATAGTTGACAAAAGAAGGCTCTTAGTCTTAGAATTTAATTCAACTTTTGTATTATCACTCTTGGTCATTATGGTTGTTAGGACTTTTGCATCTCCGTTTTCGATGATCCTCCATGTTGGATAATTAGTAGCTTTCACATAAGTTTGCATCATAAATTTCCAATAGGGAAAGTTAGTGCCATCAAAGAATAGAGCTTTTCCAAATTATACAATAATGCTACTACTACTACTTTCAACCATGATTTGAACTTTAGTGATATTAGAGTGAGACTTTGATACCAAACGTAGGTCGTAATTAAGTAACCAAGAGAAGAGATTAATTGGTTACTTTTTGAAAATTTTTACAAAAAGGAGATTTTAGAAAAATAAAGACCCTTTAATTACTTATATGAATGGCATGAAAGTAAGTGAGCAAATTGAAAAAAAAAAAACACAAAAATAAGGGATAGAAGATCATGCAAATCAATTATAGTATTTTAACCTTATGCCTACTGTAATCTTCCAACTCCACCATTAAGGACCAGGTATTTCTCACTGAAGTAATTCCATTATCCACTTTCAACAAAACAATACTTAAGAGGTTATAGCCACAAGGTCTTCTACTCTAACTCACTTAGCCTCACCTTAGGCTAATCACTCAGATCTATATTGTTACAAAAGTCTCTCTCAATACACACAACAAACTCTCCAATAGAATACAAGAAAAATAATAAGGAAATGGTACAATTGATCCTCAAGAAACAAGCATGTAAAATATACAAATATATTATAAAGTAGTGTAATCGTCTAATCAATCTTCTGATCCTGTAGGGCTTGAGAGTGATTTCGAAAATAACTACATGTATAAATTTTCTCTATATTGTTCTCTTGGGTTATATGTCTTTATATACTCATGTTCTACAACAGCTAGTTAAAAGTATTTGGAAGGCCATTCAATTTTGATCTTTCCTAGATTACTCGAAGGAATCTTCTAGAAAATTGTTGCCCTTACTTTGGTCTTTCCTTGATTTGAGCTTCTGCATACACTCATGATTTATTTTTCAAGTGTGCAAGTTGATTTTGGTCTACTTTTGAAAATAGTATATGATCCTTCCTTTAAAAAAACCTTAACCATGTTATAAAGAAAGAACCTTTTCTTATTTTGACTTCCTTAAATATTCTCTTGCCAAAATGATGAGCTCGCAAATTATATCAACTTGATTTACATCGTTCTTTATTTTTGGTCAAGTATCCTTCTATTTCGAAAAATACTTCCCTTTTATATTTTGAAATATTGTGGAAATGCTTTAACTAGCATCGAAATTTTCCTTTTTAGCCTTAAATAATAAAACTTTAAAAGATTAATCCCTGTAGATTTATCCAACTTTGTGAAACGTATTGAATATATTTTCCAAATATATTGAATAAATAGAGCTAAGCCTTTTATCAAAGCAAAATCTCCTACTGGATTTTGAACACATTATTATTTTATTCAAGAAACCTTCATGTTTTCAAACCTTCTGATTGATTCTTTGATCGTCTTCTTATTAGAAGACTAAATGTAATTTTAACCTGTGCTTCTCAAAGATTATGTGCATAATCTATATACTAACATATCCTTCCATATATCCCTTTTTGTTATTATTAAAACACACAAAGAGAACTTAATATTTTCCTCCTTTTTTATGATAACAAAACCTCAAGTAAAGCATGCAACATAATAATAACTTTCAACTCACAATAATTTTCAATTTTTTATTTTAACGAGAATGTAATAATAAAAAGCATACAAATAAAATTTACAAATATCCATTATTATTTTTATACACATGGCACACACATCGTACAAAGCTCCATATACATTTGAAGACATGCTAAAAAATATGAATTTAATCATACAATCAAAATTTACATGTTGCCAATCATGCTACTTAGTCAACATTTTACAAAGCCAATTAATCGCCCATATGTCACATATTGAATTTATTATAAATATACTTATATATTCTAACTTTACATATGTACTAGTATTTTCTCAAATGTTTACACATTCTAAAATTCAATGCATCATATATATATATATATATATATATGTCATAAATATTATTAAAAACAGATTAAATACATGTTGAACACATCAAAAGAAAATATTATTACATATATTTTATATTTAAATGCTTTACGTGTCAAGAAAACAATATGACATCTCAAGAAAACAAAATTATAAAACACGTCAAAAGCATACAAATACAAATAATAAATTACATTACATGTCAAGAAACTACATTATTAACATTTTTAAACTTTAGGTAATTAGTTGCAAAAATAGACGAAGTCCATCCACTAAATATGACATGTGCCCTTTCTATAATAGTATATAGGCAAGATTTAACTTATGAGTAAACCCATTTGATGAGGGCATTTGGTAAATTCATGCTTATTAGAAAGCGGAGCACACGTTTACGACCACAGAGAGCCTTGTTTTGTAAATGCGTGTTATTCAATCATAACCTTTAACGAAGAAAGTTAAAGGTAGCATTATGTATGTCTATTCTTCACTTATGTCCATTGGAAATGCTTGATTAATATGCACTCAAAAATAATTTCCTCTTCTTTTGAGTTGCTAAGTGAATAATCACACAATTTCCAAATAAGTTGTATCGAAGAATCTTCCTAATAGTTATCACCATGTTGTTGCTCGTAGCCTTTCGCTGGTAATCTAGCTTTATTATTTACAATTGTGTTATTTTATCTTGAAGAACTACTTGACACCAATTGCTTGTATCCTTTAGGAAGAGTAGTGAGTTCCGATGTTTCATTTTCTTTTGTAGGGTTGATCTTGTCCTCCATTGTAACTTTCTACCAAACTTTTTGGCATGTGTTTCTTCAATAGTACTGTTCATTCGAGTAAAAGGAAAAGAAAAATGCATTGAAAACTTAACCATCTTCAATCCTTAACGTCATGAATCTATTTAAAGCTATTTGTCTTCTTCATGCATGGACTAAAAGGACCGGTTGATATTGCTTGGTTTTAAAAAGACGGAAGAGTCAACTATGAATCCAAATCTTCAATATGATAACTTCGTTTTTTTTTTTTTTCTTTCAATCCCAGGTCTTTTCTTCTTTACTATTTAGTAAATATTAAGCATGTGTGTGTGTACTGTGGTATTTATGTGATGGGATCGTCACTCATCGATGGATTTCCAAATTTCAGGTATCAATGACTCGGTTGAGCTAAATACCTTGTGATGGTTTGGCTTGTGACCTATACTAATGGAATGGGTAGACTAGAGAACTTATCTTAGTTTTAGCTATGTCAAATTTATAAGACTTTCTTTATTGTTATTTGGAAGACTTTGGTTGACAGGATAGACTTCAGGGTTTTTATTTTTTATTTTTTTTTTCCTTTTCCCCTAACTTTTAGTACTTGATTTGTTGTCATTATTCAGTTGAGAGCTATGGAGATTTTATGAAATGAAGGTTTTTTTTTTTTTTATACTTGGTTTCTTAGCTTTGCGTGCTCTAAGGCACCCTTCGGTTTGAAGAGTGACACTCGTCATCTTAGGTTCTTTTTCCATGGATTTCTTGAATTACTTCATCAAGTTTCCATAACGGTATATAAGCTAGATTTTAACATATGAGTAAATCGGCTAAAGAGGACATTTGATAAAGTCATGCTTATTAGCAAGCAGACGTATATTTACAACCAAAAAGAGCCTTATTTTGTAAATACATGTTCTATCGTATCCTTTAACAATAACAACTAGAGGTAGCATTATGTATATCTATTCTTCAACCATGTCTGATGCAAATGCTAAATTAATACGCACTCAAATTAGTCTCCTCTTCTTTTGAAATGCTAAGGAGATGAATAATCACATGGTCTATAAACAAGTTATATCGAAAAATCTCCCTTAAAGTTAAGTTGCTAGTTGATTGTGGCCTTTCAGTAGTAATCTTGCTTTATTGTTCATAATTGTATTATCTTTATCTTAAACACCTGCTCGATACCACTTGCTTGTGTCTTTTAGGAAGAATAGTGAGCCCCCGCATTTCATTTTCTTTTGTTGATTTGATTCTTTATCCATTCCATTGTAACTAATTTCTACCCAGCTTCTAAGCACGTTTTCTTAAATACGACATTCCTTAACATTACAATCTTCTATAGGGAAGGGTTTAATGTCTAGTATCCTTAAGTTTTTTGCGGATTGTGATTTAATGTTTAATTATCTATAAAAAAAATTTTTGCATACCGAAAGATTTTTTCATTTTTGACTCATGTCAATTAGTTTGGTTTTCTTCTTCACTTGCACCTTAATGTCATACCCAGCGCATTATTTAGTTGTCATGAACTTCATGCTTCTTTAGTGATGGTCTTCCCCAATCCTATGTGTTGGGAATCTTTTAAGCAAAATAAATAGCACAAGAAACTACATCTCCTAAAATTCCGTAAGAACATGACCTTCTTTTAACAATACATTAAGCCGTGTTAAGGATGGTTGCGTCGTGTCTCTTTTAAAAAAAAAAAAAAAGAAAGTGTCATTTTGTCGTGGTATTTTAAGGCATGATAGGTTGCTGAAAAAAGTTATTTCTTTGAAATATTATAAAATTCTCGTAAAATATATTGACCTCATCTATCGACAACATGCTCTTTCCTTTGTTCATAGGTTTTCACGTTTTCCTTACCTTTTAATCGAATAAGCTTCACGAAGTTATTGTGGTGCCTAATTTTAGCCAAAACTACCAGCTATCTTTATCATCTCATCATAGAAGCTTCATTGTTTTAATATTTCAAGTGTTCACATCTAAGATACCAAAGAGTGGAATCACCATCATCAAGAACAAAACTCAAAAGAATTAAACCATATCACAATAAGTTTTAGTGAGAGTACATCATCCTGTTGTTATCCTACATGCTCGATTAAATGTTGTTATCATGGATAGACAATTGTGAAGGAAACGTTTCACCATCCTCCTCCTCAATGGCACAATCGATTGTCCTTTCTCCCCAATGAATATCATCATTATAAAACAAGTCTTCTACAGAATCCTAAAACTAAATGAAAAACACCACAAGCAATACAAGAGAATTCCGAACTATACTCAATCTGCTGTGCTGGTCGTCCGTTTACTTGATAGACACTGCCGTCAGGATAATCAAATGCTACCAAAGTAACGTCTTCTGACTGCTGTTATTTATGCCTAATCCTGAATCCAATACATGGTAAATTATCAAAACGATGAAAAATCTCAAGGGATCCACAGTACAAGATTATCAAGATCTTCAATCTGACCATATATCGATTTTCATGCCAATTCCTAATTCATTGTTAATGCCCGTTTCCTAGTTATTCGTATGTGGTACTGGAGCTCGAGCTGTTCTACATCTTAAAAGCTTGAAGCCCCCCTCTCCCCGTTGCGTAAAGATTCGGGCAAAGGAAAATCATACTACCTACATTACATTGCACGTGAGGACAACTATAGAACATGCAAAAGAAGACAAGTCAACATGGAAAAGGACACATTAGGCTCTTAAAGCTGATAGCTTCTAGGAAGATGCTTGTTCGTAGATACCATTGTCGTTTGTCAGTTATTACAACCGTTAGACACATTCCCTTGCACTAAACTTACAAGCTATGAAATCGAAAACAGTCAAACAGCTTACTGCAGCATGATAATCATGGGGAAGCCGAGTTAATACTGCAGGTCCAGAACTAACTTGCACAATCTCTGATAAACGGTTTGGTCTATTCATACTTCTTGACCATGAGCTTTCCCTTGGGGATCTTGCTCAGGAATACAGCATCTACTCTTTTATAATGATTTTTAAGTTTTCCGAAGACCTGGAAAGCAAAGCCATCAACTTGATCTTCATACCGCTCGTAGAAAATAGGCAATGTGTGAGCAGCAACAAATCCTTCATGGAAAAAGGGTGACAAAGAATTTTCAGTCAGAAGCATTTGCAACAAAGCACAATCTATGCAATTATAAAAATTAGTAGGGAAAAAGAGATTAAATAAAAAATAAAAGCACCATCTGCATATAAAGTATAAGGGATTTATGAACTACACGTCAAATTGTACCACAGGTTCCTCAAAGTAGAGTTTACTGATTTACAATAAGAAGCTAGCAATGAGTAGTTTAACTGATCACGAAAACAAGATCATCTTTAGAGCTGCTTCACAGTAAATATTTTGGGGTACAAGGTCATTTGTCAAAACAAAGAAAAATCTACCCCGCAATTCACTTTTGCCAAACAGAAAGGAACAGTGTCCAGAGAAGACCTCAAGGATGGTTGGTTTTCACTCTTACCATGTCCATATTCACTTCTAAATGTGCAGATAAAAGTACATTTTTTACCATCCAGGGGAAAATAAACAAGGTCATATACTCTTTTATCAACATGGAGAAACAAAAGGAAGTTCAACAAATGTGAAGACTATTTACCAAAATACAGAACTGTCAGAAAGTTACAGCAGCTCCCAATGACAGCAGCAGCCCAAAGACATGCTACAACCTGCAAAGAAAAGCAAGAATTGAAGCAACCTACTCCAGAAAAGAAAATTGTATAAAGCAACAAGTAGTGGACTCCAAATGCAGGATTGAAACTTAAGCAAAGGAAACTTCCACAAATCTATCATAAATATCTGTTATTTTTTATTAGGATAAAGTTAGGTGGTCAGTTTAGTCCATACCATTACACCGACATAGTCCATCAAGAACCACAAAAATCAATCATGCTTATGCAAAATATTTATGTTTTAAGATAGAACCTAGAAAACCATATCGATTAGGAAAATGTTAAGCATGTTTTTCAAGAAGGGATTATCAAAAGGAAGAGGAAAGAATAGGAGGTTCTTCCATAAGCAGAATTTCTTTGAAGCAATAACCACATATGGGGAAAAAGAACAAAAGAAAGCAACAGCTTTTTCCCTCCAATTTCCCTAGATTTGACTATATTATATTAGGAAGGCAGAGCATAAACAATACAGGATGATAACAAGCTGTAATATTTGATTCTTTCAGCTGGTGGTTGGGTTCAGAGAATGGCTAAAAAGTTCATGGTTCAGTTTGAATCATAAAACCTAACCTAAAACTTAGTTACAAAACTCGAGCCTTGATCCACTAGGTGAGGTACACTGACTTAACTTTTACTACATTAAAAGAATTCAGCGAGTCCAAAGTTGTGACCAGCTTTGACCCTCACACTTCTAGCACAAGGGTTCAGTCTATGGCTCCAACCAAGCATATCAAAATTTTGACAAAGGAGTGAATGTGAAACATCATGAATGTCTGTGAATGACAGGGAGATATGTAAAAGAAGTCTATCACATACACCATTTTAACTATTGATCCATCATAATTCTTTGTTTCATTTATCCATTGTAAGGCACAAATGTTGTGATTCCTCCTAAGCAATAATGTCTTAGGCACTCAGAAAATGACAGATATATAAAAAGTAGAGACTGCATAAAAAGGAATTGCAGAGGAAATTAATGGGCACCAGCCTATACATACCAAGAGAAATTGTTTCAAGTTTCCACTTAATGCAACATCTTGAAGAAATCCCAAAGCTTGGTTGACCTCAGCACCAACTGACTTGCCAATGTTGATAAAAAATTCATTGGGCACCACAAGGCGGGGGGCTTTTGATGGCCTGCCATTTATATAAACTGATGTTTAAATATCTGGGGTAGTAAATAAAAGAACAGATAAGAAAAATAAGTCAAGAAATAAGTGTATATACTATATACCTTTTCATTAAGCCAGAAGCATTAACCCAAAGAAACTGTCCAAGCATACCCAGTGCAAGGGCAAAACATAGAAGGGTAAGAAAATGATAATTCAACCACTCAAAAAGCACCCAGATAAAGGTTGCACTTGCTAAGACGCTGGCAGAAATTTTCTTGTTCCTCCACAATAACACATCAGCAGCTGCATGATATGATGGAAGAGTAGATTCAGTATGCAGCCAGCATAATTCTCTCTTTTGGGTAAATTGCCTATTCGAAGAGGTATTAAAAACAGATATCATACACTTTCCACCACCTAAAAGGTGATGAATAGGCTTCTGGCGTCCAAACAGCCAGCTAAATTGAGAAGAAACTGTATTTGATTTGTCATCCTCAAAGAATGAAACAGATTTCTGCTTTGGAATTGTATCAGCAATTTTTTCTGCAATCTCATTGAGAATACCCTCAGCTGTTATTTTCTCAGGCATTGCTTCGGTACCCAAAGAAACACGAAACTTTAATGAATGTAGGAACTAAACTTCACCTACCTGGGAACAATAAAATAGCAGTTAAAAACATGGTGAAATGTTTCCGTGGGTAGGAAGGAATGCAGGTGATTATGAGAATCATTTGTCACAAGCACTTGTCCCATCATTCACCAAAACGGTGCACTGTGCACAGGGGATATGTCCAATGTCAGATGAATTAAGTACCCTATCACGTAGCTTTTAGTTTATATCCATAAGCAGCAGCCATTTATTTATTTTCACACAAGGAAAACCTCAATCGCCATCACACAAATAAACCAGAGAGTGGAAACTCAGAAGCAGATTAAAAAGTGAAGGAGAAGATGAATGAATAAAAAAGACATGCAGACAACAAGATCCTTCAAAGATTTTCATAATAAGAAAAATCACAAAAATTGATAATACTGCAGAAGTATTGATATAGGAACCTGGGTAACCGTCATAAAGCAAAAACTACCACAACTTTGATACATGACTTAACTATAAATAATTTCTTATGATAATCTCCCCATTCAAAATTTTTTGAATAACTTGGAGATGAACCTTCTTTTCACATTATTCCCATTATGAAAATACATGTTTCTCAAAGTTTCTCTTTTTTGTGTATACTTCTGAACATTTATAACATATAAACTTTCAAGATACACTTTGCATGCCCAAGAATACAAGCTCAACCAGATTAATTCACATATTTACTAATATCAAAATCTCAAATCACCCCTATTGATCATCGTCATTCACAAAGACAATGATTTGGGCCCTCAACAAACACAGTATAAAGAAGCTGCCTTTCCAACGAGCACTTTTTCCAGCTAATTGATCATCTAATTATAAAGCTAAAGCCATCAGGAGCTAGCCAAATACATTATCACCCCGATAATTAATCCCACATTTTAACCCAGCCGAACAAGCTTGAACAATTGCACGCTTAAAATTTAGAAGATAAATCCCTAACAGGTGCGGTCACAACATCTTATAGCAATTATATTCTCTATACAACAGCAGATAGGTTTAAAGATTCATTTCCTTAATGAATTGGCATGAGCAAATCTCCAGGTCCTATTATCAAACATTTTACGCAAACTTTGAATATTTACATCCAATCATACAATGACAATAAAGTTAAGTGAAATCACGGTTTTTTACAAGTACACGGTCGACTGCTGGCAGAACAATGACAATAAAGCTTAAACTCTTATAAGCTTAAAATCAAGAACTTCAACCAGGCAGACAAGAACCCACATTCTATGCAAAAAAAAAAAAAAAAACACTTTCTGGGTAGATTTTTCTCCTTTTTCTTTCTCTTTATTTCTTTTTCTTTTGAAGAAACTACTTAAAAGTAAGTACTTTTGTGCTTCATAAAAGAACTCAAGTTCCAAAAATCAAATAAATGTTAAATTTTGATAAGATCTAAACCACCTAAAATAAAAGAAAAAACCAACCAGCTAACATTGAAAAGATATCAAAAACAAGCAGAAAGAGAAGTTCATGTAGAACAGAATTAACCCAGCAATAAGATTGAAACTATAAAGAGAAAAGAAAAGGAGATAACTTTTTCCCCCTTAAAGAACATATAGAAGTTAAGAAAGAAGCAAAAGAAATATTAAGAATATCAGGAAGATTTAAACAAGACCAAACACATGACCAATGCAATACCATTTTAAGCATTAAAATCTGTGTTGTACACTTACAAGAAGTTGTATTTCAAGAAAGAGCATGAAAAAAGAGGTGAGAATGGCTTAGGAGAACAGACCAAAAGTGATGTGTTTTGCGTTCTCAGAGAGACGAGAGGGAATTGAGAGAAATCATTTGATTAGAGAGAGAGATAGGGAGGGGAGTGAGCAGGGTGTTGCTACTAGCAGAAACGCAAATGCAGTGCAGTGTGTAAGTCGTGTGCATCCCAACAACGACAGGTTGGATGATTATAATAGATACGCCGCTAAAGTCTAAACCATCGAGTAGGTACCCTTAGAGAGGGATATTTTCAGATAAATTATTTTCTAAAAAATGATTATAACAAAAATAATTTATAAAATACAATTATTAAATCGAAAATACAATTTAGTTTTTTTACCAACAAGCGATCACGTGAAATAAAAAAAAAAAAAGAAGATAAAATAACACAAAAATCGTGGATGATAATGTAATGTCAAAATCACACGTTGGATATGCGATTTTAAAATCGCAAACTGAAACTTCAATTTAATTTATCCCATGTTGACGTGTTTGGTGAGGTTGTATTTTCAATACAACCACATGGATCGTGCATGCGGGAAACAAACAAAAGATTAAAAGCGCTAGACTTGTAAAGCATGGAATTGTAAATTGCATTTCGAGATTGTTATCTTATAATCGCATAATAAATTTGTGATTTTTTTGTAATGTTACTTGTACTTTATACCATGTGACAATTTATGGTAAAAAGTTAAATCGTATGTTTAAAATGTGATTTAACAATCGTATTTTGTAAATTATTTTCATCTTGATTATTTTTTAGGAAATAGTTTGCTTTAAAGGGGTAAATACACCTATTACTCTACAATTAAATATGATTTAAATTCTAAAATTTTCTTTGAAAAAAAACTATAAATTTCAACAAAAATGTTATAATTTAATAATATGGATGTTGCATTCCAATTAAATTGATAAATTTTGAATCCTTTTTCTTTAGTTGAAATAAAAATATAATTGTAAAAAAGAAATTCTAAAAATTTTAAAAATGAGCACCTTTACGTCAAATTATTGTTAAAATTGTTAAAATCCCAAAAGCATATATGAATGAGCCATTTCAAGAAATACTTTTGAGGATTGGATCACAGTTTGGAATTATTTATATATTAATAAAAATTTTAAGAAGTTAAATCATACTATAAAATGTAAAGTTTTGTAAAGAGGCATTTTTAATTATCTTATTCAAATTCTTTTTGTTATCATAGCGATTAAGATACTTAATAATTATTGTATATTAATCAAGAAATATCAATAATTTTTTTGTCCTATTACATAGAACTCACAAGGATGAAAATAATCAAAACTATTATGTGCTAATATAACAACTCAGGGAGAACGCTTATGAAAAATGGAGGCCCATATTTTTTCAAGGGAAGAAGTTTAGTGAGTGAGATTATGAAAAATTGAGTAAGATTATGAATATTTTGGGATAAAATTATAAAGTGGAAGTGATTTTATGAATTACAATGTCAACTAGTAACTTTCAATTAAAATTATGAATTTTTGAGCGCTCTTATGAACTTTAAGTAAAATATGAATAAAGGTGATTTTACAAAATATCTTTTGAGTTTTATAAGCAATTCTATTCATAATTGGTGATTGTAAAAGTCACGAAGGATTGATTGTGAATTGCTTTTAGTAGCTTGTTCTTCTTGCTCAATAAACGACTTGCAAAAAGCCCTATGCGGTTATGCCAACGGGAGCCCTATGATGTTTAAATTACCAAAGAGAGATTAAAAAGAGAGCAAGGAGTGTGTCTGTGTGTTTGAGAGGATTTTGGGAGTGGATTGAGAGAGTGCTTTGGGTATTTCAAATTCAGTGAGTGAAGAGAGGGAAGAGGATCTAGCCTCCTTGTCCTTTTATAAGCTAAAGAACTTACCTACCAAGGACATATGTCTTCTTAGAGTTCAGTCATATAGGTCATCTACAAGGGACATGTGCTATAGGGGGACAAAATGACTTTGTCACTTAGTCAGCCATGAATACGCTAACAACCACAATTGAAACCTAAGATGATGACATATCTAAAGCTATAGGATGTACCGATCATACCATAGATGTCAAAAGGCAATTAATGAGGGGAGAGAAAGAGAGGGAGGCTACAAGGTAAAAGCACCATGGACATCAAGCGAACCTTATTGCTTGTTAAATGCCTAATGAGTGCCCTTAAGGATAAAGGCAACCTCAACCTAAGGAGTCAGGTCAAGCTCTCCAAAGATCCAAAGGTATTCGAGAAGAGCTGAGGTGCTAAGAGTAACCTAAGTAGGTTGAGCTGGCTTATAAGCAGACCAATCAAGGTGAGGTGCTCATGGAGATTTTGAGTAGGTTGGATGGTTGGATCTGAGCTCGCCAGATGGGATTAGCCTTCTTCATCTCATTAAGTAGCTCGATCGTACTTGAGTAAGATAAGGTGTTCGAACTAGGCCTTAAAAGCCTAGGCCTAAAATGACCTATCAACACTTACCCTCCTACTCACCTTGGCGTTGGGGTGGTAAGGAGAGTATATCACTTCAAGCTTCAAAGGTTCAAACTTGAGCTGTAATGGCATGCTTCTGTGGGTAAGGATCACTAAGCACCCGAGTGGCCAAAGTGATGCTTGGTATGACTAATGTAGTCTATTCATGATACATTTGGTAGAGTGAAGTACGTAGGGGTAAGCATGCATGGCCATGCTAGTAATCCATGTAATAAAAGAATCTGGGCCGTTAAATATTATGCAGTAACACGTAGACGACTAAGATGGCGATTTGTATGCTAACAGCTAAAACCTGTTCATCTACCCTTCTATTAACTATATAGAGGGCCATAGGGTTCCCTTATTTTCCCTACTTTCATTTGTAACTAAGGGGAAACTTTAGCAAAATTTTCTCCTGACTCCAAGCTTCCAATCTTCTCTCCAATATTTCTTTCAAATTCTCAATATCCAACTTCTTCAAGCTTCAAATTCTCTCTTAAAATCATGAAAGTCATGCCCAATCAAATGAAACCGAGATTCAAACGTAAGTGCGCAAGTTCATCCAACATGTCTACCATGGTTGAAGTAGGTCATCGAGCATTTATTGATGAAGGTACGAACCCTACTCCCCCTTCCCTTCCCTTCCCCTCCCCCAACCCCAACAATGGTAGTAATGACAAGCGATAGTAGCAATGACGATTTATTGAGTTAGGAGGAGAGGATAAGCCATATAGTGTTAAGGCCTTAAGAAAGGCATGCTTTTGATAGAAAGGAGAAGAAGGCACTGGTGGAGCTACAACCAATGAGCAATAAGTGAAAATGGCCAACAACTCGTCTCTTCCATTATTTCTTCCACTTAAAGACCAACCAGGATAGTTGGGTCTACATGGTAGCCTGAAACGAGCACATAAAGATCTTCACTAGCTTGAAATTGAAGGTAGAGGGGTAAAAGGATAAGTTTTTCCTCATCAAGCCTACAAAGGAGTTTCCTTTTCTGACTAGGTGGTTGAAGCCAATCAAAACCACTAGGATTGAGCACTTCTACCTGAAGGATAAGAATGCAAAGGAGGAGATCATCGACTTCACCTTCTAAAACGGGGGCCTCAACTCGTCAATGATGGTAGACTATCATTCCCATAAGAGGTCATTGTACAGGAGAGAGACAAGTATTAAGGATGGTCTTAATTAAAGAGGGGTGCTCGCAATCCCCATTAACAATGATTCAATGCAAAGTACTCCAACTTACCTCCTGACTAACTTTGAGCTAAATCTCATGGAGCACTTCCAGAGTCTAACATTAGAGGAGTTTAAAGAGATGGCCCTAAGTAAGCTTGTAGAGGTGAGTCAGAGTTTTTGTTGGTGTTTTTATCTTTTATGGTTAGTTCATGTCTCCGATGTTATGTTTGCTCATGCATGAGTCGTTGAGACCTTCTGACACAACAACGGCTTCTTGAAATAAGTAAGCTTTTCTTTGTTTTCTTTGTTATTTTAATGAAGTTTTCTACTATATTCGAGCATTCACTTTTGTTGTTTAACAGTAGTGTACAGGAGTACTACCAAGTTGGAGGAGCATGTCTCCAAGCTCAGGAGGAGGTTTGGATCAAGGAGTGTACTAAAGACCTAGCCTCCCCTCACCGTGACCTCAATTGATAGAATAAGGAGTTCACCAATAATGTAGCTCAAGCATGAGTAAAGGCTAAAGTTGCGAAGGCATCACTTGATGCCTATGTACACATGCTCACCAAGGTAAAGGAAGAGATTAAGAGGAAGAACAAGGAGCTTAAGGAATCCCTAGTTGGGCTCCAAGCTTGGGAAACTGAGCTACGAGATAGCCAGGACATGACTAGAAGCCATCTAGTACATTTTTAACAAGATCACCTCCTTTCCTAAATTTTAGAAGGTTGCAACCAAAGTCAAGTTGAATGAGGGTTGAATGGTGTAAGAGGATGTGCATAAGATGTTTCCTCACCTCAATCTCATGTTCCTCGACTAGCTTGATGAAAACGGGTTAAAGGATGTAGCCAAGGGGTCCATTGGGGAAAGCAGGCATAGCAAACAGGCTAAAGCTGAGTAAGGATCCTTGAGGCTTCTTTTTTTTCCTCCGTTTTTTGTGTATTTTTCCTTCTTTTCTCTTTTCTTCTTTTTCTATGAATGAATGAAGTTCTTTTTATTCACCTATTCGCTATTTTATTGTCATATCTCCTTTGCTCCATTATTTACTTAGCTCAAGCATTCATTTTTAATTTTCATCTTCTACTTTGTAATTTGTTTGGCCCAAGCATCCATGCCTAATTAAATTCTTACCCGATGCTTGGCATGGTAGTTCTTTGACTAGGTTAATTCAAACCATGTTAGCTTCATTTAGTACTTTGGGGTAAAGCACTTAAAGGTGTTCATCTGGACCGAAATATCAATTAGGTTAGTGTACTTGGTCCCATGTTATTAACCCTTTGGGTATATGTACCACTTAGGGTACCTGAGGCCAAGGACTTAGGTTAACCTTTTGTTTGGGGCTTTGAGGTTCTCAAATGCGACAACCTTTGAGAATGCTTGAGTATCAAATAGGTATCTCGATTCGGTTATGCTTGAGGCCTTTTATCCCTTGGGTTTTGGTGTTAAACTAACGAAGGGTTGGGTTTAAGGATGAGAATCAACCCACGAACGAAAGTAAATGGTGTAGACCAGTAAGAGAGGATAATAGACAAGTGTAAGAAACTCATCTTTTCATTAATTCATTAAATTTATACAAGTACAATGAGTCAGTTGCAAGAGTTATACAAAATAAGGCCTTAGGTTACTTACATTCCAAGTCCTTTGGTTGAGTTACCCATCGAGAGTCTCTAGTCTGCAGGCCTGATTGCTTGCATCTTCCCTTGCTTGTCAGGGGCCTCCCAATTAGGAATGAGCTTCTCCTACCCTTCTTGAGAGCTTGTAGCTTTTACTTTTCGACATACCAAGTCTCCCGAGTAAAAGACCTTGCACCTAACCTTCTTGTTATAGTATTGAGCTACTCATTGTTAATAAGCTGCTACTCAAGCTCGAGTGATATCCCATAACTCTTCGATGGTGTCATAGCTTACTTGCAAGGCCATGTGAAGTGTTGACATTGAAATTCTAGACCTTGCTTATTGTAGCTCTAGCTCAATGGGTAAAACAACTTCAAATCCAAAGGCGAGGTGGAAAGTACCATTCTAATAGAAGTTCTATGAGTTATCCGATATCCTTAGAAGATGTTGGGGAGCTCATCAACCCATTTCCACTCTTCACATTTCACTCTCTTCTTCAAGCTGCCAAAGACCATTTTGTTTATTGCTTCGACTTGGCCATTGGTTTAAGGGTAGGCTATTGAGGTGTAGTGGAGGGTGCTTCTCACAAAACTCCTTGAATTTAGTGCTATCGAATTGCTTGCCGTCATCCATGATCAGGGTACAAGGAACTCAAAACCTAAGGAGGATGTTCGTAAGAACAAAGTTTTCAGCTACTCTAATAGTGATGCTCACAACTACTTGAGCTTTGACCTACTTTGTAAAGTAATCCATGACCACCAATATGAATTAGCGACCTCCAGATGCTTTAGAGAAAGGTTTAAGGACATCAAGCCCACTCTAAGTGAAAGGCCATAGGCTCATCATGGGATGGAGCTCGGTCCTTAAGGCATAGCCAATGGGCATATACTTTTGACATTTTTGGCACTTCTAAACTATCATCTTCTCATCTTTCTTCATAGTCAACTAGTAGTAACCAAAGTGAAGAGTTAAATGTACAAGGCTTAGGCTTGAATGTGGTTGCTGCAAACTTTAGCATAAAGCTCCTCGAGGGCATGGATGTCCTCCTCCAATATGAGGCACCAGAGAAGTAAGACACTATGTCTATGACTATAGAGGACATCATCAGTGAGTGCATAGTTCACCATAACATAAGCTAGTCTCTTAGATTTAGTCTTATCATTAGGTAATGCTCTAGACTTCAAGTGGTTAATAATTGGGTCCATTTAAAAAGCCTCAACTTAAGAAGGTTAGGTCTTAAGAACCTCCTATTATGGCTCTTCAATGGTTCACTAGGGGAGATGCTGGATGAAGGATAACTTGTCACTACTGTGTGGTGTAAGGATGACTATTGACATGAGCTTCGACAATCTGCTTACTTCAAAGTTCTCTACTTGGGGAATTTTATTTATTTTTCACGAGGTGAAGCTCAAAAGCAAACCTTGGATTGCTCAGAGGTACTTTGCCATAGTCTCTCCCTTGGTGTCATATTCCCTTCTTATTTGTTATACTATAAGTATGGAGTCTAAGTAGATGTCTAACTTCTCTACATCAATGTCTTTTGCTATCTTCAGGCCGCCAATGAGTGCTTCATACTTGGCCTCATTGTTGCTCATTGGGAAGTCAAATTTGAGCACGTATAAGACCTTAGTACCATAAGGCCCCCATAAAGCTATGCTTGCTCTAGTCTCACTTCCCCTCCCTTCCCTTCAATGGGAGTGGAGGATCCATTGATAAGGAGAGTTTACACCAGTATGTCTAGTTTAGTTAGTCCTTCCTCTTCTCCTATGCATTTGGCTATGAAGTCAGCAAAGACTTAGGCCTTGATAGCTTACCCCTGGTGGAACTACGCTCCATTAGCACTAAGCTCTAATGAATACATGACCATATGGCCTGATGAATCTGGCTTCTATAGGATAGTCTGTATTGGCTACTCGGTGAGGACGATCATTGGATAAGCTTGGAAGTAAGGCCTCAACTTCCTCATAGTAATCACTATGGCTAAGGCAAATCTTTCCACCCGATTATGCCTGGTCTCCAAGCCTTACAAGATGTAGCTGACATAGTAGATTAACTTATACTCTCATCCATTTCCTTAAACTGGCACAAAAGACAATACTTGATCATTGGCAACTAAATACTAGGAGAGCTCTTCTTCAAGGACTGGTTTAGATAAGACCAGTAGGCTCTCTAAAAATTACTTAAGCTTATTAAATGCAACATGGCATTATTCAATCCAATTGAACTCCAATGCATTCTTCAATAGCTTGAAGAACTTGAAACATTTATTAACACTTGTATATACAAAGCGATCGAGTGTGGCAACCCCATTCGGCATCGTTAGACTTCTTTGATAGCTCAGGGGGGTTGCATGTCATGGATAGCTTATATCTTATCTGGATTGGCCTCGATGTCACTCTTAATGACCATAAAACTAAAGAATCAAGGCAACCCTAAAGATGCGCTTTTGGGGGTTGTGCTTCATCTAATGCTTGCAAAGAGTTTCAAAAGTCTTGCGTAAATCCTCAATATGGTACTTCCTTCCCCTACTATTGAAGATCACATCATCGACATAAGCTTCAATGTTTTGTCTGGGATAAGGCTTGAAGATGGTTGTCACCAATCACTGGTATGTTACCCCAATGTTCTTCAAGCTGAAAGGCATGATCTTATAGCAATACATTCTAAAGTCAGTGACAAAAGAGTTAAGGACCTCATTTTTCAAGGTCATGCAAATTTGGTTGTAACCCAAGTAGATGTCCATAAATCTAAGCATAACATAAACCGACATCGAATCAACTAGTTGGTCAATCTTAATGAGGGGATAGTAGTCCTTTAAGTAAGCTTTGTTGAGATCTATGTAATCCATATTGAACCAAAGAATCACTAATTGATTTTGATAAGAACAAAACAAAAGTAGATAATTAAACTAATTACCATTTGATTTTATTGAGTTAATTGAAAAATCGATTAATTTGCTTAATAATTAAATACATCAATTAACTCTACAAAATTTTTAGTTTTTGAATAATGATCAGACAATCTTGAAGTTGGATTGCAATGTATGGTTATTCTTTATGTGTTAATGTTGATTTCAAGAGAATTTTGACCTACCGACTTGACAGCAAGAGGAAGGACTGGCTTAATGGTGTAAAACCCTGGATAACGAAAAGAAAAGCTTTCTAATCCCTTTAAGTCAGTATGCCAGTACACTTATCGGTGTTCTTGCTGGCAGTAGTATTTCTTATCATTATGACAGTAAGAGGATGATATCATCATGCCGATAAGCTTGTTTAAAGTAGTCGTTAGAGCATTTAATACACGATAACGGGAAGAATTAAATGAGTTGATATAAATGCTTAACAACCCAACCAAAGAGGTTTAAGAACTGATATTCTACTGTAATCAAAAGACATTCTATTACATTCTTTGGCATTGTTATTTACTATTTATCTCTTGTACTCTTTACTTGTGATCAAACTAGTGAGACTTAGTGTGTAATACTTAAGAGTTCTTGTATTTCCAATCTTGAGAGAGTAAAGCACTACACTTGAGATTATTATGTATGTTAGAGATTGTGTAAACTTATGTAGCTCTTTGAGCATTGTATTAAGAGTTTAATAAAGCGGTATGAAGTCCTCGATTGGAGGTAGTTATGAGTCTGTGGAGACTAAGGGATAGTTCAAACTCCACGTTATATTCGGGCTTGACCTTCTCTATCCTTATCACTTTTAATTTTTGCATTTATTATTAGTTTATTGTTGTCTTGATCATTCTTGTTATTGTATTTAATGCGTAATTTTGAAAAGAATTGAAATTTGTCCTAAGGACCCAATTCACCCCCTCTCTTAAGTTTAGCCTAGTGTTCTTCAATTGGTATCAAAGCTAGTCTCTAATCACTTATTTAATTACATATTAGAGTAAAGATCATGGTATCTAATGCATTAGGCTTTCTAAAAGGGCAAGCAATTAATAAGCCTCCTCTTCTAACCGGTAGCAACTATCCATATTGGAAATGTAGAATGTCTATATTTTTGAAAGCACAAAATAGATTATTGTGGCATATAGTTAACCAAGGACCATTTAAGATCAAAGGAAAAGAAGAAAGAGATTACTCAGATGATGATTGGAAATTACTTGCTTTAAATGAAATTGCTATAAACATCTTATATTGTGCCATAAACGAAAATCACTTCAATAGGATATGTATAAGTAAAAGTGCTAAAGAAATGTAGGGTGAACTATAAAGCACATATGAAAGAACTAGTGGAGTAAGGGATACAAAGATAAACTTATTATGTAGACAATTTGAAAATTTTAGAATAGATCCAAATGAAACGATTAATGAGATGCATAATAGATTTATCAATATCATCAATACCTTAAGTGTTCTTAGAAAGACATTTACTAATCTAGAGACAAATTCTAAAATTCTTAGGTCTTTGCCAAGAGATTAGGAATTCAAGAGAAACGCAATTGAGGAAGCCCATGATCTCAATAAAATGTCAAAAGAATAACTCTTTAGAACACTTAAGACACATGAGATGGTGAAGAGATAAGGAAAGGACTCTAGAAAGAAGACAATTGCTTTAAAAGTTACAGAAGAGAACATAAGTGAAGATGATGATGAAATAGCAATGTTGGCACAGAAGTTTAGAAATTTCATGAAATTCAACAAAAGGATTAAGAAGGATAAGGATCGATATGGATCACCTTCTAAGTTTAAGAAGGAAAAGAAAGAAGTCATTAAATGCTATAATTATCAAAAGCCTGGACATATTCAACAATATTATCCCTTACTTAAGAAGGCCAATATAGAGTCAAGAAAAGAAGCTATGATTGCTACTTGGAGTGATGGAGATTCTAGCAACTCTAATAATGAAACTTGTTTCATGACTCTTAATGACGAGGTATACTCCCCCTTACATGACTCTTCCTTTAATGAACTTAGAAGTATGTATAATGAATTATTGAAAGAATTCAAAAAGTGCAAAAGAAAAATAGTCTTGAAGCCAATGATAAGCAAAGTAGGTGATGAACTTAATATTATCAAGAACAAATACAATAAAGTAGTTGATGAAAAAGAAGGGTTAAAAGAAGATAATGAATATTTAAAAATCAAGGTTTGGAAATTGACAAAAGAAAATGAAAAGCTAAATACTAGAAACAATGAATTGATAGATGAAAATAACAAATTAAAGGAAGCTAATGAAAATTTTGAAAAGGAAGTGGAAGGACTTAAACTTGAGGCAAAAGATGATGAATGTATGGATGATAAGTCAAGTTGACTTGAAATTGAAAATTCAATTCTAAAATCTATCTTAGAAGATTCAAGAAATATAATAGCAAAATTTATAGATGAAGAGAAAAACTTAGATAAGATCCTTAGCTCACAAAGGCAAGGGCTAGACAAAACTGGAATAGGATATATTAAAGAAAATGTGTATAAGGTATACAAATGTTACTTTGTTAAGGCCTCAAATAAAACTTGCAATTATTGTGGAAGATATAGTCATATTGCATATACTTATGCAATACATTGCAATCTCTCCTTAAATAACAAGGGCAAAATGGTATGAGTCCCTAAGGGACAAGCTTACATTACAACAATTAACCCCAAATGACCTAAACTAAAATGGGTAAAATAACAAATGAATCTTGGATAGTGATGACTCAAGACATATGATGAGATACACATCTAAGTTTGCATTTACAGACTTGAAGAATGGAGGAAATGTAACCTTCGAAGAAAATCGAAAGGCCCATGTTATTGGAGAAGGTAACATTTTGCATTAACAATGATCTTACTATCAAACATGTGTTACTTATTGATAACTTAAAGCATAATTTACTTAACATTAAGCAATTATGTGATATAGGATACAAAGTAATCTTTCATGCATCAAAGTGTTCTATTAAAAACATTAACAATGACCAAATCCTTTTTAAGGGGTATAGACAAGGAAATATTTACAAAATTGACTTCAATATGTTTTCATGTTCACTTGAAACTTGTCTATCCACTCAAAACAATGCTTGTTGGTTGTGGCATAGGAAGTTCGGACAGGTTAGTATGGATATCTTTTCAAAACTAGCCAAAAAGAATCTTATTAAAGGATTACCTAAGATTAGTTTTGATAAAAATATAACAAACAAAGTCATCATTCAAATCAAAAGATGCCATCTCAACTTTTAAGCTATTCCAACTATTACATATGGATTTATTTATTATAACCTAAACCTTAAGTGTGGGAAGGAAAAGATATACCTTAGTTATAGTTGATGATTTCACTATATACACTTGGACCTTTTTTCTTGCAAACAAGGATAAAATGTGTCATGTATTCTTAAGTTATAGCAAGAAGGTCCAAAATGAAAAGAGTCTTTTTATTGTCTCTATAAAAAGTGATCATGTAAGGAAATTTGAAAATTAAGATATGGAAGATTTTTTCAATAAAAATGGAATAAAACACACCTTTTCCGGACCTAAAACTCCATAACAAATGAAGTCACCAAAAGGAAAAATAAGACTCTTATAAAAATGGCTAGGACCATGTTATGTGACAATAATCTACCTAAGTATTTTTAGGCCGAAGCCATTAATACCACTTGTTATATATCAAATCGAGTTTTCATAAAGCCTATTTTTAAGAAAACCCCCTGTGAGCTTTAGAGAGGCAAAAGACCTAATATCATATTTTTACCCCTTTTAGTACAAAGTGTTATATTCTTAATAATGGAAAGGGACATCTTGGAATATTTGATTTAAAATTGAATGAAGGCATCTTTCTTAGTTATTCTCTTGTTAGTAAGGCTTATAGAGTATATAACAAAAGAACTCTTGTTGTAGAAGAGTCAATTCATGTTGCATTTGATGATACATATGCATATGGAGAGTCTAATGATGAAATAGAAAACATTGGTTCTCAATTGGACGGTCTTGGTCTTAAAAAGGATCAATTCATTTCAAATGAGAAGGAATCCTCTAGGCAAGATGAAATTATTGGCAATTCTAACATAAACTTACCTAGAGAATGAAAGTTTGTAAAGCATCATCCTATGGATCTAATAATAGGAGAACCATCTAATAAGGTACAAACTAGAGCCTCTCTTAAGAACCTAAGTAATGTAGTGTTTCTATCTCAACTTGAACCAAAAATCATAGATGAAGCTTTAAAAGATGAATTTTGGATTCAAGCTATGCAAGAAAAGCTAAATGAATTTACTAAAAATGAGACCGGTAATTGGAACCAAATGGGTATTTCAAAACAAGTTAGATGAAACCAAAAATAGTGACAAGAAACAAGGCATGCCTAGTTACTAAAGGTTACAACCAAGAGGAGGGAATTGATTTCGATGAGACTTTTGCTCCAATTGCTAGATTAGAGGCCATTAGGATGCTTTTAACATTTTCGACATATAAAGACTTTAAACTATATCAAATGGATGTTAAAAGTGCATTCATAAATAGTTATATCAAGGAGAAAGTCTATGTAAAGTAACCAAGGCGTTTGAGAATAGTGAATTCCCAAAACATATATATAAGCTTAATAAAGTCTTATATAGACTTAAGCAAGCTCCTAGAGCTTGGTACGAAAAATTAAGTAGCTTCATGATAAAGAATCGCTTTACTAGAGGGAAACTTGACACAATGTTATTCATTAAGCAATATAATGCTCATATGTTAATTATCCAAATATACGTAGATGACGTTATGTTTGGTGTTACTCACATGAGTCTAGTTAATGGGTTTGTCCAATGTATGAAAAATGAGTTTAAAATGAGTGTGATAGGAGAACTTAACTATTTCTTAGGTCTTAACAAACCAAAGATGGAACCTTTATTAACCAAGTCAAATATACTAGGGAACTCTTAAAAATGTTCAAAATGGAAAATTGTAAAACTACGCTTACTCTAATAAGCACCACTCTAAAACTTGATAAAGACAAAAGTGGAAAGAACATTTGTGAAAAGATGTATAAGAGCATAATAGGAAGTCTTCTATATTTAACTACATCTAAGCCTAACAGTATGTTTGTTGTATGTCTACATGCATGATTTCAATCTTACCCTAAAGAATCTCACCTGAATGTAGTCAAACGCATCTTCAAGTATCTTGTAGGCACCATTGAAATTGGCTTGTAGTATCCCAAGTTCACCTCATTTGATCTTGTTAGATACTCCGATGCCAACTTCGCTGGTTGCAAATTTAATCAAAAAAGCACAAGCAGCATATGTCACTTCCTTTGTAACTCACTAGTGTCATGGCATTTAAAGAAACAAAACTCAATAACACTCTCAACCGTTAAGGCTAAATATGTAGCCACTGGTAGTTGTTGTGCTCAACCTTTATGGATGAAACAAACCTTGCATCATTATGGCTTAAAATTTACCAATATCCTAATAAGATGTGACAATACAAGTACAATAAATTTGATAAAGAATCCAATTCAACACTTAAGGACTAAGCATATAAAAATTAGGCAACACTTCATCTATGATCATGTACAAAACAACGATATAAGGTTATAATTTATTGACACTAGCAACCAAATAACTAATATCTTCACAAAACCTTTGAGTGAGGAAAGATTTTGCACTTTAGGGAGAGAATTGAGAATGATAATGCAAGATGAATGTTAGACATATAAGAACCAAGATAGTGTCTTTGAGCAAAAATAACATACTGAGTGGCTTAACCAACAAAAACCACACTATGAGATCTAAGAAATATGATCATATAGATTTCATGCATTAAATATGACATTTAGGATGTTTTGGGCACATTTGAAATCATTCATAAGTATCTAAGTTCATATATGCACATATTCATTATGTATCAGTTTCCATACCCAAAATCGGCCCTTGCATGTTTAATTTCATCATTAAAACATAGTTGAGTGGTTATTCTTGTCAAATATTGATTTTGTGTAAATTTAACCTATCAACACCCCCTTTAGGCTCTTTATGCTATAAGATAGGTTATTTGCTCATTGTGTACATTTGAATACTACTTGAGTTGATGATGCCTCTATTATGTCTATATGAACCATTAATAGTGGATTGATATGAAAAATTAAGTTATTTTTTATTTGGTGCACTAACTTGATTTCTTGTTATTCTTACCTTCTATATTTAAACTCTTAGAACTTAAGTAGTGCTTTTACAATTTGTAGAGCCTTCAAGCTATAATTTGTTCCTACCATGCTCAAGCATGTACTTAAAGTTTGCTTGAAGTGTTTGTGTCCAAAAACTCAATGCCTATACATATAACCAACTCATACATGCACACTTTCACTTAATCATGAACTTCATAACTTTTAAGATTTGATTTGGCTAAATCCTAAGAATCTTATTCAAACTTAAATTTTTCAAGCCTTAATGAACTCAAATAAATTTGTTTGAAGTGTTGGAACACTCATTAAATCGACCAAAATAAACTTGAGTTGGTAACTTAGACAAATGAAAAGGACTTAACCAAGATTCTATAGAATTGCAGAATACCGACATGACGGTAACCATGACTATCGGCATGCCAATATACTCCCTTAAACAAGAAGCTGAAATTGGAATCGGTTTTGTTCCTTAAACTGGCATGACGGTCCCCTCACTACTATCACGCCGGTGTGTTATTTTAAATAACAACTTGGATTCGATTCTATTTTGATTACCGGCATGCTAACATCCCCCATTGTCGTCATGCCGGTGCACTAAATTCCAGGCATCTTTAAGGGACACCTCACAACCTTCTCTCTCCTCATTCCCTTTTCAAAACCCTTCTTTCCCTTCCTCACAAACCCTAACCTCTCTCTTTCTCTCTTTGATCCACCCTCTTCCAATCATCAAAATCTTATTTTTCCTTCCCAAATCATCTCCCCACTCCTTCAATCACTTATCCCTCACCTTACGTTACCTCCTCTCACTTCCTTCTTCTTCCTCATTAAACTTTCTCTCTCTACAAACACTCATACACCGTCACACTACCACCACTTTTCTCATGCCTCTACCATTAACCCAGCTTCCATTACCCACACTCCCCTCTTCCTTACCCATTATTTCCTCTTCTATCTCCCTCGTCTTCACCTACTTTCCACTACCATGCTGCCACAAACTGCTCGTAGTTTAGTACCTCCAACGTATGACCACCATCTCTTTCCTTCATAACAACATGCTCAACAATTTGAAAAGTTTGCAAACTTAGAAGTTGACACCAACATATTCTATCTTCAAGAAGTACTCAATGAATTTTGCATTCTAGCTATTCTCGAGGTCATCTCCAACCATATCCTTGACATCCTTCAGCTTCCAAATGAGATACATGATGATGCTCTCAAATATTTCTATTGTAATATGTCAGATTCTTTAGATGATTAGGGTCAACCTAAGTTTGATGAATTGCACCACACTGTCTTATACACTTATGTCTATGGCACTCTAATAACCATCACTCCTGAAGATATTTCTAATCTCATTGGGGCTTCTATTGGGGGAACTGATGTTAATGTGAATTTTTATGGTGTTAAATTCTATGAAGGGGTCTTTAGATATAAGGGTATTAGAGGAAACTGGGGAAAGGCTAAGAATTTAGCTGCTATTTAACTAGACCTTAGGACCAAGATCCTCCACCATATTATGATCCATAACTATTGCCCTCGTCCAAGCCAGCAGTCAAATATTACTTATCAAGACTTATAGATTCGCTATTATCTACTAATGAATAAACAAATTAACTTCTTCAGCATTGTGGTTCAGTGTTTTAAGCATGTAAAAAAAAAAACCCTCTCAAGCTTTCCTAAAGTTTGGAAGGATGGTTATTCAATTATTGATCTGCAAGGGCGTTTAGTTCCCTACACCTCTATAAGTAGCTTGAGTCAAGAACATTGAATTAGTTGACATTTCTCGAAGGATTTGGAAGAAAACTAGCAACAATTGGGTTAGAAATAAAACCCTTCCTCCACTTGATCTTAGCTTTGAGAGCGACCCACTAGACACGATTGAATCTTTTGATGAGCTAGGAAGTCATAGTAATAAGAATCAACCCCCTGGACCAATCATACATAGCTAAGCTGGATGGCTCTAAGGACTCACTCAGAGAGTATTAACTCGAAGCCATATTCAAGACAGGGATTCCTACTTCAAACTGATCTCCTATTGACCTAACTATCAAGCCCTCACTTGCCAGACCTGCTCTTGCCTAGCAACTATGCTATGGTAGGATATTCGAGAAGGTAGCTTTAAGACTATCCGAGATAAGCTCTATGCTGACCACAAGCATCCAACCCTAACTCAAACTAATTACTCTACAACGAAACTAACTCGGCCCCAACCTAATCTAATTGAAAGCTCTCTTTTATCTTCCTCGCCCACTTTGTACCATATTTCTAACAACCAACTACCTAGTGACATGTGTCTTTTAGCACAATGTTCCAAAAGGATTCTTACTTTTCCATACTAAATGTTCTTTATCTCTTTTACCCTTTTTAGTATATATTATGTAACCTAATTATAAGAATATCCTTTCATCTTTTCATACATGTAAGGTAACCCTAGTGGATGGGTGTAGAAACCCCCACTTATTTGTATAAATCATTCAATTGATATATAAAAAATTATTCACATTTCCTTTATGTAACTTTAGTGTTTCATTATCCTTCAACTCTTATCTATTCCCTTTAGTAAGGAGCGGTGGTGAGTGACCTTTCAATTCAGACCAATGAGTTACATCCAATAGATCGTAGGCTAAGCAGGATCAAGTGGTATGTCATATCCATCGGGTAATTGCCCGGACTTTGCTAGCTTTTCTTTTGGTTTGCTTCATTGTGATGCCTCTCAATGTGTCTAACCCTAAAGACGCATCAACTTCACTGGTATTAAAGCACGATTTCGAGAGGGAGTATATGAAGTTGCAATGAAGTTTTTGGTTCACTTTGCTACTAGTGGCTACTATCTTTCTTACGTAGTTGCTGCAGTGTGTTTTTGTAGAGTAAGTTTGGAATTGTGAACTATGTAATGGAGAATTGTGTGTTGATAAGTGTGATTTCATTATTACTCTATCCTTACCCTATTTTTCACTATGAAAGCAAAGCAAGTTCATTTCTATTCTGTTCAAATTGTTATTAGCTATTAAAATTGTTGGTATGTTAATTGAGGTTTTAGGAAGTACGAAAGCATTATTTTCCTATATATTGTGTTGTTAATATGTTTCAGAGACGTTGTAACATGTCATATTCAAGTGTTCAAGGTATTATCGATGATTAAAGTAATGGTGCTTAACTTGGTCATGGTCATAATGGTAGCAACACCCCTGAGTCAGTTAATAACAAACTTGATAGACTCATTAACTGTGTTAAGAGTCTAGTCACAACAATACAAGTGAATAGGCAACAACCTCAGGGTATACCGCTACATAACCCACCTGAAAATATTTAAAAGAGAGGTTTTGGTCAAGGTAGCAGAGCCCATCGCTTGGTTTGACCCCCTCAAGCTAGAGGAGTTGTAAATGCAACTGCTAAAAGAAGATTAGAGTTAGAGGAAAATAAGGAAGATGATGAGAAGATTGATGCCAAGGAGTATGGAAAGGAGGAAGAAAAGGCTAGTTATTACCGTGCACAGGAGCAAGGACCTCGACCTCCGTGAGAACTAGACAATGTCAAGGTCCAAATCCCACCCTTCAGTGGAAGTGGAGATGTAGATGTAGATGAATATTTGGAGTGGAAAGAGAAGGTAAAGAGGGTGTTCAATTGTTATAGATGTACAGAAGCTGTGAAAGGCCAACTTGCTGCTCTTAAGTTCTCTAAGTATGCTACTATGTGGTGGAAAAATCTAAATGTAACCAAGGTAAGAGATGAAAGACAAGGTGTAAGGACCTAGGATGAGATGAAAAGATTGTTAAGAGGTAGATTTGTGCTTGAAACCTACTTATAAGATACGCTTGCAAAGTTGCAAGAACTCCGCTAAGGAGGCCGAACAGTTAATGATTATGTGAAAGAGATCCAGATGCTTATGATTCGGGCTAACGTAGAAGAACTTGAGGCTCATACAGTATCGAGGTTCATTTTTGGACTCAGATTTGAGATTTGCAACATTATGGAAGTGCAAAGGTTTTATACCTTAGAAGAGGTGATTAAGATAGCATAGAGGGTTAAAAAGCAGAGGAGAAGTACTCCAAGCCAATTGGGCCAACATTCTCTCAAACCCTATTTCCATACTGACCTATTCAAGCTAAGTCAAAGAGATCATACCGAGCCGAAGAAAGGAATGACTAACCTGACGATAACCAAGTGGGCCGACAGGCCAGTCGAACAAAGCTAAGGTCGGACCAACCCCGAAGACATATGAGAGAAGATAAACCTCCAGACGAAAGACCAACGAGGTGAAGTGTTTTAAATGCTTAGGCTTCGAACACATGACTACTGAATATCCGAACCAACGTATCATGGTGCTCTAAGAAGATGTAATGGATAGCACCGACGAGACCAAGCCCGAGGAAGAAAAAAATGTTGGAAAAACTAAATCCAAAAGAGGAAGAGGAAACTTGTGTCTATGCCAACTAAGGAGAAGTGATGACCCTAGTCTTGAGACGAATATTGAGTTCCCTACTGAACTCCGAAGAAGATCAAAGAGAAAATTTATTCCATAGAAAGTATACTATCAAGGGGCAATTATGTACCATTATAGTGGATAGAGGAAGCTATACTAACGTAGTTGCACAGTCCCTTATGCAGAGGTTATGTCTGTCGACCTCTAAGCATCCCTGACCTTATAAGCTACATCGACTTTGCAATAAGGGTGATTTACACATAACTAAGCAAGTAACCGTGCCATGCAATGCTGGAAACGTATACAAAGACAAAGTACTTTGCAATGTCATCCCTATGGGAGCTTCACATCTACTACTTAGACGACCTTGGTTGTTCGCCCAACATATTACTCATGATGGGTATAAGAATACATTTGCCTTTATTAAGGATGGAAAGAAGATTGTGCAGCAACCCATGACCCCATCCTAAGTAAATGAGACCCATAATTAGTACACTCGAGCCAGCAAGAAGAAGACCTTAGTGATGAGCCAAAGAGATCTCCGAGCTACTAAGAAGGCCAATGAGCTGATGTTCCTATTGGTTAGAAGATTGTTGGAGGTGAAAGATTTAGAAGGTGTTCTTAATGAAATTCGAAGCCCGCTAAATGAGTTCTCTGATCTGTTCCTTGAAGAATTGCTTAGAGGACTGCCCCAAGCCAAGGCATAGAATACTATATTGATTTGCAGCCAAGCATTAGCCTATTAAATCGATCTACATACATAATGAACCCTGAGCAAGCTACAGAGCTAAAAATACAAGTGCATAAACTCATGGAGCAAGGATACATGAAGGAAAATGTAAGCCCTTATGCTGTACCAGCTTTATTCGTCCTTAAAAAGGATGGTTCATGGTGCATGTACATCAACAATCGAGTAATTAATCAAATCACTGTCAAATACATGTACCCAATGCCAAGGCTCAATGACATGTTAGATGAGCTCCATTATATCAAGATATTTTCGAAGATTGATCTGCAAAGTGGCTACCACTAAATTCGTATGAGACTAGGTGATGAGTGGAAGACTACCTTCAAAACTAAGCATGGTCTCTATGAATGGTTGGTTATACCATATACTTTAATCACATATTGGTATATACTGCCGACCTGAACAACCATGTTCAACATCTCCAAACAGTATTTAACATTTTGTAAACTAAGAAGTTATATGGGAATTTGAAGAAGTATATGTTTTGTCAAGATGAAGTAATTTTTCTTGGGTTTGTAGTGTCAAGGAAAGGAATTCAAATAGATGAAGAGAAGATTCGAGTTATCCTGGAATGGTCGACACTAAAAAATGCCACTAAAGTTTAAAGTTTCCATGGTCTAGCTTCTTTTTATAGGTGATTCACTAAAAACTTCGGTACCATAGTTACCCCCTTGACTAAGCTGACAAAGAAGAGTGATGGGTTCAGATGGAACAATCAAGTTGAATAGAGCTTCAAGGAGATCATAGAGAAACTTACCTCTGCTCCTATCCTATCACTATCAAATTTTGACAAGCCCTTTGAGTTAGAATATTATGCATCAGGAGTTAGAATTGGCACTGTCTTGATGCAAGAGCGACAACCCATCGCTTACTACAATGAGAAGCTTAGTAGTGCTGCCCTAAACTATTCTATATATAAGAAAGAGTTATACTCTCTTTTTCAAGCCCTTACCATATGGCAACACTATTTACTACCACAATAGTTTGTTATTTATACAGACCATGAGTCTCTAAAGCATCTTGGGAGTCAGAATAAACTCTCGAATAGACAAGCCAAGTGGTTGGAGTTCGTGGAAGGGTTTTCATACATAATTCGACATAAGAAGGGAAGCGCAAACATAGTTATCGATGCCCTATCACGATAACAAACCTTGCTGACCACTTTGCAAACAAAATTACTAGGATTTTCTCTTTTCACCGACTAGTACACTACTAACCCTCATTTCGGTCTAGTTATTAAGCAATACTAAGAAGGAGTAGTTGTTGGAGGATATTATCTTAATGATGGCTATCTGTTCAAAGACCAAAGGTTATATATACCAAACTATTCCATGCATGAGATGTTAGTCCAAAAAGCTCATAGTAGTAGATTATCTAGTCATTTTGGAGAGACCAAAACAACCAACCTATTGAAGAAAAACTTTTACTGACCTAGTTTAACCAAGGATATCCATAAGGTAGTTGGTAGTTATGAAGTATGCAAGTAAGCTAAGGAGAAAAGAGAGTCCCATGAAGAATACATGCCCTTACCAACGCTAACCTTACCTTAGGCTAATCTTAACATGGACTTTGTCCTAAGGTTGCCTTGGACATCCAGAGGAAAAGACTTAATATTTGTTGTAGTGGACCACTTCAGTAAAATGGCACACTTCATTCCATACCATCGAACTAATGATGCTTTATACATTGTTGATCTATTTTTGCAAGAAGTTATTCAATTACATAGAGTGCTAAAGACTATCATCTCAAATCGGGACATAAAATTCTTGAGCTATTTTTAGAAGACTCTTTGAAAAAGACTTAGAACTAAACTAAACTTGTATTTAGTTCCAATAGCCACCCTTAAACTAATGGCCAAACTGAAGTGATGAACAAGACGTTAGGCAACTAACTTAGAGTTGTTATTGGAAAGAACTCGAGGGACTGGGATCTATGTCTACTAGTTGTAGAATTCGCATACAACCAAACTGTCCACAGCATCATTGGGAAGATGCCATTCGAGGTCGTTTATGGCCTTAACACTACTATTTCCCTAGAAATGATCAGCACCCCAACAAGTACTGAAGAGAGTCAATCTAGAGTTGATCGAGCCCAAGAATTTCAAGCACTACACCAATCTGTAACTAAGAAGATCATTAAGTTCAATTAAAAACAACATGAGATTGGTAGTTGAGGCTGCCGAACTGTCACTTTCCAACTAGGAGACTTAGTATGGATTTACCTCAATAGAGAATGATTCTCACACTTGAGACAGAGCAAACTATCTCCTCAAGCTAATGATCCATTCAAGGTCCTAAAAAAAGTCAACCACAACGCCTACTAAATCAAGTTACCTAATGACTACAGTGTGTTAGATCTGATTCTGCACTAACCAAAAGAAGGGCCCATAAATGGGTAAGAAGGACAACCAAAAACCATTCCAAATTTGAGGACAAATATTTCTAACCCCTAGGCAAATGATAGGAATCAACCCCCTGAATCGATCATACATAGCTGAGCTAAAGGACTCTAAGGACTTACTCAGAGAATGCTAGCTCGAAGCCATATCCGAAACAGAGATTCTTATTCCGACCTGATCTCTTGCCAACCTGACTATTAGACTCTCACATATACCAGACCTATTCTTACCCTGCAACTGTACCATGATAAGATATTTGAGAAGGCAGCTCCAAGACTATTTAAGCTGAGCTCTCGAGCCCGCTTTAAGCATCCAACCTCAACTCAAGCTAACTGCTCTACAGCAGGACTGATTAGGCCCTAACTTGATCTAGATTAGGTTGGCCCCTAAATGAAAGCACTATTTTCTCTTTCTCACCCACTTTATACCATATTTCTAACATCCAACCACTGAATGACACATATCTTCTAGCACAACATTCTAGAAGGATTCTTACTTTTTTGTATTGGAATATTCTTTGTCTCTTTTACCCTTTTTAGTATATATTATGTTACCTAATTATAAGAATACCCTTTCGTCTTTTTATACGTATAAGGTAACCCTAGTGGGTGGGTATATAAACCTTGACTTATTTGTATGAATCATTCAATTGATATATAGAAAATTATTCTCATTTCCTTTGAGTAACCTTAGTGTTCTTATTATCCTTCGACTCTTATCTATTCTCTTTAGCAAAAAGTAGTGGCAAGTAACCCTTTAGTTTGGACCGGTGAGTCACTTTTGATGGATTGTAGGCCGAGCAAGATCAAGTGGTGCATCATATCCATTTAGTAGCTATTCAGACTTTGTTAGCTTTTCTTTTGTTTCTTTCAGTTCACTTCATTGTAGTGTCTCTCCGTATGTTCGACCTTGGAGATGCATCACATAATGGTCATACTCCCTCTGGTACGGCCTTAAAGGCTCTTCTCATTAGCCTCCACCTGACTTTAGATTTCCCACTTTTGATCTAGCTACTCCCTTAGCATCTCAACACCCTTTCTATCAATACTCAAAGATGCAGTTCAATCAACTCAGGGAGGACCTTCTTGATCACATTCACAGTGTATTTCAAGGTCTTTACAATCATTTCTAGATGAATTATCACTACCCATCTTGCCCCTTTCCTCTTCCAGCACAAGATGATGATCCACCTACTATTTAGGTTACCAACTCCAGTTTATTTCTTATATTGTTTTATGTTTTGTTTTTGGACTTAGCCTTTAGCCACTTTCTGTTTCCATTATCTTATCTTTGATGGACTTTGGCCCTTAATGGCTTGTGTTGATGGTGCTTAGCTCTTTATTCTAGGCATAGATGACTCTTACTTGTTTTATTGACTTTTATTGCTCTTAGATGCTATTGCTAGTTGTTTTGTTATTGGATTGCTCCTTTTGAGACTTGTAGCTTCTTTATTCTTCTTCTTACAAGGGGCATATTCTAAAGCTTAAGTCGGGACTATGCAAAAATTTTAACTTAAATCTTATCTCCTCTTCACCACTTAGATCCTCCTCTTTTTTTGATGAGGCCAAAAGGGGAGAAGATATTCAAGTCGTTAGAGAGTCAAAAAGTATATTTTGTTTATTTTATTGATTTGATAATAGTTGACTTATCTTAGCATTTGAACTTATCTTATAACTTAGCATATCTTAAGTCCTTGTAAAATGTATATCCAATATGTGAAGTTATCTATGATGAGATTTTTTAATGCTCTAATACATCAATACTCTCTTTTTATAAGCATTCGCTTAATCTTACTCAAATGTCAAATATCTTGAAATCAAGTGCTAAATGGAAGGGGAGTTCTCAATTATATAAGAGTTTTATCCTTATCAAAAAGGAGGAGATTGTTGAACCAAAGAATCACTAATTGATTTTGATGAGAACAAAACAAAAGTGGATAATTAACCTAATTACTATTTGATTATATTCGATTAATTGAATAAGATCAACTAATTTGCTTAATAATTAAATACATCAATTAACTCTACAAAACATTTAGTTTTTAAATGATGATCAAATGATCTTGAAGTTGGATTGCCATGTGTGGTTGCTCTTTGTGTGTTAAAGTTGATTTTAGGAGAATTCTAACCTACCAACTTGACGACAAGAAAAAGGACTAACCTGACGATGTAAAGCCTTGGAAAATGAAAAGAAAATCTTTTTGATCCCTTTGAGCTGGCATGCCAGTACACTTGTCAATGTTCTTGTTGGTACACTTGTCGGTGTTTTTGCAAGTAGTAGTATTGCTTACTATCATGATGATAAGAGGATGATATCATCATGCCAATAAGCTTATTTAAAGTAGCCGTTAGAGTATTTAATGCACGATAATAGGAAGAATTGAATGAGTTGATATAAATGTTCAACAACCTAACCAAAGAAGATTAAGAACCGATATTCTACTACAATCAAAAGACATTCTCTAACATTCTTCGGCATTATTACTTACTATTTGTCTCTTGTACTCTTTACTTGCAATCAAACAAGCAAGACTTAGTATGTAGTACTTGAGAGTTCTTGTATTTGCAAACTTGAGAGAGTAAAGCACTACACTTGAGATTATTGTATGTGTTAGAGATTATATAAACTTGTGTAGCTCTTTGAGCATTGTATTGAGAGTTTAACAAAGTGATGTGAAGTTCTCGATTATAGATGTTTATAGGTGAGTGGAAACTAAGGGGCAGTCTAAACTTCACGTTATACTTGGACTTGATCTTCTCTATCCCTGTCTCTTTTAATTTTTGTATTTATTATTAGTTTGTTATTGTCTTGATCATTCTTGTTATTGTATTTAATATGAATTTCGAAAAGAATTGCAATTTGTCCTAAGAACTCAAGTCATCCCCCCTCTTGAGTTTAGCCTGTGTTCTTCAATCCACTTACATGTTTTACTTTCCATTGGATATCTTCACAAGTACAATATTTGCTAACCAAGTTGGGTAGTGCTCCTCCCTAATGAACCCAGTTTGCAGCAACTTTTTCACCTCCCATTCAATTGCGGCTTGTCACTTTAGTGCAAAATGTCCTTTCTTTTGTTTGACAAGCCCCACCTTAGGGCTTATATGGAGGAGGTACATCACTTCAAGGATGTTAATAATGTCTAGAATTTCCTCAAGGGACAATGCAAAAGCATTAGTGTTGGCTTGAAGGAAATCAATAAGCTAGTCTCTTTCTTCTGCAGGTAGTGATATCCCTACCCACATGGTCAACTCAAGCTACTCTCAATCTCTATTTCCTCAATCTTATTAGTTGGTTCTCCTCATAAGCCCCTTTTTTTCCTCCAACCACGATTCTATGTGCATCACATTATCTAGAGATTGTACCTTAAGATAGAGGGATCTAGAGAGCTTTTGGTCACCCCGTACTTCACTAACTCTAATTGGCATGTGGAACTTCACCTTAAGGTACCTTTAGCTAATCAGCATATCAAACTTTATGATGCTTGGTCACCCGGGTATAGCACTGTATAGGGACCAATGGTTCACGGTAATGAAATCAATTAACTGTGTGACTACATACTTGTTGTTGCCCAGTTGAACAGGAAAGGTAATAAGCCCCTTGTCCAACACAAGTCTATTGCCTCTAAAGCCTGTAAGGTTATGCTTGTATGGTTCAGTTTCTTTAAGTTGGTCTTTCATCTGCTTATAAGCGTGATAGAAGAGGATGTCCATCGAACTATCACTGTCAACAAACATCTTCGAACATCAAAGCACTCGATCTTTACATTGATCATCAGGATGTCACTATGTAAGTAATTGACGTCCTCCCTATCTTCGACTTCTTACCCCAGATAAGAAGGACCTCATGCTTGCTTGGGGACAAGGAGCTCACACCTCCTATCCCAAAGTCTCCTATGATTATGTTGACTTAGCCCCTCCTTCCCCAACATTGATGGTCGTTGGGGAGGTCTTCCTACTGCTGTTGTTGTTATTGTGGCTACTCGATCCTTTAAGGTCAAGTGGGTCATTAGATCTAATTTCTCTCATCAACCATGAGATGGTCGATGCAGCCTTTATGTACAAGGCCTTCACCGGCACTCCCCAAGTGGCAACACTCGTTAGTGTTGTACTTACATACATTGTAGTAGCCGCAAAATTTTCTAAATCTTGTGACTTATAGAGTTTTTTGTTCTTAAGAAGCTCAAGGAAGTTGCCTCTTAACTTCATAAAGTACCTTACCGAGAGGGTAGTTCAAGGGTATCTAGTTCGTGCAACCTACAAACTTCTACTTTTACCTCTCTCAACGTTCCTCGGAAGAGAAGGCTAGCTTGATGTCCCTTAGGTCAAGGCAATCTTTAGCTAAGCTACATATGTCATGGTCAGTCTCCAATCTCACACTTATGGCATCTTCCTGGGCCACATACTTTTCCGCCACTTGCATGAATTCATTGAGCAACTTAAGGTGGTTAAGGGTAACAGCCTCAAATAGCTTACCATTAGAGTTGACTCTAGTGATGAGGGCTTATACTATAACCCCTGTATCCAACTTTAAGACTTTGAGCTTGGCCTGGCTGAAGCACTCCAAGTAGGCCCAAAGTGTCTCATTGGGCCATCATTTGATGTTGTAGAGTATGGAAGAGTCCTTATATGGTACCTTCGAGCAAAGGAAGTACTTCTAAAACTTCGTTACCAACTCATTAAAGCAATTGATCGAGTTATCTAGCAAGGTGTTGAACCAAAGAAGCGCAATTTTTGTCAATGTACTGGGGAAGGCCTTACATATGATGGCATTCGAGAAGTTGTGGAGGCTCATGATTATGCGGAATTTACAAGGTAATTGCCAAGGTCCCTCGAACCATCATAATTTCTTAAATGTAAGACCTTGACACCTTATGGGAGCATCTCCTTAAGTATGATAAGCACGGAAGGGCTCCTCACTATGCCTGGTTGTGAAACATGAGCTGAGGACCTAACTTTCTTTTGGCTACACATGCAGGATGCACGGCGAATATGTTCATCTAACTCTTGGACATTCATGTCCTTAAGTAGCTTCTAGGAGCATCTTAGAGATAGCTCCTTAAGTACTTTGCTCGTGTTGAATTGCTTACCTAGTATGTGTACCTTACCGTAGTTTTTGTCCAATCGATCCTAAAGGTTCTTAAAAGGACAATGATCGAGTTAAACCTGTTAGTGTAGGCGTACAGGGTTCACAATAGTTTCTAGCTTGGTGCTTACACTTCACCTGTTCAATCTTGTAGATGAGCTGATAGTCACCTCTTCCTAGTGGTGTTTTTCTTGTGCCTATTTTAAGGCAATTACTTCCCAATATAAAGCAACATTTGATTCTTGAGTTCTACGGCTTTCTTTAATCATCTAGTGAAACATCATCCTAAGCTGCTTCAATTCATCAACTAAGTTGACTGGAGCCGGTGGAGTGGATAAGCTTAGTAGTGGTGGTGATGACTTGCCACTGTTAGCTTGCTAAGATGCTTGAGGATGCATACTCTTCTTTCTTGCATGTCTTAGGTGGATTTACCAAAAGGGGTAAGCGCCAAATAATGATTGCAAAAATCACAAAGGATTGATTATAGATTACTTCGAGTGTCTTGTGCTCCTTGCTCAACGAACAACTTGCATACACACCCCTACCCCTTATGGTTATGTCAATGAAGGGCCTCCAATAGTTAAGTAAGTAAGTAAAGATCAAAAAGAAAGTAAGGGAGAGTGTTTTTATGTTTGAGAGGGTTTTTGGGAGTGGATTGAGAGAGTAGTCGAGGTATTTTAGGATTAAGTGAGTGAAGAAAAGGAAGAGGATCTGGTACCTTTGACTCCTTGTCTTATTTATAAGTCAAGGAGCTTACCTAACAAGGACATATATCTTCGAGGGTTTCGATCATGCATATTGTCTATAAGGGACATACACTGTAGGAGGGATAAAACAGCTCTATCACTTAGTTAGCCATGAACATGCTGGTAGTCACATTTGAACCCTGGGATGTTGATATGTCTAGAGCTATAAGGTGTACTAGCCACACCATAGATGTTAGAAGGCAAATAATGAGGAAAGAGAGAAAGGGAGACCGCGAGGTAAAAGCACTGTAGGCACAAAGCCACTTACTAAACATCTAATGAGTGCACGAGAGGACAAAGGCAACCTCAGTTATAAGAGTCAAGCCAAGCTTTCCAAAGACCCTGATGTGCTCTGTAGGATGGGGGAATCTAGGTACTTCGACTAGCCTAAGCAGGTTGAGCTAGCTTACAAGTGAATCAATTAAGGAGAGGTGCTTAAGGAGATTCCAAGTAAGTTGGAAGACTGGGTCCAAGGTCACTAGATGGGGCTAGCCTTCTTCATCTCGTGAAGCAACTCGGGGGTACCCAAGTAGGATAAGGTGTCTAAACTAGGCTTAGGGAGCTTAGGCCTAAAATGACCTATCAATAGTAAACATTACTAAAATATTTGTAAAACTAATATGTTATGAAAAAAGCAATTTGAGTTCACTTATCTCTAGCTCATGAACTTAGCCAACGGAAAGGTTTTTATATCATTTATAGATAGATAATAATAGATAAAGTAAATTATTTATATGAAATTATAACTAATTAAGTGGAATTATGAACTTTGAGTTCATTATGACATTCACTAAGAATTTGGGTGGGGGGTGAGGGATGGTGCTGGGCTGGTAGGAAAAGTTACTTTTACAAAGGTTAATAGATCTTATGAATGCTTAGAAGATTTACAAGTTTTTATGTGAAATTACATACTTTAAAATAAATTCACGAACATAAGTAGATTTACATAAAATTATGACAACTCACACACTTTTATGTAAAATTACAAATTTGAAGACAATTTATGAAGTCATTGATTTTTATGAAACTCTTAATACAATTACAAAATATAAGAGAAGTACAATAAATGAAATTATTTAAATATATTATGTGAAATTATAATGTTAAAAGAACTTTTACAAAAAGCTATTGGTAAAAATCTTGAGTAAAATTATAAACTATTATGTATGTCTAAATTTTTAAAGCAAACAAGGATTGTTAAAAGGTTACTTATGAAATAAAAAAAAAAAGTTTTAAACAGATGCATTGTTGCGAACTTTTAACTGAAATTACAAACTTAAAAGAAATTTTATAAAAGTATGAAAAGTTACTAATTTAAGGAGAATTGCAATTATTTATGATAGTTATTGTTGATAAGGTACTATGAGTAAAGACATCTTAGGCCCAACCAAATCCACCAAGCCTTACTTCCTTAAGCTCACCTCTATAAGCCTCAAGCCTAGCCCTTAGTGGCCTAAGCCCATGAAGAACTATAACAACCATAAACTACCAGATAAAGATAAAACAGCCACGTTCTAAATATTAAGAACACATCGGATACGATAGCTTCACTCCCCCACACTTGTAGGAGAAGATCTCTCCTGTCAACTGATCTCCAATGGCCGGCTCTACTCCGCTATAAATACCAGACATCTACCTAACGGTAAGACTCTCTACGAACTCTACATTCTAAGCTTGCGTACATAATATTCTATTCCACAAAAGCCTATTGCTAACTTAAGTATCGGAGTGGCCATGTCGGACAACCCCCCAGCATCCCTTCACTATGCATTGTTTTGCGGGCCTAGTACATGTAGACCTCAATCAACTACTAGCAAGAATTGAGAAACGACATTTAGCACCATTTGTAGGAATTAAACCCCCGACGCCTACTGGGGTGGGAGTATGCAAGTGCAATTAGAAGCTTTCGCAAGAGCTATATGTCAGGGCGGCAAAAGGCAATGGTGTCTTCCCCCTAGAGATAGGCTTACAGGAGAGACCGACTGAAAAGGGCGAGCCTGGAGAAAAAACAAAAGATGTCCAGATCGACGACTCTCTCGACCAAACAACAAAAGTTGAGATTGAGACCTCAATCGAAGTGAAGGATGAAATCATTTCCCTCCTACGAGCAAATTCGGATAGCTTCGCCTGATCGGCATTCGACACGCTTAGAATTTCCCCTAACTTGGCAACCCAAAGCCTCAACATCAACACTACTACGCAGCCTATCAAACAAAAAAAGAGTCATTTCGCCCTAGAATGGCAAGCCACAATTGAGGAGGAAGTGCAGAAGCTACTCAAAGCTGGCTTCGTAAGAGAGGAAAAGTACTCTATGTGGTTAGCAAATGTGGTACAAATGAAAAAGAAGAATGAGAAGTGCTGCATGTATGTCAATTATACTAACCTTAATAGGGATTAAGGACCAATTATACACTCCCAAGGTCGGGGGCTCTCTCTGGTGGTTCATCATGCTGTCCAAGGTGAGCTAAGCATCGAGGAGTAGTGCTTGCCCCAATCCTACCCACCGAGCTACTTTGCTCTCCATGCCATCCAAGATGTTGCCAAGTTGATCAATCAGCATGTTAAGTCGAAACCTCCACTAAACCAAAGTCCAAGCGCCAAATCTGAATGCAGCAATCTCCATCTTACCAAGGCCAAGCATAACTATCAGGAGTCGACCATCTAAGGCCAACCCTAATGTAAGTTGTTTCGGAACCAACCCCAGTCTAGCCCCTTCTGATACTAAACAGGCCTACACAGAGGCCTACCCCTGCGAACCACAACATTGTCAGAATCACAAAATAAAAACATGCAAACGCGCGCGCACCATAGCCAGGTATTTAGAGAAGGTAAGAGGGCTCTTAGCAGACTCTCCCTCTTGAGACATCGAGAAAATCCCTCAAGTGGAAAATTCAACCGCCAACTGGCTATCCAAGCTGGCCTCCACTAGCATACGGAAGCCCAAGATGAAGGATAGCAAGATCTTCATAGAGTACCTACCAAAAAAAAAACATAGCTCTAAGCTCAATTGAAATTCTAAAACTAACCACGGCAGCACCAGAGCTGAGCTGGATGGATCCCATCCAGAGCTAGTTAGAGGAGGGAACGTTGCTAGGGGATAGGAAAGAGTCGAAGAAGCTTCAATACCATACTACCAATTATGCACTCCTTAAGCCATGGCCAGAATCATGAAGAGGAGTATAGAGTCATTTGTCAAAAACAATATTCTCTCCCGATTTAGAGTACCCCATGCACTGATCACAGATAACAGCCAACAATTTGAAAACCCTAAGTTTAGGGTACTCTATGCCAAGTACCACATTACCGCGCACTTCACCGCGGTTTCCCACCCCCAATCAAATGGACAAGTAGAGGTGACCAATCAAGTCATTTTAGATAGCCTTAAGAAGCGCGTGGACCAATCTCATTGTGCCTGGGCCGATGAGCTACCTAATATCTTATAGAGGTATAGAACCATTACCGCACTTCAACGAGTGAAACCCCCTTTCGTCTGGCTTTCGGGTTGGAAGCGGTCCTTCTTATCGAACTTAAACTTCTTAATTTCCAGACTTGAAGTTTCAACACCACCTTGAATGACTCATTGCTGTAGGCAAGTGTCGACACAATCGAAGAAATTAGAGACCTCACTGTTGCTCGGATAACTACATACCAACATCAGGCTACCTAGTATTATGATCAAAAGGTCCGATACAAGGAATTCGAGGTCGATGACCTAGTGTATCGAAAATTGGAGGCCACTGGTTCACGAGAAGCCCAATTGGGAAGACCCAGTCAAAGTTAGAGAGAAACTAGGCAATGGAGCACACAAGCTAGAAAGATTGGATGACGAGCTTATCACACGCACATGAAATGCTAACAATCTACGCCTCTACTTTGATTAAAATCTCATCATGTACAGTTTTATTTTCAATTTGAGTTGAAATAAAAAGCTCTCAATTGATTGCGTACTTCTCTTTCTCTCCTTTTGTTTCAGTTGCCATGCCAGCCTTTCAAAAAGGCACATGAATAGTTACTCAAGCAGGTCGAAACACCACTAACCTGACCCCTTTAGGTAACCTCAGCAAGAGGAAACACCCCTTGTATAGAGGAACTCCTACGAATCGAGTAAGTCAGAACACCACAAACCTAACCCCCTTAGGGTAACCTCGGCAAAGGGAAATACCCCTTGCATAGAGAAACTTCCACAAATCGGACAGGATGGAACACCACCAACCTAACCCCTTAAGGTAACCTCAACAAGAGTAAACACCCCTTGCATAGAGAAACTCTCATGAACCGGACAGGACGGAACACCACCGACTTAAACCCTTTGGGTAATCTCAGCAATGGGAAACAACCTTTGTACAGAGAAACTCCCCCAACAAAACCTTAACCAAGGGTCTACAAAATTTACAAAAAGAATAGTGACAAACTTTCGAAAAACTTCGTTTGTTTATTCTACACCTTTATTTACAAAGCAAAGGTCGGCATCCCGGCCTTAACCACGTTAAAAAAAAAAATTACAGATACCCACTACCACTTGGGATCAGCTAGCTCAGGTAACTCTGTAAAATCTAAGGCATCAATCTACTCCAAGCACTTTAGCCGGTAGGCCTTAAGCCGTAGGGGAGCATAAGACATGCGAATCAAGAGCAACAAGACCCCTTACGAGTAGATCTTCCCTAGGGATAGCTTCTAAGGCATCCTCCTACTGAGTTGTCAAAGCAGGGTCGGATGGAGAAGCGCCCTACCCTACCCTGGCACCAGAAGACATGCCTGCATCTTCAATGGCTATCTGAGTAGACTCCCCCCGTACCAAGGCTTCCCTCTTCTCATTGAATGTAGGGGAGTCCAGAAAATCGAGGAAGGTCAAGTCCAAATCTGGATAATGGGAGAGGATTCCTAAACAGGTCCTCTAGCTCCTCTAGCCACTCTTCGGTGGCCCTATAGTCGGCGACCGCCTTCCTTACGGCAGCATCATTGAGGACCTCCATGCTCTCCATCTTGGAGATGATCTCTTCCATCTCCAAAACCCTGCCTTACTACTCCCTGACTTGTTACTCCAAAGTGGCCTTTAAGCCAGCCAGCTCCAGCGACGTAGCCCTAACGCCCTCACACTCGGATGCCTTCATCGTCAACTCGGTTTTCAGCCTGCCTATGGAAGCCTTTAGCTCAGTATTTTCTTTTTCAATTCGTGCCCTAGCTGTAGCTTCCTCTTCTAGTCATTGCGAGAGATGAGCCTTTGTCTCCTACTCATTCTCCAGCCGAGCCTTTAGTTCCGTGACCTTCTACACATCCCTCTCTACTTTGCCCCTCTCCTACTCCGCATGCTTAAGCTTCGCTTGAAGCCCCGCTACCTACACAACAGAGTGGTGGAAGCACTTGTTAGCTTGAGCAAATTTTTTCAAGTACCTCCTGCTAGAAGTCTCTGCCTCTAACAAGTACTTCTTCCACCAATGCAACTCCTCCTACAATCTAGTTACCTCTTTTTGGGTAGCATAGGACTTGCTCAACTCGAAGAGCACTTGGCTATAGTACTGCAAGATGAAAATAAAACACACAAGTTGATATCAGATGCTAAAACACTACACCACAATAGCATAAAAGACCTACCTGCCACATTAGGGTATTCAAGTAGCCTGCAGTTTGTATAGGGTTGCCCGTACCCTCTTAGGAGATCCTTTCCAACATAACCTAGTCACTAAGGGTGTAAGACCGTGTTGAAGCCTAATAACTGAAGGTCCGGTGCCACAACATTAGGTTGCCAGCACGGACCTCCTATTTCAACCACAAGATCTTATACCGGGCCCTCTTCTTCTCCATCTCGAAGGCTCCCCTCTTCAACGCCTCGTCCAAGGAAGTATATGGCGATTCTATGAATGAGTTTGGCCTTAGCCCTATCTTTCGGAAGTTGCTAAGGACGTCTAAAAACTCGCCCCCAATGTCATCTACAGTCTGGAAGGGATGAGCCAAGGGCCACTCATTCCATTTCCCATAGGCCAAAGGTTCCTTTGCTAAGGGCTTCTGCCTCTTCGTCCCTAAACCTGGCTCCTTGAGTACCTCGGGAGCCTTGCACTTGTTGCCTACGGCTGTAAATGAGGTAGCTATCTCCCCAGTTCCTCCCTTAATTATCCTTAGAGGGGAAAGCACTTACACATCGAGCCCCTCCGCATCAACACCTTTATCGCCCACGATGATGGGCTCGAATGAGTAGATAGTAGGAATGGGTAGAGCCACACTCAAAGGCGCCATAACCGTCGACTCATCCCAGATGATGAAGGGAATCCCTTGAGGGACAGACTTCGGTCATGGCTTGCTAGTCTCTTCGAGCCCCAGCTTTGGCTTTGCTGCCTTCCCTGTTGGCTGACCTACCTTTAATTGCGCTTAGCGTCAGCTCATCAAATCGTATACAGACGAACGAGGCACCCTCGGAGGCAAGCTCTTGCCTGCAAGAAGACCAATCTAAAGGTTGGAAAAAGAAAACAAGGACAAATCAAAGGAAACTACCACTACCATTTGTAAAATGCCGACGTGACCAGTACGACCAAAGAAGTCCACCCATCCTACAAGCGTTGGACGAAGCACCTCGACACTAACACAACAAATAAGCACGTAGGAATGAATGAGTACCTTTAACCTACTTCTTTGCTACAACTTTCTTCATGTTGAGGAAGAGCTCAGAGATCGGACGCCGAAAATACCTTTTTACGGTCTCTGTAGCGTTGATCTCCTAGCACCTCTTAGCTCCATGAAGGCCAAGATCTCTTAGATGGCCTCAATGTCGCTTGGCTCGAGCCTCTTATCACCTACAGTATGGACCATTCCAGTCTACCAAGTCTAAAAGGCGGCCTCTTCAGGCAGCTCTACTACCACGTTTTCATCCTACTAACCTTTGATCGAGTTGACAAAGCTGCAAAACAATTTCTTTCCCAGGCACAGTTGGAGGTAAGGCCACCCTCAAACGCTCTTCTACATGTAGAAGTGGCAGAAGAGCTCGAAAGTAGCCCTTATCACCAAGTATTCGCAAAATGCTTAAAACGTCTTCAACACCTTCCACCCATTTAGAGGGATCTACAATGGGCTATAGTGGTGGTAGTTAAAAAACTCCCTCTCAAAATGACTTAGGAGGAGGTGTTATCCAAACTCTAAACACTTCTCGAAAACCGTGAAGCGCCTCCCCAATAGCAAAGCCACCCATTCGTCCCTACACAGTAACCTAATATGCTACCCAGGTATCACCCCCACAAAGAAGTTACTAATAACCCAGCTGGGGGGCAAAATCCTTACTTTTGCTTATACAACTGTCAAGCCCTTTCCCCGTACCAAGAACATTGAATAAATCCTTGGCGGGGGACAAGGGAATATCTACATATATGTCTCTGAGGATGGCATTAATGATTTTGGCCCTATCCAATGCTTCCACGACCATCTACATAGGTTGGTCGAGTTGTGTTAGTGACGACACTTAGCCTTTCTACGCCTGAAGAGGATCACTCCTTGTTGATTCTGAATTGGAGGTAAGTTCCCATGAAGAAGAGTTAGCCTCACCCCTATTAGTAGACATGATTGTGATTCTTGAAAAGAAAAATTAAAGCTTCTGAAGAAGGTTTGAGAGTTCGAACGCAAATGCAGAAATTATGACAACTGAGCGAAAAGATTGTAGAAAAACGTTCTCTCTTTATAATCCTCCTATTTATAGGAAAACCGCATTAGAAGCCGTACAGGCGATTATGGGGATACGTATAAACATGAATCCCTTGAAATGCTGCCTAGCAAATACATGAAAAGCGTCTCAATCAAACGGCCACCTTTAAAAGGGCAAAAAGTATGTAGCTGTACGCTAGTCTGCTGCAATATGACACCTGTCACATCGCATTTAATGTACAAAATACAAGTGGGCAAAAATTGCGTTTTAAAAGTCCCTTTAACAGGAAGTTTCTTTAGGGCCCATCCGGTCTAAACCTGGTTGACAGTATGAAGACATGATGCACCTATGTCCACTCGATCCTCCCTATCAGGCCCTGTTCAAGCAGACTGGTCTGTAACATTGGAGCACCTTAGCACCCATGCCCGCCTAGCCTTGGACACTTTTAGATCGGCTAACCACTACCTAGGACAACTCACCACTTCGAGCCTTCTCACCTCCAATCATCTATCACTTCGAATCTACAACCTCATCACGTCAGCATCATGGCATCAAATCGAACTTCCTAAAGTCGGATTGATCACGTCTAAGTGGTCTATGCATTCCTTCTCCTTGCTTCTTCCTTAATAATGAGACTGTGGGGAGGTAAGTGTTGATAAGGTACTTTGGGCAGGAACCTCTTAGGCCTAACTAAATCCACCAAGTCTTGCATTCATAGGCTTGCCTCTGTAAGCCTCGGACTTAGCCCTTAGTGGCCTCGGCTCATAAAAAATTGTAACGACCATAAATTATAAGATAAGGATAAAACAGCCACGTCTTAAATATTAGGGACACGTTGGATACGACAACTCCACTCTTCTACACTTACGGGAGAAAATCTGTCCTGCCAACTGATCTCCAATGGTCGGCTCAATTCTGCTATACATATCAAATATCTACCCAACGATAAAGCTCTCTACGAACTATGTATTCTAAGCCTATACACTTAGTATTCTATTTTACAAAAAGCCTATTATTGACTTGAGCATCGGAGTGGCCACATCGGACAACTCTCTAATGTCCCTTCATTGTGCATTGTTTTGCAAGCCCAATATGTGCAGATCTCAATCAACTATTGACAAGATCTAAGGAATGACGGTTGCAATAGGGTTTTATCGTATTTTTTGAATATGTAGTACAAACTTAATTAAGAGTTATGAACATATGAAGCAAAACTGTAATTTTCACAATGAAGTTTCAAACATTTGCAAAATAACAAATTGCCACACCATTTGGCTTGACATTAATCAAATAAGATAAATCTATAACTTTAGCATGCATGAACGACGACTTACTCTTATGACCATTTAAGGAAAATTATGAAGTTTCGCATAATTATTAACCATTAAATTATTTTTAGACTTTCAACTGAAAATGTTCAACAAATTTACGAATTTCTGCAGAGATTGTATTTACAAAATGTGGGGTAATTTTACGATTGAATGAGGATTTATGAATATTGGAGTTAAATTACATACATTTGTCGATAATTACGAACACTAAAATGATTTTACGGACTTCTTCATGACTTTAATTGTAAAAGTTACGAAATGGAAGAAATTTATGATCTAAAGATATGTTACATACACAAAGGTAAAATTAAGAATTTTATAATGAATTTACGAACTTTGAAATGAATTTATTAACTTTTCAAAAACGTTTCAATTGAATTACAAAAGTAGAATCACTGATTTTTGCCATGACCGACGAAAACTTACCTCCATCTTCTGTACCCAGATCTATATCGATCTTCTAAAAGCGTTATTGAAGTTGTTCTTTCTAAGGATGTAAATGAAACAAGTTTATTCACAAGCTATTTAAGTTCAAATCGATATTTACTTGAATTTGATGTTATTATAACTAGTCAAGCTCAAGCTTGAGCTACTGAAATAGCTTTTTAAGCCTTCAATCGAGTTTGAGCTTTGTGGTGTTCGGCTAGATAAGTTAATGAGTTTAATCGAACTCGAGTTAAGTTTAAATATTAATCAAATTTAAGTTTAGTTTAAATATTATTATTATTATTATTTTAATTAAATTTATAATATCTTTAAAGATTATTCAGCCCAAACAAACTTAATTGAGTTAAGCTTGAGTTTTATAAATTAAAACTCACTCAAATTGAGTTCAAGCTTCAAGTTTTTACAACCAAGTTGAGTTCAACCTTAACACTATATTATTTCGACTCGACTCGACTTATTTACAATTCTAATTTTTGTTCTTCCAACCATTTTTAGCTCTCCCTATAACTTCACTAACAATTTTTATATCATATTAGATCATATTCATCTTCAACCTTATTTTATCTAAAATACGTTAGGTGCAATTACATGCATATACACATCCGTATTTATAACAATCATATTATATAAATATCTATGTTATAATAGTAATCGGCATAATGTAATAAAATTTAAATTCGGTTAAGTAGTAGTAAAAAAATATATAAATTTATAAAAAAGCTAAAGTTTCCAAAAATTAAAAAAAATAAATAAACAAAGGGATAAAAAGAGGAAAAAAATATATATTTCCAACCACCGCTATTAGGATGTGGGAGGGGATCAAGGTAGGGGATTGTATAACGTACATCACGACCGTGAGATGGTTGGAAGAGAGTAATTTCAATAGTGAGTCATGCAACTAACTTACCACAGAAAGGAAAATTGGGTTAAAATATTTAGAAAGAAAAAAAAAAAGAAAAAGAAAAATACCTAACTAGCCATAGCTAGGCTCTTGTGTGAAATCCCTTTTGTTTTTGAGTTTTAGGTTGTAACTAGCCACCTCAAGACGCAAAGGCCATTAACGACAACCTTAAGGAGTTATACAATTCTCGAGCTGGTTAAAGATTTTTTTTTTTTTTTGCTCTTTTCCCTTTCTGTAATCTTTCTTTTCTTTTTAACATTTTGAGATTTTTTTAAACCCTAAAATAATTTGTACAATTTTGAATTATCTTTTAAGAAAAAATTCATAAAAGGTCAGGTGAATTATATCACAACCTTAAGGTGATTGAAATGCAACTATTTCAACTGTGGATTGTACAATTCAATTATCATCCTGGAATAAAAATAAAGGAAAAATATGTGAAAGAAAACCTAACTAAAGTTATTCAAGTAGGTCTTTCACATAAAGTCTCCTTTTTATTTTTTAATTACAAGGTATAGGTTGACTATAGCCTTAGATCAACTGCACAACCCCCATTTTGTGTTTAGCTACCCTCTAGTCCTAGTGTGTTTAGAAATATTTCTCTTTTTTCCTTTTTTTTTCCCATTTTGTCTACAATTTTTGAATTAATTTTTTGTAAAAATTTTGTTATTTCATTGCAAAATAAAGTGAGTTTTAATTCCAAAATTTAGACACCTGTACTAATACAAGGTTGAGAATGGGTAGTATCTTATTCCTTACTCACTTCATAGTCACTTATCCCTCTAAAGACATGGTAAAAGCTCTTATATAGCTCATATCTCACATGTTTTATTTTAATATTGATGTAATGTTCTTAATATAACTCAAAGTTTTTTTATTTTTTTTTTACCCTTATGTTCCTAAAAACACTAAAAAAGAGTGCCCTTTCTAATATTCATAATTTGAGTAATTTTATGAACCAAAATGTTTGTAAAATCACTATAAATTTGTAAAATCATTTAATATTTGTAATTTTACTTAATGTTTGTAAAAGTTCTTAAAAATTCATACAGCTTTATGAAAATTCATATATTCACTCTAATTCGTAAAATTACATCTACTTTATAAAATTGGTCAAAATATTTTCTATTTGTATTATTAAAGGTTTTCGGGTTTTTTTCCTATTGTTTTTAATGTTTTTATGATTTCATTATTTATAAATATAAATATATAATAATAAAATTTATTAGAAAAATAGAAAAAGAAAGAAAAACGTTAAAAAAAATTTAAGAATGGCCAATTCATCCTAATTTCAATTGGTGGGTCATGACCCACTTAAGAAAATGGGTCGTTGGCTTATCAAATAACCTTAAGTTAAAATGCCTTTTTTCCTGGTCTCAATTTCCCCTGTTAGCCTTCTCTCAAAAATGCTTTTTCATCGCTTTAAGCTCATCAAGTGCTAGTGGGTGTTAAATGGTCATCCTATGAGTAGAATTAAGAAAAAAAAGTACTTGTAAATTGATTCTGCTACCCAATGAAGTTTACAACCATTTTTCTTTTTTCTTTTTTAATTTCAAATCAACCACCCATTTTCTTTAATGGGTTGCGACCCACCGATCCTTTCAAAGCCAAATCAACTACTCCCATCCTAAGGCTACAGGGTGGTCGGCTACCACCTTAATAGGGTCTTTAATTTAGGGGTGGTCGTTTCTATTTATTTCACTTTTTGCTTTTTCTTTTTCTTTTTTTATTTCCTTTTAAATTAAATATATTTATATTTTAAAAAAATTAATTGTATTTATATAAAGAAAATATTTGAGTAGATTATAAATTTTTTTATTAGTTATTTTATCTCTTAATTTTTTCAAATATTTTTCATTTTGTAATTTTATACTTTTTAAAAAAAAAATCTATTTTCTAGCATTTAAATATACATTTAAATACCACATCAAACCCATGTGTAACTACTACATCACTCGAAGTTAACGTATTTATAACTACTATCTATTATTTTAATCACTTACTAAAATATTGATCTCTTATTTCAATATTTTGAAACGTTAAAACTTACTCCCAAACATTACCCTTCAATGTAATTTTCCCGATATTCATTAATGCATGCAAAGGTGAATTGTAATTCCCTCTGTTTTAGTCTCTCGAAAGAAAACAATAGGAAGACATTTTTTGCATCCAATTTCAATCGACAGTTTCAAATGCCAGTTTGTAAACCCGTAAGGTTTAAAAATTAAAGAAGCTTCCACTTCTTAAGAACAATTAACAGAACTCTTTGTGGTTATTATTGTGATGATATCACAAAGTAAATTAATTGTTCACGGAAGGAGATATAGTAGGAATAAGATTGCTGTGTTTGACTGCAATTAAAAATAATATTAATAATATATATTTGAAAATACCACATATTCGTACCTTACATTATGGCTTAACCGTTCCACTGATAAAATATAGAATCGTGCAAGAAAAGACTAATGAATTACTATTTTTTCAATAATAAGAAGTTATGGTGATTCCCAATAGTGATTCGACCCAAGAAATACAAGTTTAGAAATGGACGAAATGAATAGTTATCTTATTCCGGCCATGATTGAATGTATGCAATTAGACAGCCAAAACAGAAAATGGAATCACTATTTATAGTTCCCAAGCTACTATATATTTAATATTAAAAAAAAAAAAGGAAAAAAAAAAACCCTCATTCCAAAACAAGTTTATATTTGGATTTTGCGAGGATATATATAAATATAAAGCAAGACATGACATGTCAGGAATATTCTAGCAAGTAAAGACATGTTAACTTTAGGCCTGACCTGAAAGCAGCTTTTCCATGGGCAACCTATCTTATTACCAATTGCTAACTTGGTGATGGGCACGTGAGCAACCTTATCAAGGCCTAACTTTCTCATCTTCCCTACACTACAATAATATCGTAACCAACCAGTAATCACACACTCATGCTGCAAATTATATCAGTTATGGAAGGCATATAAAAATTTATAGGACCAAATTTGCCGAGTAATATTAATAAGAACAGGCACGTATGTTGGTCTGTACTTGGACTTTCCAATAACGAAAGAGACCTTAATTTTACTCTAGAAAAGTCGAGAATGTAACTTAACTTACAGGTTGGGAATCTAAGTATTTAAGCAAAGGCAAAATGCCTGGACACATCATCATAAATCCTTGTGGACTAGGCTGGTCTGGAAAAGACTTGCTGGCTCCAGGGCTATCTGCTATCATAAAGGATCAAACCACAGGAGGTCCTTAGGAAGGGCTTGGGACTGGTATCTAAGGCTGAGGAGTGGTAAATTATTTTTGAACAATGGACTAGACTGTCCTGCATTTATCAGAAATGCTGTGCAAATACACCCATGTCAAGGTTTGGATGGATGTTGGGAGACGGAATTAGGACAGTAGGGTTATACTCTAGACGTTCAGTTAATTGACTGCTTAAGCAATGTGATCTTAAGATAAAGGAGAATAATGATAGCAAAAAGGGTTGCCTAGTAATGGGAAACAACTGGACAACCAACCACAAAATCAGAATATAAAGTTCTCTCTAGGGAAGAACAGGAGCTAACCCTGAATTAATACTTGGATGGATTTGGATGTGTTAGTGATGGCTTGCTAATGAAGGTTAACATCCAAAAAAGAAGATTGAATATGGATGTTGACCTTGTTTTCCATTGTTTCGCCCTGGAAACCCCTATTCCCTTGTTTTAAAGGTATGCAGCTGGAACAAAAATATATGGAGGGGATTGAAAAGTTAAAATTGCCTTCAATAGCCCTTTACCTTGAACCTGGTTAACTGGATTGATTATAATAGTAAATTATCAAAGATGGAAAGGTCTAATGTTGCTAGACCATAGCATTGTAGCTTATGTTTTATAGGGGATCATGCAAAGCCCAAGTTGGATACAAGTGGTGATTTGAGGGAGTGAGGAAGTTTGTAGAGAACACTGCAGCCTCATTCATCAGTGTTGTTTAAATGCTTTTCATCATGACAGATTTACGAAAATTCTACTAAAAGCATTAAGTTCTTGTTTTAATTTGTTTCTCACAATTTTTTTCCCCCAAGTTTATGAATGTCAAAACTATTCAAGACTACACCAGAACCTCTTCTTATCATTGCCTATACCTAGCCCTTGGTCCAAGAAAACCTCCACTTTAGTATTTTTTCATGAAAAGCAAACATTAGATAACAAATCCAAATCCAATACTGATAGTGGAAAGAACTCATTAAACGAGAAGGGTCCCCGAAGATACCATATACTAGAGCTAGCAAAGTCTGTTACGATGACAACTTGAAAGAAAAAATCGATTAGGAATACAATTGCAGTAACAAGACACAAAGTTAGACACAAGAAGGTAAAAAAAGCAAAATTATAGAAACCAAACTGTTATTTGTTATCTCTATTCAATTTTTTCTAATTTTTCCATTTGACACAAATTTGATACAGAATAAGACATGAACCAACTCACCAACATGAATTGCAACCCCTATACCATACCGTATGTTTAATGCAAACAGTTTGTATACTCTCTTTCTGTACACTGAGCACACAGTTATTACAAATTCAGATTAGTCTTTCTCCTGGCACTCTAAAAGAGAAAGTGAAGCATTCCAAGCTATCTATTCTGAGCAGCAACCTAATTGCTCAAGTTCGAGAGAGAGAAACAAATCCAAGATGAAGCTACATCTCCAACCAGCAGTCATCATCACAATCATTCATCAACTAAAAACAAAGTCGAATATAGAGCAGAAATAGACAGCTACATGTCTTGAACAAACAACAGATGATACAAGCCCATTCCCCTCCATCATGCTAGGTTTTCTTCCACCAGCTCAACATTGATCAGCTCGATGCCAAGAGGGAGAGTGGAGGGGGAAAAGAGAGAGGAAAAATTGCACCTAAAAGATATTATCCATTGACTGAAACATAGGTGAAGAGTTGGAGCCATTTTAGCTATTAAGTCTCATGTCCCTTTTTCCATTGCCTCGCTCAGGAAATCTTAGAAAACTTTCAAGAGATATACTACATACTTTAGGCGACTATCATCTTCTGGAATTAAGAGAGCAAATTCAGAGAATCATCCCAAGACAAGACATTACAATGATTATTAAATTCATAATAAGTTTTTTAACATTCTTTTTGGACTCAGTAGACCTTTATAAAAGGATTTAGGACTTGGACATCCTTAAAAGTTAAGGACTTGTATGATGAACCCATGAAGTCATAACCTTTTCCCACTAAAATATTAGGAGTTGGAAGTAGGAGTGTACTTTCCAAGCTTAATGATAGAAATTAAATTTCGAAGAATAAAATATTGATGCTCCCAGGCTCTAGAAAACTCAAAAGGAAAACGATTATATGTTCACAGTGGATTAATCTTCCAGTCAAAGTTCAATGTGTAAGCTGAGTGCAAAAACAAACTTGGCTATTACAAAGACAGCAGAACCATCGATAAAGGTATTTACCTTCTGAGGAAAGGGAAGGAAAAAAAAAAAAAAAATAGAAACCTTATTGAGACATAAATAGCAGCAGTAGGGGGGAAGAACAAAAGAACTTATATCATATTTGGTAAACAAGAATAATCCGAAATGGAATAAAGACTTAAATGTAGATCCTTTCTTATATTTGAAAATACCCACAGAGAAAAATGGAATAGAATGTGTATATAATAGTGCAAAAGCCCATAATTAATGTCATAATTAAGTCAAGGATTAAATAAGTAATGTTAATTTACGACAATTAATGAGAATGGGATGGAATCGCAATTCCATCCCCTTAAAAACACTTGCAGATGCAAGAAATGAAATAAAATCCAGAAATACGAATCCATTCACACGTACCAAACGTAACATTAGAGACAAGGAGCAAAGTATTGAGAAGAGATCTTGATTTGCAAAGTACATCAATGAGATCACAAGCAATACATAACATTTAAACCCTATATAAAAACTCAGATTTTTTTATGAAAGTTCTCATGAATCTATGTCTTCAGACCTATTAGAAGGAAAATAAATTTCCTCAGCTATATAAGAGAATACATATAAGGGGTAAAATGCATACGAAAAACTTTCAAAACGGCATGCATGAATGCACATAGTAAAGGGAAAGTGAATAATTCGAATCCAAGGTAATCGGACAAACACCAGTGATTTAAACAGAGATTTTCCATGCTAGGCTCCATTAACTAATCACCTAGGTAACGCTATCAACTGCAAATGCTAAAATAAAAGTAAATTTATTACCAGAAAGTTGCTGAAGGATTCACATCGTTCTTTGTCATTAATGTGTCTGCTTGAGATGAACATAAAGTATTTACAACAAAGCAATGGCTGAGTAACAACAGAATTAGTGAGTCCACACATTGGATTTCTTCAGCTTTGTCCATTACAGTAGTGGACACCATTGCAATGAGTACCCTTGTGCCTCCTATTTAGCTCATTTATGCCCCATATCCTAATTGTACGGTCATCACTGGCAGATGCCAACATGTACGAATTTGCGGGATTCCAGCTAATGCAATTGACAGCCCCTGAATGCCCCGGCAGTGCCTCTATGAGCTCTGCTGATCCTTTGTGCCAAATATAAACCTACACATGTCAAGAAACAAATCATCACAATTGTAGAACAACCTAAAATCTAGAAAGATTACGCTGCACAGATAAATTGCTACTCTTCCAAGCATCATCATGACATCATTGCAGGCATCAATGAGCAAAAAACATACAAGGATAAAACATTGATTTATTAAGGAAGTTCATGCATTAGAGGTAACTCCTTTGCATTGATATGGAATTCTTTCTTTGCAGCATGAGAACCTCATAGTAACATGTCTTGGATTGACTGACCTAATATTAACTTCAAGACTCAATCTACACTGCCCAAAAGAAACAGAAAGAATTAAGCAGTGCACATCATAGGCAGATCTTAATTTACCATCCATGAAGCGCCAGACCAGAAGGTATACATGCAACAAGCATTTGTCAAAAGCAACTATCATAGAACTTTGAGACATAACTGCAAGAGAAATCTTGATATGATTGGTTTTTGGGCCACCAGCGATTTTCTGTTCTCTTGGCACTAATAATCATGTAATCTGCCCTCACAATCATTTTTTAATGATCTAAGGGCTATTTAATCTACTACATTGTGAACAAAAAAGCCACAAACAAAAGCTTTACCTGTGAGTCCTCACTACCACTAGCAATGAAGGCCTGATTGAGCCCACCAAAACAAGACCTAATAACAAATCGGCTGCGCTTATGGCCTTTATACTTGGCAACAAGCTTGACCTCGCCCTGTATACTCCAAAGATGAATTTCTTGGTTTAAAAGATTAACCAGAAGGAACCTATTATCCTTTGACAATGAGAAAGAAGTGATTGTCTGGTTTTCCTCAACAAATTTTTCAACTCTTGCTTCTGGGTCAAGCAACATTATTGCAGTTTCTCTACAAATAGTTATTATCTGTTTGCCATCGTTGGTTATTTCTAAATCAGAAATCTTCAAAGTTCGCTGCCCTTTCCATGTTCCAAGATCAGCTCCCTTAAGGTCTAACATACATAGGCTCTTATCATTTACCCCAAAACACATGCTCTCCCCATCTGGAAACCATGCACAGGATATGAACCCATAACCAGCTTTTTCATATACATGGAGGCATTCACCAGTGTGGACATCCCACCTCCTTACAGCCTCCTCAACTCCGCATGTGAGAAGCTGCTGATCATCAGGACTCCAAGAAACAGAAGAAACAGGCTTCTGATGACCAAGCAATCTATGCTTCAAAGATAAACCATCATCTGCATCAATCTACAGAAGAATATAAGAAAAATCAGATAAAAGAGACTAAGGAAGATTGCAAATTTTCATGAATCAGAAAGGGTAACATATTCAAGATTACATTTATTTGTGGATCAAACCATAGAAAAGATGGTAAGAAAGAAAGACAAAATAAACAAGGATCAGGTGCATGCATCCCTGCTAGTGTGCCTGGTGTACAAGCCATGGAATTACAAAAGCTTGAAGAACATGACAAAAATCCCCAATTATGTCAATGGGAAGAGGAGAGATATATGGGCAATAGATTATAAAAAACCGTTCAGTTTTAAGAAATCAACAAAATTCATAGAAATACTACCTCCCAAATAATTGCTGAACGATCACTGGAAGATGAAGCTAAATATCTCCCATTATGTGAAAATTGCAGAAACCAGACTTCATCACTATGAGCTTGCAATACCTGTAGTAAAAATATTAATAATTATAACAATATAACACATGCTTTCCCATACAACATACAAAATACTAATAAAAGCACATTGGGAAAAGGATTACATGCCAAGATTCTGTGTAATGATGGAGCAAATTAAACTTCATGTGCTGCCCAATAATGCAGAGCACCTCCAAATCTCCTGACAAGTGTTTCTAAAGTATTCAACAGCTAGGCTTTGTTTAGGTGATTCCATGGAATCTAATTTACCCTTAGTTTTAGCATAAGTTGGGTGACAATGGGACCAGGATCATAGGCACCCCCAATACCTTGGAATTGATTCCTATTTCCATTAGCTGATAAGACTCCAAGTAATTAGGAGCGTCAGCTCATATATCTTTATCATCAATCTTTAAGATAAGATTCCACACTATCCTACTCCATCAAATAAACAGAGGCCTTAGTTTTTTATGCCAAAAAATTATTCTTTATAGCTATATGACTCTTATATGACGATGTTTATCATCTTTATTCAAAAAGCGACAGATACAAACTGCAAATGAAATTTAAGAAAATCTCATTTGAAAAACGCTAGATCATGATGAAGTGTCCACCAAATCAAATGAAAGAAAAGTTCCTTTAATATAAGTAAAATTGGATATTAACAACAATGAGACCCAAAGTGCTCTCCAAAGTTATTCTTACTGGTAATACTTTCCCAGGTTGATATTGTTATGTGGACATAGATACCAACCTTAATAGCGGGCATCAATTTTGACAGATATTTGTAGCAACATGCTCGTACAGGGATGACATCAGATGCAGTGTTTGCAATCACTAATTATCATGACCCCTTAAACTGTCATGAATATGGAGAAGTAGACTGTAGAACGCCAAACCCTATTCACAGCAATAAAGATACAAAAAAGGAATCAAAGAAACAGGGAGGGCATAGGGAAAGCTAAACCTCCCACACCCATTGCCCATGTCATCTAAGGATGATTATCTGAACCCTGCCCCACCACTGGCCATCCCTTCCCCAATCATTTTCAAGTTAATGATTGACAATTGTGCCAGCCCAAGGATCTGCACACTAGTTAATACACCATCATGTCTACCAACAAGTTCAAGGGACTAAACAGTTTTTGACTGGCCAAAATAAACAGTGGCATCAAAGGGTTCAGCTTATATCCATGTCCAGGTAAACCATGTATGCAGCTCTCATCATCGAACAATAGATGTCCACGAAAGAAACTTGTAATGATAATAAGCATTCTGTTCAACCTTAAGGTTCATTATCCAAAAAAATATTCTTCCTCCATATCAGCAGCAGGAAACACCTCCTTTCAGACTATAACTATAGACTAGATAACCATCCTTGTTAGCAACTAAGTTTGCCCCAGTTCGTATACTAGGATTATATGACACCTGCATCTACACAATTAAATGTACTAAAGTAGATAGGCACAGCATGCCACCACAAGCAATTCTTTTCTCTTTTTTCCAGACATATAACTACAACAAAAAGCCAATATCCAAACAATAAAATCCCAAATTAGGTGGAGGAAAAAAAATGGAGACACAAGGAAGAAAATGAAAATTATAAACTCTGCTACAACCCAATTTGCTTTCACGGTCTCTTTCATGATCCTGATCTAAGATCAGATACTTGATGATACCCTGACTGGTACAGTACAAAGCATCGATTAGTTTTAAGAGAAGTCTCATCCAGAAAGTTCTTTTTGGGAGGTGAATGTACTTCCCAAAATTTCTAATATTCCCACAAATGAGAAATCCACACACTGAAATTACCAACTGAAAGGAAAACGCCTCATACTCACAAACTTTTTAAAAATTTGATGAAAACCACAAGTTCCACCAAAGAGAGACTCACCAAATTATGCCACGTAACCATAACATGGTCAATGCATGAATCTTGCAACTTCTAATCAGAAAGATTTGCTCTAACCTGCAATGTTCGACCAGGTAGTTGATCTCTCCCACATTGATGATCAGTATAAAGGGACATTTCCTTGTTGTTAGAATTATGAAACATGCAAGCATCCCGCTGTAAAACAAGGGCCTGTTCAACAAGATGTTCCAATCTTCTGTCTGGTACCATAACCGCAGGCGGGAGCAGTTTCTGCAGTTCCTCCAATAGCTTCATACGAGACTTCGCCCTCGCAATTCTCTGACTGGCAGAGGAGGCAGGAGGTATACACAGAATTGGTGACACGATGAATGTAGAAAGCTCACGAACCCTACTATCGTTCATGCAAAGAGGAGTAATCTCTTTTCTCAATGTCTTCAAAGCATCCATGACTTTTTCCTGATCTAAAAGCTCAAAAAACTTTTGCTCCAATATCAGAAAAGAAGCTGACTTTACTATGTTTTCATCTGAAAGACCGATCTTATGCAGTGTGCTCACACTTTCATCCCAGAGGCCATCAAGAATCTGTTTTGTAAATAGGTTTACCACAGATGAGTGCAAGGGTATTCCCGACTCTTCCTCCAGATAAGCACCACTCTTCTCATAACCAAGAGAATACAAGGCCTTGGCAATTATACGGACAAATTCAACTCTTTTTATAACACCCTTTGGACCAACAATCTCTTCGTCCCCTTCAGTTGGTAGGGGGCGAGCCATTAAATCAATTGAAGAGCCAGCTACAGGCTCTGTACACGATGAGCCGTTAGTAAGACCTCTCAACACCCCTGATGATAGCTTCATGCGTTTTGAGGCTGGTTCATTTTCATCCTCAACCCCTCCCATGAAAAGTGCCACCTTAGCCCATATATAATTGAGAATGATACAAGATCAAGTAACAAGAAGTTCCACTTCAAGGTGTCAACACCAGGTCACTGGGACAAGTTGCTGCAGATAAATAGCAAATGTGAAAAACATAAAGTTATCAAACTCAGCAGAGAATAAAAACTAGTGCCATCCTTAAAATTACCAACCATGACATACCAAATAAAGCATTAACTCATGCAATACCACTATTGAAATTAAGATCAAGGGTTTTTTCCTCATAGAAACAAGATAAATGGAGTACCATTCAGATTTTTTCAATCCAATGACAAGTGAATCATAATTGTTCATAGATCGCAATTCAACCAAATAAAATTAATCAAGCCAAAGTCCACCAAAGACGCCTGTCATCAGTTTAGGTCAATTTGATTCGGTCGGTTCTGATTCACTAGAAATCAACTAGTTCATAAGCCCAACCAAATATGTCACAATGCATCTCTTAGAATGGTTCAACAATCGACATTATACTGGGAACAAACAATGGATTCAATCATAAGCTTACATTTGTTAGCAGTACTACGAAGCAAACTTTTATGCGGGACAATTGCCATAACATAATCAAATACAGTAAAATGAGCATCCCTTAATATGATATTATGTTTTCACACCCATCAGTTGTACAATCCTTTCAACATGCCAAAGGATTTCATAATATTATTAAAATCATGTCAAAGACAACATCATTCAATTTCCTCTTATTAAATTGGGTGACAATGCTTCAAGCACTTCTGAAACCCAAAAAGTTACCAATCACAGGTAGGAATCCAAAGTTTCCTTTAGTGGAAGATACTTTAAGTGAAAGAAAGAAAAGGGGTCTAATAAATAGTTTAAATTTGCCAATTTGGTTGGTTCCTTATGTGAGACTTAATAAATTAAGGTCTACAAGCAAGTGGAGAATGATAAAGCTTAGAAAACCTCCAATGTGATATCTTACTTATCCACTTCTCTCCTGCAAATAGAATTGATCTTGTTGTGAACAATTTAGATATTACACATGTACTTGGTCGATATTTCAACACCATTAGACAATCACAAACGGATTGATCAAGTGGAGCTAACGGACCAGTTCAATTCTAACAACAAAGAACAAACACAGTCAATGAGGATGCTTAAAGTCATTCCCCACCCCCCTCCCTCCTTTTTTAAGACAACCACCAGGAGCCAGAGGAAATTGCAATCCTGTTTAATCTCCCCAAAAGCTAGCAAAAGCAGGAAAAATTTTTGTGGGAAAAGCTTGTTTCTAGCAGATACAATTTAGAACGACCCCAAAGCATTGAATCAAACATTACCCAGGACTACTCATCCAATTAAGATCACCCAGAATTTCTGGAGCATGGATGTATCACGAAGGCTTTTGAACAAGAATATGTATTCAATTGCTGTCTACTAGGCACTTGGAAAAACTATGCCCTCGTGAACTTCAATAAGCTGATTTGAACTACACAACAAAGTCAAAGCTCATAGGAATACCCTAGCTAGTTCATAGGAACAAATGAGCTTACAAAAGACACAAGCTTCACTTGAATATATATTGTGACACCACTCCACAAAGATTTAGATGAACTTATAAAGATTTCACATTGCATTCGTATCCAAGAAGTATGGCATGACAAGCCAGTTATACATAGGATCCTAATGGCATGTTACCCGGTATCCATCACATTGCATTTATAAATTTCATATTACAACATTGAAGCACTTCGGAGAAACAATATCACAGCTCCCTCCTTTTTGTCATTATCATACATAAGTCAAGTTCCCCCAGAATGCCCTAAATCAATACTGAGTAATTACAGATTTATTAAGCTCCACAAGCAAAAGCAAGGGACTAAGCAGGCTGCAGCAAGTTAACAATTTCATCATCCATGAAAAACAAACTGGAAGTATCTATGATAAAAAATATCATATCAAAGATCAAAACTGGTACAATTGCTAAGAGTATATATATGTAGGTATAAATGTATTCTTGTAAAATAAATAATAACAAAATAAGATTTTAACTTAGCATTGGATGCATAGAACACACACCAGATAGTCAACAAAATGGATAACCGACGTAAAAAATAAGAATAAATATATAAAAACAATAATAGCAATAATAGATAAATAAAGAAAGCAAGAAAGAACATCCAAACCAGAAACTCAACGAATTCTAAAAATTACATAATAAACAAAAAAAAATGCGAAAGAAATAAAAAAGGAAAGAACCCAGCAAGAAAAAAATCAAATACTAAACCTGACCGACCCAAGATTCAGAAGTAATTGAGCTCTCAAACTTGAAATCTGAAACACCCAGAACCCAAAAACCGATCTTTTTCACTTTACAAGCACCGATTTCAGATCAAGACGTTGAAATGAACCCAACACGGAACTGATTTACAAGCAAGCAAAGAAAAGCATCAATCGAACAATAAAAAAACGAAAAATAATGAGTAACCGTATGAAACAAGAAGTGCCCCATCTTATCATTTGTCGGTTGGACTTTATAGAAACGTGGTAAAGCAAGCACATGATTAACTTAGATTAAAATTAAAAATTATTAACTGGGTCTTTTCCTTTTCATTTTCTTATTTACAAATTAATAGATGATGATGACAACCACGACGATATGAAGAGAATTGTAGAATTAGAAGAAGACGAAATCAGATTCGGGGGCTTAAATTAAGGGTTTGTAGTGATGAATGGGAATTGTGTTGGTGCGGTACCTAGGTAAAGGTAGAACACAAAAAACATAACAGTAAGTAATTTTCTTCTCTTTGCGTGGAGGAAACCAACTCACTGGGGTGGGGGGGCTCTTTATGTAATGTCGAGTGGGATGGATAGACTCATGGACATACACACATGCAGAGATACTAGACAGCTGGAGGTTTTGGGCTCGGGCTCGGGCTCGGGCTATTTATCGTGGCTAGGAATGCATACGATTAATTTGGGATGGGGGCGGAAGGGAGAGTGGTTTGTTTAGTAAAGCTAAATGAGAAAGGAAAGTAAGGAGTACTTAAAACCAAAACTTTTAACCTAGAAGAGAAAAATAACAACTTAGAAAAATTTTAGAATAATCTATTCATTATAAATGTTTTTTTGTTGTTATTCTTTGTCATATAGTGCTATTTAGTAAAAATAAAGTTTAAACAAATTTTATAAAAGGACATCATACCAAATAGTTGGCTTCCCATTTTACAATTTAGAATATGTCCAAAAGTCATATCTCACAATATGGATTGCATAATAACCTATATTATGATCATGAAATTAAAGATAATAAAACAAAATTAAGGTCATTGAAAAGATTTTGCACTTAAGGGGCAGTCCAATTCGCCTAACAATTAAGCAAAAATCTATTTGATGCTAGCAAAACCTAACCCAAATTTGGCTCTATATGATGAATTGATGATACATAATATTAAAGTTTCTATAAGTAAATAAGCTAAAGCACAAACAAAATTAAAATATTAGAATCAAATAAATTTCACTAAACTTGAAAGAAAAAATCTTCAAGCAAACACCTAAACTACTAAAAGATATTGTACCGTACAATGAAATGTCAAATAAAAAAGAAAACATAAAGCATAAAACCTATCTACTAATTTGCAAGTTTCTCCATATGTTCATTAATAAGTTACAATCTATATTAATGGGAAAACAATGATTTATTATGCATATAATATTTTATTAAGTGGGATATAAAGATCAAAGAGATCCTCTCAATTTAATATTGTAGATAAAAGAAGGAATATTTACTTATGTTTCCTTACTTACCTTCTTTTCTTTTTGCTTCCCTTTACTTCAACTCAGATCCCTTTTGTCATGTCCCAAACAAGAGAAGTTTTAACTGTTTCATCATATAAACTAACTTAAGATAAAAACCGATATTGTATTGCTATTGTAAATATAATTTACACAAGGTATACTGAACTAAACCAACTTGAAGTATCAAGTTTGACACCTGTTAATAATCAAATTTATAATATAGCTTTTCAAAATACCTGTTTAAAACAATCTGTTATCCAATAATATAATAATACTTATATAAGCATTTCCACCTATAGAGTTATAATTCATGCTAAGAGTTTACAAAAGTCATAGGTCTTATAATCTATTTACAATAAGATTGAAAACTAGTGAGCATCCTAAGGATTTCTAATTAATTTGCTCAAAACAAAAAGAAAAGTCAAAAGTATAGATTCAGTGGATTCTCCTTTTCTTACTTTCCTAGATAATCGTGCACTAACCTGTTGATGGTTATACTTATGCATCATGAACTCTTACTCATCACTTGCAAAAGAGTTTTTAGGAATGTAAACATAACTAACTTAGTAAACGAGACGGAGACAGAAAAATACTATACAAATATAAATAAGATTATTAATTATCATGAAATGCAATGCAATCAGTTATTTGTAACATCACATAATGTTATCCAATCCATTGTAAAGTTAAAAAAATTATATCGTCTCCAACCTAAATTGAAGAGTTTACCGCAACTTAAATTAGATCAAACCTAAACTTGTGTAATAGAGAACACCCTCCTCCCAACACCACCTTCGAACCATGGTCCCCACGTTTGCTACAACCTCATCGCCTATCACTTAATTTAACTAAGGATGGAGAAAGGATTATTTCAAATATCCTCATTAAAAGGAGTTGGTATTTAGTTTAACACACTTAATCATTTGTCTAACAAGTTGCTATGTATGTTCAGGCATGTTAACGGTCAGATCACTATAAATTTCATTTAAAGGTGGCCAAACATGATCACACAATTCAATACTATGAAATTATGCAGAACAATACGCAAAGGAGTTCAACTCCTGTCACAAAATACCAATCACACACACTGCATGTGTATAGATAACTAATTTACAATCACAAACAAAAATATTCTTAAGCCTCTAAATATTTTTTGATATAGTATCTCGACAAAAAGTAAAGTTATGATCCTAACTTACTTATATTAGCACTTACTTCAATAGGTTTGTACTATCGATGTTTTGCTCACTAGAAGATCATATATATATATACACTAAAATCTAAATTTAGTGTTCATAAAATTTACAAAAATGTTAAAGTTCTATCTACTCTTTGTATTATCATGAAGTTATATACATAATTATATATATTTGAAGTATATTATTCTTATATGATGGAATATAGTTATATTTAGATATGTACTTAATTATTATAGTTCCATTATATAAGTTATATTAAATTAGTCAACATTAACGAGATACATGGTTACACTATTATTTATCACATACTGTTTCAATCATATTGAAATGTATTTTTAATTAATCTAGCTACGTTTCAATTATAATAAACTCATCATAGTATTTAAATTTTCATAATATCATAGAAATACTTGTTTTATTACTTAAAATTATCTAATTTTAGTAAAAGTGGTATTATCGAGTTCGAACTCGACGATACATAATATATATTCTATTTCAAGAGATAACTTCTATAAGATATTTTTACTTCTACAATACATATAAGTCCATATAATATGCATTACCATATTATTTCTATATTGTATAAATAGAATATATTTTATATAGTTTTCTAATATAGCTTAGTAAAATAGGTATTATTTAACCCAAGTACATATATATCAAAGCCTAGGTCATATAATATTACAAAATATGATAAAAAATCATCCTAATCAAACCTAACCAATATAGACATGTGTAAGATTTAATCAAATAATTATCGTATTTTAGCATAGTATGGCTAAAAATGTATCTTGTTTAGTAATTTAAGCCATTTTATTAGAAAAATTTGTAGCAAATAGATGGGATCACCAATTAGTTTCACAAAAATTTCTATAGACTTAGAAAAATACAAAGAATTCAATTGGCAAGTGTTTTCATGTTATCAAGTTTATTGCTTATATATGTAAAATTATGTTATTACACCTAAATTATGATTAATTAGACAAATATTATGATTTTTATACAAAATTAATTTCAACATGTCTTGACATCATTACAAGTATCCAAAATTAATTAGATATCAATTTCATCAATTATTTATATAAAAATTAATTTATTTTAAGAATTGCCCTATTTTAGCCATTTTTTGTTTTTGTGGTAAAAAATATAATAAATATTAAACATATATAAAATCAAAATTGGGCTACATAACATTAAACTAGATGTAATAGGTATTCTAAAGAAAAATTTTGATCTTAAAACAACATCATTTAATATATTTATTTTAAATTTGAAAATTCATATGAATAGTACATTTGTTAAGCAAGTACATAAAATATTCATTATTTTACAAAAATAAAATTATAACATGAAAGCATCTTAGAAATGACCTTAGAATAAATTTTCTTGTAATTATTTATGTAGGTTTAATATTTTTAGAAAATATAAGAAAAATAGGGCATAATATAAGACCAATAATTTGTTGGAACGCTAATAGTCATCAACCAGTAAGGGGTAGTCAAAAGAGCTAGGCAATAAGTGAACTTCTAGTAGCTAGCGAGATTCAATAGTAAAATACTAAGGGGTTGGAGAACTAAGCTAAGGCATTCAATGCTCTATTTTTCCCTTTTTTCCTATAACTTTTCCAAAATTTCTTTTGAGTGTTTATGATTCTTAAATGCGTAAAATGATGTTCGGTGTCCTTTATATACTGTGTTGGGTTAGGTTGATATTTCCTTAAAGGTTAAGCAATTTTTATTGAATTATTTATTAGAAAAAGTTAAATAAGAGGTATTAATTTCCCATGAATTTGCTTTGGATGCAACTGCTTGGTGTATTTCTCATGCTACCATGATTGAACCTAGCAATTTCTAAGTTTTTCTTTGCAAATTGGATAGATTTTAGTTGATTTTTAGGTTAATTATTAATATTTTATATTGATATTTAGTACATTTACTAATATATGTGTATATATCCTATATATTTGGTACATGTAATGTATAATCACACTTATGTAATTATATTTTCTAATGTCAATTATTTTTAAGATATACTTTATATTTAATTATGTGAATTTATCGATATTTTATATATTTTTAGGTTTTTGAGTTAATTTACGAGTATAATTATTATATATATCGTATATATTTTTAAAAATGCATATATATTCATATAGTATATTATGCAATATTATTCATTTTTATAGCTTAAAGTAACTTATCTATAAGGCATAATCTAATTTCAAATTTGGTTTTAGGGGTTCCGATGAGTTTTACGTTATATTAAATAATTACACTTCTAAAGCTAAAATTGGAATTTTACGCTATTATTTTTAAAATCTAACTTTACTAAATCACTTCAACTAACTTTTCTAACCTAATCGTAATGTTTAGGCTCAATCAGATAAATTTTTTTCTAAGGCTTTAAATCTAAGTACAGTTACCCTAAATATGATTTTAGGGACTCACATCTTGGTTTCCCTTACGCTGCATTTGGCTTATGGAATCGAATAAAGTGGAAACGTAATTTCAATTCGTTAGTGTTGAGCTAAAAATTCTAAAAATTGGTTTCTCTCACTCCTTAACTTGATTTATATTAAGTCCTGCCCACTTTAATATAAATCTCTCGATTAAGTTAAGAAAAGGTTTTAAAAATTAAAAAAAGAAGAAGAAAAAACGGAGTTATCACCTTATCGAAATTGGGAAAAAAGTTAAATTAGGGTTCATGGGTGGATAAACCCTAATTTCAACTACTAATTCGCGGGTTTTCTATAGAAAAAAATTCTAGAAAAATAGAACTTATAAAGAATTGGGTTCAAATGCTAACTTATTAAAACACAAAGGTTTGTATAAAAAAAAAAAAAACTCCATGAAATCGCTTAATGGGCCATAAACATATTTTCAAATAATTAGCCTTTTTTCTTATTTTTCTTTTTTAAAAAAAAAAAGAAGAAGAAGAAGAAAAAGGGGGAGAAAGAAAAAAAAAAGTTTAGACTGCCCGAAGTGCCTTCGTATTTGCAAAACGAGATCAAGCTTACGTAATTCTAATTTAAAAAAACTTTAGTTGGTTGATTTATTTTATCTTCCAAAAACTTTATTTTTACTTTAAGTTATTACATTTTATTAATTTTAGAAAAAGAACAATTTTTTAAATCCTCTTTTGAAAAATTATAACAAACCCTTAAATTTTAGAAAAAAGCTCGTTTATTATTTTTTATTTATGAAAAGGTTTATATGTGAGAAAGAAAATACATTTTAGGAAAAAAGAGAGCCCATTTTTATTTGAAAACATTATTAAAGTCTAACATTCTATTGATTACAAACATAGAAAATTAATCATGTCATGAAAAAATATTGAATTTATTACTAAACTATTTTATTCAACCTAGATTATTATGCTATCATGTAAGAATCAACATGGACATATAAATAAAGTCTACTAACTAAAACTAACATATTAATTAAATTAAAGCACCCAAATGATTATAATTAACATAATGTGATCATATTAATAAATAAAAACCTACTAGACTAATAACCATAACATACTAATAATTTATTCATCATAACATCAATAAAATCATGTAACATTAAAAATAATTATTACAAATACGTTAGATCCGTGGAAACACATCAAAACAAGATCAAAACATGTTGAACATCAATTTTTTTTTTATTTTTCCGGAATTTTCTTTTCTTTTTTTGTTTTTTTTTTTAACAAACCATGAACACAAGGACAAAGGAAAAGAAACTTACTTATGCAATAATTAAAACACGACCGATTATAGTGGTTTCTGATTGGTTCTCAAGTTATCACTAGCAGCGTAGACTCTTGAAACATTGAGCTTAGAAACCCCCAAGCCAATTTTTAGAAATCTCGTATTTTCACCCTTTAATTTTCCTCAAAAAAATTCAACCTAGTGAAAAATAAACTCAACGTAGTTTTTCTCTAACTTTCTCCTCAAAATTGACCAATTTTCCATGAAATTGGATGAAATCAAAGCCTAGCTTTGTTTGTAACATAAGTAGAATGTTCCTAAGAAGTTTTTCAAATTGATTTTCTTTATAGTGAAAGAATCTAAGAAAGAGAGTGGATTGTGCACTTAGAACATCCTAAAGTGAGAAACTAACATTATATTCTTTTAGATAGATTTGTGATTGATTTTTAAATATGTTTGATGCCTTGAATGTATGGAAGTGGTGCTTATTTATAGCCTAATGCTCGACCTCCTCCCCAAAAAACTTTGATTGTTGATCAAGATTCGATTTTTACTCATTAATGGCACTTAGGTTCATTTTTCAAATTTTTTTCCTAATTTAGCCTTAATTAATCAAGATTTTATGGAAGATTTAGGGAAATCAATGTTTATTTAACTCATAGGGGATGTGCTTTCTAGTTTTACATTATTTATTAAGGATTATTGCAAAAAAAACTACCATAGATTACTTAATTTACTAATTGTGTGTTAAATGGGTATTTATTGGACACCCAATTTTTTTTATTTCTCCCAATTTTCTTAATAATATTTCACAAAATGCACTTCATGAATAGGAGACTTCCCAAGTTTTCGTTTCCATATTTTTTCAGTATTTTTAATAAATAAAAGATGTACAAAATTGGGTTAATTGTTTAAAATAACCTTAGCTCTGCTATTTCTATACTATTAGTCAAGGAAATTAGGAAAGCGGAAGAGGGAGAGGGTCAAACCATTGACCCTTTGATGCTACATATCCTTACATGCTCGTGGCGGCCTCTCGATATGCCATATAGCACCCGAAAAGTAGGTGCTACATGATACATGTTGATAAGTGACATGTTCTTCTTTTTTTATTATTATTTTTTATATTTTTTATTTTTCCTCCCCACTCGTTGGTTAATTCTTCCTTCCCATCTTTTTTAAATATCTTAAATAAGACTTAATTAATTATTAAAAGTCTAAAAAATTACATTTCACATCTCTAATAATTATGGAGTTTAATAAATATATGCTTAAAATATTTGCAAAATTTTTCAAATTTGACCGAATTAAGATTTCAGTTTCTACCTTCGTTTAATTTTTATTAAAAACTTTAAATGGCTATAAAATATTCATTTTAAATCCTATTAAGATACAATTTGAGGTCATGATCTTCTTAAAAAGTGTACTTTCAACATAAGTAGCTTGAACCTAGCCAAAATTTTTAATTTTCAATACATGTCCATTTTCATCCGAGATTCCTAATTTAGTTAAATCACATATATTTATTTTGACACCAAAAACCCTTTTTGACCTTGAAAAATTATTTTTACTTCAAATCTATCTAAATATACCACTATTACAACACTTTTATGATTTTCCTTTTTTAATTTTTTTTTGGATTTTCTCTTATTTTATTTTATTTTTATTATTTTAATGATATTTTTCACTTGTTTCATGTTTTTTAGTCTTTTCTAAGAAAATAGAGATGGACTTAGGGATGGTAAAAATGGAAAGTCTGCACTTAAGAATAAAACAAAAAAGTAATAATTATTTATTGTAATTATTTTGAGTCTCATAAATAGATACAAAATATGCTTTAAAATCAAATAATAGTTATTCCCTTGATTTTGTAAAAAAAAAAATTGTAATTTCTCATTTTTCAACAATGACTATTCCTTGAAATAGCCATTCAGCCAACAAATTTACGGATAAAGATTAACCATTTTATTTCACCCTTATAAAGTTAACCAAACATATTTTTATTTTATTTACAAAGACTAATAGGATTATAAGCTATTTCTTCTAAATTAGATGTGAAAAGATGATAAAAAAAAAGAAAAGAATATAAAAGCCTTCAAAATTCTTTTCATGTGTAAGGAAGAAGACAAGTTACCAAAAAGGAAAAATGATGAGATAAAGCAATAAAATATTCTATAATAGAAAGAACTAGATGATAATAAAGTTAATTTTTTTTTTTTTGTTGTAGTCTAAATTTTTAATGTTTTTAATTTTTATATATATTTTTTCTTATTTTAACAAACCTAGCTAAAAATTAAAAGAAAAAATGGGGAGCAAAAATGAGATAATTGAACCTGTAATGAACTGAACATGTTTCTTTTTTAGTTTCAACGTAGGTATTTTAATCTATTTAAATACAACTTATACCCATAAATAAATAAGAATGAGGCATAAAGTAGTAGCAAATGATGATATTTTACAATCGACAAGTCACGAGCTTGAGTGCTTAGTAACTCTTTTTTTTTCCCCCTCTAGGTATGCAAAATACACATGTTAAGTAATTGAAGGGGTATGTATGGTACTCATGCTCTAAGTACTTTACTTTCTTAAACTTTCATCTTCTTTGTTGAGTAAGGGAAGAAAAGAAACAAAAGAAAACTAATCAATCTAATTTATCCTGATTTTGTCTTAATATTTTATTTTCAAAGCTTTAAACAAGATATTTCTATGCTTAGAAACATGATCAAGTCTTCAAAAATAATTGACAATTAGTTAAAAAGGCAACTACGAAGAAAATTAAATCTCTAAAATTACATTTGACAAGATGTAAAAAAGATTTTCATAATCTAGGGAGTTTTTTACTTTAATATAATGCTAAATATGTAGATTGGACTTATGTTAGCATTGAATTGAAAAAGAAAGATCATAAACAAAAGTAACTAAAACGTGGAATGTTTGAGTTTTCTCTTTAAAAACCTTAGCCATAAAGCATACTATCTCTCTCTAAATTTTAAGTGATTTTCAATAAACTTGATTGTTTTTTTTTTTTTGGTACTAAAAACATTTCACGCCAACTTAGAATCACAAACTACCTATTGAATATATGAAAAAACACTTGAAATTTGACTTTATTTTGATTCAATATTGTTGGCTTCATTATGCTCCTTTGACCCACGTGACACAACACTACTAATTAAGGAACCAAAGCCACTATTGAGATAAATGCACCTCATGAGTCCTTCCAATGAAATTGTCATCATTGTTGATCATTGAAAGCCATTTAGTTAAGTTCATCCATAGCTTGTGAGTGTAAATAGGCAGTTATCTTCCTATTTCGTTTTGTAATATTTTTCATTTATGGCTTTTATTAATTAATTATAAAATATATTTATAGAAAAATAAAAATATCAATGCCAACTTTCTTAAAAACTTGTGTTGTTTCTCATTTAATTGTTTACATAAGGGAAAGTATAAAGAAAAAGAGATGAAAATTCTTACTTTTTTACAAAATAAATAAAAAAGGTAGAAATTTCTTTTTAGTGTTTTATGATACTTTTTTTTATTATAAATTAACAAAAAAAATTTCTTTTTAAGGAGTCTTAAGATAATATCATTATTTTTAGATACGAATCAATATTTTTCCATTAAGAATTAGGGTTTTTAGGGGTGTAAAGCCATTAGAAGTACCTAAACTTTCATAATTGTTCATTTTAGTACCCCAGTATTTCTGTTATAGTAGTTGCTATAAAGAATACTTATTTGTTTCATTTTAAAAGTTGAAGTATCAAAATAAAATAAAAAATAAAGTCTTAGTACTAAAATGAAAATAAAAAGAAAGTTAATATACTTATATTATTATTTTACCCTTTTATAATAATGACCATTGTAACGGAGATACCATTTATCTTATTTTAAAAGTTAGGGTGCTAAAATGAACAAATTTAAAGTTTAGGTACTAAAATAAAAAAATATGAAAGTTCAAGTACTTATATTAGCTTTATTCCCTTTTTAGGGCTTCCTTTTGAGCCTCATAAAATTCAAGTATTGCTCTTGAAACTAATGAACTAAATTTTAAAGTCCTTACGATTAGGGTTTTCATAAAATTTTGACTCTTATAAAAGTCAACAAAAATTGAAATTAAGGGTTTTTAGAATGCCCTTCAACTTAGTTGTGGGATTTAATGAAATTCTAAGTTTCAATGAAAAAATGTTTTTTGAATCCGTGCATCAAGGTTTTCTTAGGGTTTTCAGTATGATTTTTATTTTAGGTCTTAACTAGAAATTAAGATTTTCGCAATACTAGTTCTTAATAAAAGGTTATTTTTAGTAATAAAGAAGAGAACAACAAAATTAAAGAAATTAGAAATTTTAAAAACTGAAAAAGTATTGAAAAAAATTAAAAAAGAAAACAACCTGTAAAAGAGTTTTTTAAGGAAGGAACTTAATAACTTAATTTCTCTTATGGGTACATAAGTTTTTGAAAATGGAGCGATATTAATAAAGAAAAAAGATCTTTTTCTTGATTTTTCTTTTCCTTGTATAAATAATTATTCAATTTTGATTAATTTCTTCTATTAAACGCATAGTTTTGTATTCTTGTGAATATTTTCCTTATTTTAATTATGGGCCCATTCTTTAGGGTTTAAGGCCTTGTATATTATTTACAATTTTGTCACTAGGGTTTTAGGACTTACTATAAATAGCAACATTTGTAATTAACAAACAGGTTATCATATAGTGAAGAACATACATGCACTTGGAACTTTGCTTTTTCAAGGTCATTCTTAAGCACTTAAAGCTACATTTGCTAAATTATTGAGTGTTGATTAACTCTTTAATCCTTCTTGAGTTCTTATCAATCTTATCCTTAAGATTATGGTGAACCCTTCATTTAAGTGAGTTAGTAAGTCACATTTAACCTGTCATTTGAAACTCGAGTAACATTTAGTGTTCGTGAGTCATATTGAATTCTATTTTGAGATCGAACCCTACTTTGAGTTCAATCCCTGATTGTGTTTGTGTCTTGGTACGTGATATCCATACCCATTCACCGTCAAACCCCCTTCCCCCCCCATTTTACTTCCTATTCTTCATACCTACTTGAACCCCCACTACCCATTCTGGTTCTAACCCGCTGTATACACTCTAAGCCATATCAGAATTGACTTCGAATGATGTTAGGTCCATTGCTTATATGAGAAGTGCCAACTTATTTTAAGGATGCTTAGGTGGTAGCTGAGTTGAGCCATTCTTGAGCAGGAGTGACACATTGAAGAAAGAGGAGGTTCATCATGTAGCGGTTTCAGGTTAGATGATATAGACTTTGCTTTAACCCCCACCCAAAGTGAGAGAGGAATCATATTGAACTCATTTTATGTAACATTTATGCTTTTATTAGTTGTTAATTATCTCTAACATTCTAATTCTTTGGCCTATGAAACAAGGTTAAATTTTGATTTTGTTTTGCACATCTCAATGCATACATTAAATATTAAGATGATCTTGTTCGTTGGTGTTTTGTGGTGGAGACATGAAGTGGTAGACTTTCTCAAAATCAATAATGTGTTCTCCCATGTTTTGCTTTCTCAAAGTCTCCTTCTTTTATAAAAGGATGGTTGCCATGTTGCTTTATTTTATTTCGCTTGTTTTGGATTTCTCATTCAATGAGGATTTCCTTTCAATGGAAAACTTCCCTTTTTTTTGGATATTATCAAGGCCTTTTCTTGGTATTTGCCTAAGTATCAGAATGTCATTATCTTCCTTTTTTTCCATTTTGATCTCAAATATCTTTTTGGTCCTACTCCCTTAACTGGCAGTAGCAAAGGTGATGGCTACTATGTTTTACCTATAATGGTATTGTTCATAGAGGGAATAATAGTATTGAGAGTTTTCAGGGCTTGTTGTATGGTGTTAGATGTAACCATGAAGCCAGCAAATACCCTTAAGAATGGGGTTAAGTCAATAGAATGCCTAGGATGATCGGGTTAAGCCGATCGAGCATAAAGCCATTCAAAGTTTAATGGACGAGTAGAAGGGGTTGGGCTAGATATTAGTGGGAAGATTTGTATAGGCTTACTTGTATGGCACTATAGTAGTCATCAACCATCATTGCATTTGAAAGCAGTTAAGTCGGATGTGTATCTTACTTTTGGTGATATATGGCAAGGGACATGCAATGACGAAGATAGGAGTATAACTCTTTTGGGCCTTGAAGACTTGTGTATGGGATGCCATGTGGTCTAACTTCCAATATCGATGTGTCATAATTTACTTTTTTTTTTTTTTATAGAAATAGCTCTAGGGGTAATGACCATGAGAGACATCAAGTGAAGTCTTGCTGTAAAAAACAAGTGATGTTAGTTGATCTGAAGTTATAAATCTTATGTGTCTTAAGATTAGTTTAAGGGAGTTGAGTGGTCAGGTTGCTTGAGAGAGCATGCCAACAGCTTCTCCCTTAGTAAAAGTTAAGGGAAGACAGAAAGCATCTAAGCTCAACGAGGTAAGAGCTAGCAAATTAACTCAGCTTGAAAAAGGTAAGTCCTATAGTTGAGCTAAGGTGATGGAGATCATGGACGACTAAGCAAAGTTTCCTCCAACGAGGGCATATCTACTTTTAGCAATGTAGAGAAGTATTTAGGGTTAGGGGGAAGGGGGTAGGGAAGAGTAAGGAGGGAGGGAAAAGAGAAGGAGTAGGAACTTAAGATTCCTTCTTTTTCCTTGTCTGAGTTGGGTAAGAAGGCAAGGTTTGTTTCCGAATAGGATATATATCTTGAGACATAGCTTTTAGAGATGAGCACTATGTGTTCGCTTGTTATTTAAGATGATGTTATTGAGGGATAAGCAAGACATGGAGTTAAATTCTATTGCAAATTGTGACCAGGAATAGACAAGGCTGGTTGCTGAATGGGTCCAAGCTTGCCAAAAGCTCAAAAAGGAAGTGATAGAGAATGTGTAAAAGAACAAATGTGAATGATATAGTAAGAAAAAACCCATGAACAACTCTAATGGATTTGACGCACTAATAGAAATTCCGAGGACTTATGGTACAACTCAATATGATACATGAGATGGTCTAATGAGATTACTCGCTACTTAGCCTTGTTTAAAGGTTATGATAAAAGTGAGATGAAATCTAAATAGAGTAGTGTTTGTGAGAGACAAGGTGTCAAGTGTGTTAATGTTCAATTTTATTTACAGTTACAAGTATAAGGGGTATTTATACCTAAGAATTTAGGGCATCATTACTAAAAGGAAAAGATAAAAAGGGTATTACCTTAAAGAAGTAATGCATAAGGGTAGAAATGAATATTCAAGAAAAGTAATGACTAGTGCAGTAGATTCTACACGTAGTTCTATACACATGGTGGAGTACATTGGCTAGGTCATTGGAAGATGCGGATAAAAGTATACGGTTAGGTTGCTTGTCCAAGCAAGGGTAGCTAAGTATCAATCTAATATATGTCTCGGTTTCTTAACAAGGGAAATGCCGAGTGCTTGGTTGGCTTGGGCGCAAGTGAGTAATCTACAACTCGGCATACTTTAAAGAGATAGGCAGTCATTCAGCTCAGCATAAAGAGTGACTCAGTAAAGAAGTACTTAGCTTCGGCAAGAGTAGAAGAATATACCTTACTAGGCCTTCCAGTCCTCGAGCTTGGCTGTGGGTCAAAGGCTTAGTAGCTTGCTTCCTATCATTCCCTTCAGGTTGATTTGGATTAGGGATCAAATCTGAATGGTCTTTAATCAACTCTCTATCGGGATGATATGGACTGAGGTCGAGTGGCTGACTCCTACTACTTATATTGACGTGAGAAGTTTCTATAGACCGACTTCATTCTATAGACAATTCATCAGGAATTTTAGCACCCTGGTCGCACCACTTATTACGTAGCCTAAGAATACCACTTCCTCCTGGCAAAAGCAGCACTTCTTGAGATTACCGAATAATCTCTTAGTACGAAGGATATCTAGAACGGCTCGGAGATGTTTATAGTGACTTAGCATGTTGACACTGTAGATCAGGATGTCATCAAAGTACACTACGACACAATTCCCAATTAGATGTCTTAGTACATGATTCATCAGTCTCATGAAAGCGCTCAGGGCATTCAACAAGTCGAAAGGCATGACCATCCATTCATATAATCCATGTTGAGTCTTGAACGTCGTTTTTCACCTGTCTCTTAACCTCATGCAAATTTGATGATAGCTGGACTTAAGAGTAATTTTGCTAAAAATCTTAGCTCCACTCAATTCATCTAACATATTGTAAAACCTTAGGATAAGATACATATACTTGATCATAGTCTTGTTCACAGTTTGGCTGTCTACGTACATCTACCAAGTTCCATCATTTTTTAGCACTAGAAATGTCGGCATAGCACAAAAGCTGAGACTTTCCTTAACATATCCTCTCTCTAGTAGCCTATTGACTTGATGTTGAAGCCCAGAAGCCTGTTCGTGACTCATTTGATAAGTAGGCTTATTCGGCAGTACGGCACTAAGTATTAAGTTAATGCAGTGTTTTATGCCTCAAATCGAGGGTAACCCCTCAGGTAATTGTTCTAGGAATAAGTCGACATATTCGTCCAGCAACCCTTTTATTTTCTAGGGTAGTTCATCCCTTTCCTTCATCTCTAATAAGCACTTGACCAACATGAGGGTTAGTGTATTAACTTTAAGGGTCTCTCAAAGCTCGGCTCTACTCATCACCAAAGCCTTCTTCGATCTGTGAGCAAGTTTGGCTTACAGTTTAATAACTTCACTTGGCGACATCGGGTTCAACATGATCTTCCTACTATCCTTCTCGAACGTATATGTGTTTCAGTATCCATCATAGATAACCATCTAGTCAAACAACCATGATTTACCTAGCAACACATAGGAAGCGTACATAGATAGTAGGTTACAGAGAATTTGGTTAGAGTAATGTCCGATAGTAATCGACAATAATACTTGCCACGTGACATGCGATGCTCCTTTCTCGCTCAACTAGTACAGCTTGTATAGCCTTAGATGTGCGATAGTCGGCAACTTCAATTTTGTAATGAGGTCGACTGATGCCACATGGGTACAGCTATTACTATCAATAATGAGGGCACGTATTTGATCATTCACCTTACAGGTGGTATGAAACAAATTCTCTCTCTACTCCTCTTCATGTGAGGGTTCCATGTTCATTGTGTGTTGGACTACCATGATCAACTGGTCCAAGTCCTTAGCAAACACATCCTCTTCAATCAATTTTTTCTCGGCATCTTCTTTCTTGACAATGATTTCCTTTTCCTTAGGTTCCTCATCAGTACTTTCTACCTTTAGCTTTGGGAAGTTTCCCTTGATTACTATAGTTCTTCAGTGCAAGTATTGAGCAGCTATATGTCCAAACCCTTGGCACTTAAAGCACTTAATCTGGCTTATCTTCCTATCAGATCCTTGCCCTTTCTCATAAGTTTGGGTTGGCACACCGTCAGGTCAGCCTTTCAGCTCAACTTGGACATCCATCTTTTGATTCGACTTAGTACTTAACTAAGTTTGGTGACTTCTCTGTCCAGGTCGGTTAGTTAGCATTCTAGTTGGTATTCGACTTCTTCTCTACATCTTTACTCGTTAGGCTATTTTAATGGCTTCATCCATTGTAGTGAATTGTTGGAGCTCCATAATGTCTCGAATATCACCTCGTAATCTCATGATGAAGCTGGGGGCTCCTCTACTTCACATTAGATCATGAGCATTAGGAATTTCTAAACATACTTATCAATTGTTCGACCTCATTGCCTCAGCTCCTGAAGTCGAGTGAAAATATCTTGTAAGTAAGTTTTCGGCATAAATTTATTTCTCAGTATTTCTTTCATTTTAGGCTAAGTATTAATCTTTCAGTAGCCTTCTCACTTCTTCATAGCCTGGAAATTCTTCCACCAAATGGTGGCATATCCAAAGAACTTAATAACAGCAGTTCTCACCTTCTCATGATCTTCGTACTAATAATAGTCAAAAACATACTGCACTTTCTCTTCCTATTCTAGATATTTATCAACATTCCCAGATCCATTGAAGCTTGAAATCTGAAGCTTTACATGGTTAGATGCTTTGGGAACTTGAGCTCACTCTTCTTCAAAATACTCTTTCCTGTTCTTTTCATCTAGCTCCCTCAAGTCCATCCTTCGTCTTACACGTCCGCCTACTCTTTCACCTCAAACTGGTCGAGTTGGATTCTGACCTATAATAGGTTAAGTAGCTCGTGGGGTGTTTTGCTTGGTTTCAATCGGTCGGCAAGCAAATGTATAAACAGCTTGAGTAAGATCTTCCAAGAGGTTAGTTACCTCATCTAATCTCTCATCAATGCTCCTAGGGGTTCCCTAAGACTGGTGGACAACTCTACTGTTGTCATCTCCAGCACTAATGTTTACACTTAGGTCAGTCATTTTCTCCACAGATTCAAAGCTCAAACTCTTTAAGTAGGTGATATAGCAAATACTTCCACAAACCAGAAAAATAACAACTAACAAGTACAACAATCAAATAAACACAGTAACTTACTCTATTTCATATAGTAAAACAGAGTATAAACAGAACTTCAAACATAAACCACAAAAAAACCTCCTCTTTGATATCAATATGTTATGAATCGTGACTAAGAACAGATAAGGTTGGTCGCTAAATGGGTCCAAGCTTATGAAAAGCTCAAAAAGGAAGTGATGGGGAATGTGCAAAAGAATAAATGCGAATGATTTGGTAAGTAAAAACCTATGAACAACTTTAATGGATATGACACACCAATAAAACTTTCGAGGACTCACGGCATAACTCGATATGATGCACGAGATGGTTCAATGAGATTACTTGGCACCTAACCTTGCTTAAGGGTTATGATAAAAGTGAGATGAAATGTAAACAGAGTACTGTTTACGAGAGACAAAGTGTTAAGTGTGTTAATGTTCAATCTGATTTATAGTTACAAGTACAAGGGGTATTTATACCCAAGAATTTAGGGCAACATGCCTAAAAGGAAAAGAGAAAAAGGGTATTACCTTAAATAAGTAATGTACAAGGATAAAAATGAATATTCAAGAAAAATAATGATTAGTGTAGTAGATTCTATACGTGATTTTATATACATGGTAGCGGTACATTGGTGAGGCTATTAGAGGATGCGGATAAAAGTGTACGATCACGGTGCTTGTTCGAGCAGGGGTGGCTAAGTATCAATCCAGTTTATCTCTTGGCTTCTCGGCAGGGTAAATGCTGAGTGCTTAGTCAACTCAAACACAAGTAAGTAGTCTACAACTCGGCATACTTTAGAGAGATAGGCAATCATTCAGCTTAGCATAAAGAGTGACTTGGTAAATAAATACTCTGCTTCGGTAAGATAGGCTAGAGTAGAAAAATTTGCCTTGCTAAGCCTTCTAATCTTCGATCTTGGCTACAAGTCAAAGGCTCAATAGCTTGATTCCTATCAAATTCCGTGAAGCTGTTTGTGGAAGGCATCAAACAACTTTTGTAACTTAGTTTGTTATGGCAAGTGTTGAGTTTTGTTTACTCTTATGCTTGAGGAATTTGTTACTCTTTGATTTGACATGTGTTTAAATATTATAGGCATTTGATGGTATTTATGCATTAGCCGAAATTTGCAAGCCAAAATACATAGGTGAGATGCAAAGTTACCAAAATGCAACTATGATAGAGAAAGATCAGCTTTGTTGACAAATAAAGGATGCTAAAGCTAAAAGTAGTAGATAGGAATCAACCTTTAAGATTGATCGCACGTTTTGAGCTAAGGGTTTAGCCAACATGGCTCAACAAATTATCAAGTATTGCCTAACTTCAACTGAAACCAACCTCTTTTACTAAGCTAATCTCATGCTACTACTGACTTGCTAACTAGTTTGCCTCCTTATCAAACGAAGTAAAGAAGATGCCAAGCTACTTGAAACAAGCTGACCTTACTCTGTGACTTAACGGCCATGGAAAGGATACCTACCCTTGAGATGCCACTAGAGAAATCTTCCGAGTTGACCAAGGTATCCAAGGCTGTTGATCTTATCCTTACGTACTTAAGTTAGTTATGCAGCAGACTGCCAACCTTGCCCGTAATGGCATGTGTCTAACCGTACCCCTAATAGAGGATACTCTCTTTCATGAAGGATTACAAATTTGTCCTTTTACTTTTGTGATAATGTTTGTACAATTTACCCTTTCTAGTAAATTCTGTATATTATGTAACCTTAAGGATTTCTAGGTATAAATACCCTTTTATGGAAATTGATGTAGTCAAAATCTTCCTAATTTTGTTAATGAAATACCTGAGTTTCCATCTCCTTCCTAAGAACCTTACCCTTATAGCTTATAGCAACCCTTGAGTAAGGTTGTGTTGGTGAACGACCCATTATCTCCTACCAATGAGTCACATTTGATGAGGTATTGGTTCATGAGTGCTTGAGTGGTAAGTCATATCTATGAGTAGGTTCTGAGACTTAATCCTTTCTTTTTGTGTTTTTCCACCTAAAATTACACTCATCCTTCTTTGGTAGCTTTCTCTAGAGGACCCATTTACGCTACAATAAGCCCTCTTTTGAGGTATTCTTTGTATGCTCTCGTATTAGTAGTTGTATTTGTCACAGAGATTAAGGTGACGCATAAGCAAATGAAGGTTAATGAGGCTAAGGTAAACCATATGTGGAGGGAACTAGAGGCAATTGATGGAAGGGTTAGGATGTTGTCTATTGACTTTGTGAGTACCCTATAGGATCAAAAAAAGCATTGAATGAAGCCAATGTAGCTAAGGCCGAGAAGGTAGATGTCTAGACTAAATTAGATATTTTAAGGCCTACCATGGATAGAATGTTGGAGAAGAAGAGGGCCTTCAAAGCTCATATTTGTGAGCTAGAGGGATGGATTAGATCATAAGACCAGAAGATGATAGAGATAGAGGAGTTTATCAATCAAAAGAGGCAAGATATTTTGTAGGAGTACTAAAATAATAATGAGTTTGATGAGATTTAACTTAAGATAGCTAAGGAGAATTAGGATTATCCGAAGAGTTTAATCTTGGAGGAGATCCTAGTTATGATTTCAGCTAACTGGGAGAGAAGATGTCAAGGGGGGTACCTCTTAAGACTTTAACATTAGCAATTGTTGGGATTAGATTGCAAGGAGTTGCAATAAGAACTCACAAGGGACATTTCTTAGCATCTCCCTACTAAAGGTGCTTTTACCAGTCCTTCTTCATTCGTAGTCTACCTTATTGTAAAGTTGTTGATTGAGCAAGTATTTTTTTACTTTAAGCCCCTTAAGCATGGAGTGTGAAGATTAGATGCTTCGTCTTTGTAGTTTGTTTATATATATATCTATATTATATTGTACTTGTATATATATCTTGTTTAGTTTGCCGAATCAAAGAAGTAAATGTTGTTAGGCATTCTTGTATGAAATTCTTCTTTTAAATTGTGTTGTTTTTAGATGTTAGTCATATAAAGGCATAGAGAGTTAAGATAATCAATCGTTTTGACAACTCTTGGTAGATACGAGCAAGGTTAGCAAACTTTTTCCTTATAAGAGAGTCCATTTGTTAGGAGCTAGTCTACTAAGTGAATCATTTTTTAGTATGTATGGCTTACTAAGGATCCTTTTCCCTATCAGGAATGTCTACTTATTAGGAGTTAGCCTTAAGAAGTGGAGCATCCTAATATGTTCATACGGGATACAGGCTTGAATGGAGTTAGGAAGAAGAACCCTATCCCTAAGCCTATAAAAAGGTAAAGGATGCCCTATAAACCTATAATAAAGGTTAGGAGCTTGTATTGCTTGTCATATAGCATAGGTTACATTTGTTGCTTGTAAAAAGGTAGAGGCTGAAATTGCTGATAAGCAAGTAATGTTGATAGTGATTTTTATCCCAAGGCATGAAAGACTTTAAATTTATCAAGAAGAGCTAATGCACAATCCCCTAACCCTTACATCTAACCTTCTCTAATAAGCATCCAACCTCTCCTATTAGTTTTATAGCCACTAAGGGCTTAATAGTACGGGAAGTTAATGAGCTTGGATTAGAGCCACATGCCTAAGAGTAGGTTGGGATGGTCTCAAATAAGTAAGCTAAAAGGCAAAGAGCTTAGGAAGACTTAGTTTAACTTGTAGGAAGTTCAAATTTAAACATAAGCGTAAGCAGTTAGGAATCATTACATGAATAACTACTTGTTGCCCCCCAACAACCAGCCCACGTTCTAAAATTATAGGTAGTAGTTAGAAAATCCCTCATGTAGGGATTCTAGAGGCAACAATTGTAAGGTAGTTGCCAACCATCCACTATGAATAGAGCTCGACATCTTACTATAAGTTGTTTTTAATGTCTTTAAGCTTACTAGTTTCTTATTCTTCTTACTTCCTTTACATTTCCCCTACCAAAACTTACTTAGGCATTAGAGTGGCTATGTCGGAGTCACACTAACACCCCTCATAGACTAATTCTTTCTTTTATTTTGTAGACTTAATGTTTGTCAAGCGACTCGAATTCCTTTTAAACCAAATTCAACTGTTAACAAGTACTTTAGACTAGTGACAAACCTTAAAAGAGTTGGGGCCTCAAGCTCTTCGACCCTACACTTGGTCTTTAGCATTTGAAATTCCTATACATACTCATCAACAAGTCGGTTACCTTGTTTCAATTCCTACAATTTTGCAAAGGTATCTTGATAGTATGATTTAGCAGTGAATCTGTTCTGCATGACCCTCTTCATCTCTCCCCATGTCCTAACACCTTGTTGACCTTCTCTTCCTCTCATAATGTATAGCTTTTTCCACCATATGTAAGCATACCCAGTAAATTCTACAATGGTAAGTCTAACTTTATCATCTTTAGCATAATGATAGCCTTCAAACAACTTATCTACATGATCTTCCCAATCCAAATATTCATCAATGTTACTACTTCTTAAGAAGCTTAGAATTTGGATTTTCACGTTATCGAATCCCTAGGAGCTCAAATAGCACACTCTTCTTCATAGTTTTACTCATTAAGCTCCTCATCAACTTCACCTACATTGTTGAGCCCGAATTTTTCGATTTATATATATATATATATATTTTTGTTTTCCCTAACTCAATTAGTATTAAATCTTAACCTATTTAATACTAACCCTTGACTAAGAATTAAAGAAATCTAGTTTTTTATAGGTTTTGAAAAATATTTAGAGTTGCTACCTAATTAAGGTTAGGAAAAGAGTTAAGTTAGAACTAATTAGGTGAATTGGTTATAATTTAGCTACTAGCCTTTGATAAAATAAATTTTGAGAAAATGATTTTGAAACCACAGATCTTGAGTTTGGAGGCTAACCTATTAATCCCTAAACGGGTACCATTTTAATTTTCTAAATTAGTTTTATCTTTCAAAATATCCTTTTTAAATTAACAGATGAATTTTAATTTTACAACTAAAGACAATTAATTTTTATTTACACAAAAGAGAAGAAAATAAGAAATTAAATTAATTTAAAAAGGAAAAAAAAGTTTCCAGATTTTAAGTCGCCTCTTTATAACTACCTATGTACCTACTATTCAAGATCAAACTTCTATAACTCATTCCCAAAAACTTAAGTGTGTAAGTTTATTTTAACTTTTAAAAATCAACCGAATTTATGTTTTTAATTTAATTATTTATTTTAATAAAAATTCTAACATAAAGGGTCCTAATTTGTTTTATTTTGAAAAATCTCTAAAAGGAACCTTAAACTTTGGAATAAAGGAAAAAAGGGTTTATTAGATTTTTTTTTTGAAAACTTTTTTTTTCTCTTCAAAGTGATAAAGGAAGAACTTTCATTAAGCTCTCTTATTATTATCTCTTGGAAAAAAAAGTAAATGAAAATAAAATAAAGTAAAATAAAATAAAACACTTCTGAAATGTTTAGCAAAAACATGCCTTTATAAATCCCTTTTTTTCATTTTTATTTTCTTATTTTTTTACATTTTCTATTTTTTATTTTTATTTTTATTTTAAAGTAACACCTAAAAGCAAAATAAGTAAAAATAATAATAAAAAAAAAAGAGAAGAGAGGACGATGTACACTAATTGGATCCTAGGTGTCAGAGTGGGTTGCCAATTAAGGGACGGATCAAGGTTGTTAGGTTGGGTCAAATCCGAAGGGCAATGAATCGGGTCACATTAAAGAAGAACAAGCAAGGGTCATGTAAGGCTTGTTGTATTGGCTTTCGATGACTATTTCGAATGGGGAATCAAACTTTCATGAGAAAATCATTGATGAAAGTTTGATTGGGATCAACATCGTAGCTTTTGGTAGCTGTTTTAGTATTTTTGAAAATTGGTAGGTAGCGATGGTGTTCGAACTACAGCAATCATGGTGTTTTAGAGTGGTGTAAGAGGGTGTTTGGGGTTTTTAAAGGGTGGAGAGTGTCGTTTGGTAGTGGTTTCATATGGTATGTAGTGTCTAGAGGTGGTTTGCATGGGGCAATTACAGGTTAGGGTTCATTTAATTGAAGCTTCTCAAGCAAAATTGAAAGAAAAGATGGATTTTCTTTGAAACTACATGTCATTAGGAACTCATTGCAACAATTTTTGTAACTAGAGATTAGATTTGGAGAGAAAAATCTTAGAGAGAAGTTTTGGTGTTTATGAGTGGAGAGTAGAGAGAGAATGCCTAGTTTAAGCTTAAATGGAGGAGATTCGAGTGTCTATTGATGATCAAAAAATAATGCCTGTGTCCCCTTTTATACTTTTCTAGCTCTGTTAAAATCAACGACCTAACAGTAAAGCATTTAGATATTACATTAGATTTAGCTTGAGGTCCTAGGTTCAAACCTCACCAAATGCATAAAAATGTTTTTTTGTTTTTTTTTGTTCACAACGCATGCATAACACATCGCCATGTGTCAGGAATTTATTGTACTGTGTATCTTGACATGTGGCACTAGGTGATTGGACCACAGTTGACATAGCATCACATCATTATTATCATCCACGTATCAAGCTATGTGGCGTGATACATGTCCTTGACACATTAGTTGCTTCACCATGTTAGTTGCTACATGTTATGTCAGGATACGTGACATGATATCATAGGAACATGTGGCTAATGTGGCACCACGTCAATGCCACGTTAGTAGCTCTTTCCTCCACTTTCCTCTATTTTCCTTCCTTTTCCCCTAAAATGCCACAAGTTTCCCCTTTGGTCAACCTACTTTAGCTCCAATTTCAAGCCACTATACATTATAATTTCACCTAATTAATTGCAAAATTTCAATTTAGACATGGCCTACTTTAAATTAATACTGAAAACTCGACAAGATTCACACATTTAAGCACTCAAATCAGCTTTTGAAATTTGGAAAAAACACAAAAATTTGGCTTTTCTTTCCTTTTTCATTCTCTATGATTCAAGCTTTTTAACTTTAATTCAAAGTTTCCCTTTGATCTTTTAGGCAAGAACAGATATTTGAGACATGTTTTTGACCAGGAATTAACTTTGATTCGCACTCAATCCTAAAATTCAAGCTAAGTCTTCCTCCTTCATTCAACTTCCAATTGTTGATTTCTATCCTCAATTTAAACTCCAATACTATAAGTAGGAGTTCGAACAAGCATTTGGATACACAATCAATCGATTCTCACTTATAATGTCCACTATCAAACTCTTTCTCTCTCTACACTTCTCTCTTTTTGGCCACTTTCGTGCAAATTCACCACCCTCAATAGCTCCCGCTTAACACAAGCTTTAAAACCTAGCCTTCTCCTCACTTTACTGTGCCTCCTAGCCACGTCACTGATCCTCTTCCATTGAAACCCTTACATTAACGCGATCTATCTTGGAAATCCCCACACCCAGCCACCATCGAGTGTAACTAACACCTCTACGAGCCTCACCATACTTCATAACCTCGAAACCAACCGCCCTTACGTACTCAGCTACCATCCAAGACAACTATTGAGGCCATCCATCTCCAATAACCACCTTAACTCTCCACGATAGCCTCCCTACCCGCTCCCCACCCCGCCTAATCTAATCCAAAAATCACGAAACCATCTTCACAACTTAATTTCGATGTTGGAATTGATGAAGGAAGCCTCTTGCAACCGTTGCTTTCACCTCCTAGGCGAGACCTGCTCTAGACCTGAGTTCGACCTAAAGACCCGATCCGAATTTGTATGCTGACTTGATCGAAGCCCAATCCAACTTGCGTGCTAAACTTAAATTTAGTCTAACCTTCATTTTGTTTTGATTTCTTATTTTGTAAATTTTATTTATTTATTGTAAATCGGATGTAATTGTAAATCACAAAAGCAAAAGAAAAAAAAGAAGGGAAAAAAAGAGGAAAGGAAAAAGTATAGTAGTTTTTATTTATTTACTTTATCAATTAAATAAAAAATAATAATAAAAAGAAAAAAATAGGTAAAATAAAATAAAATAAAGAAAAATAAAAAAAATGTTTTATAACTTAGAAAATTTTGTTTTCTAGATAAATAAAAATAAGTCAACCCTTTTTGCAAAATAAGGACCTTTAAAAATTTCAAAAATATAATAAACAAGGTTTAGGACCCTTTTTTAAAGTTTCTTTAAATAAAGTGAATCAAATAAAAAACATAAACTTAGCCATTTTCTTAAAATAAAATCAATTAACACACTAAAATTTTACAAAAAAAGAACTACATACGTTTGATCCCGAATAACGAGTATATAGACACCTTTTGGGTGACGCAAAAAACGAAAAAATTAATCTTTCCACTTTAGTTATTCAATTTAGTAAAGACAAAAGATTTTCATTTATTTTGTGTCAATTGTTTAATGGTGATTTCAAAGCAATTAAATCTTAATTTTAGAACCCATACGGGTTTAAAAGAACCTAACCCCTAGACACAATCTTCTAGTTTTCAAAACCATTTAATAAAATTGGTTTTATTGAAAAATCAGTGACTGAGTTATAACCAACCTACCTAATTGGTTATAATTTAATTGTTTTTCTCGACTTCGATTTGGTGGTGACTCCAAAATGTTTTAAAAATAAAAGAATCGATTTTTTTTTAAACCTTAGTTGGGGATCAATATTAAACAAGTAGGGTTTAATATTGATTGTTTTAAAAAAGACTTATCTATAAAAACCAGGAAAAATCAAGCTTGATAGCTTGGCGACTCCATTAGAGAAGTCAAGAGGGTTAGCCATCTAAATTTCCAAATTAAGAATTAATTTTTTGAAATCACCTTACTTAATGGAGTTTATTTATTTATTCTTATTCTTTATATATAGTTGCACTAACCGTCCTTGTAAGGTTAAATTTATTCAAGTTTTTACGAGGGGTTTTTTTACTTTCTATATCATATTTGCATGGTAGAAATGGTCAAACCCGAACTGTATTAGGACCTTAGGATGGGTGGGGGTGCATTATGTAGGCTTCGGGTGCTGTGGTGTAACCATCGCTTGAGGTTGATTAAGCTACCTCCACTTAAGCTTAATGCGATAAATGAAAGTGTTTTCTAAAAACAAATAAGGTCATATAAGTTTAAGGACTTTTAAAACCTAACCTTTATGCATTCATGACATCCAAAACTAACAAATAATCAAGCAAGATGAAAAGAAAAGAAAAGAAGCAACAACTTGGAGTTTCTTTAATATCCCTTGTTATTTCTATGTTGTAAATATAGAGTTGATGTAAATAAGTTTGTGTCTTTGTTTTGTACTTTATTATAAACAACGATTCTTTAATCTTGTAACAAATGTTTTCTTTAAAATTCAACCCAAGAAATGGCTTGTTCATCCAACTCTGTCCACTTTAGAGAAAGGTTCGTCGATAAGCCCATCAACCCCAATACCACTTTAAACCAATGGCTTCAATACTTCAACCTAAGGGAATAGGAGATCATCACCAGCATGATCAGGCCTATTTTGTCACTTCCCAAGGTAAAGATTGAAATCAACCTAATCAGGGCCTTAACCAACTTTTAAGAACCAAAGGAGGTGGCTTTTTGAGTTGGGCCTCACCTAATTAATCAAACGCTTGAAAAGTATACTCAATTACTTTAAGTCCCATCCTTAGAGGATATATACACTCTAAATTAGGAAGATGACCTAATGAATGCATTTTCAAGATTCTTAGGGGTTAAGAAGGTTGAAGTAAACAAGGCCTTGAAAAGCTATAACGGAAATTGTATCAAACTAGAAGACTTGAAAGCCTGGTTCACCATTAAGTCTAGGTCTAACAAACATGACATCTTCTGTGGCAATCCCAAAGACTGGGGATATAACTGAATAAAGGCTTTTATCTTAGCTACATTCGAAACTCTTCTATTCCCTAAAGAAAAGTTCCTCATCCATTTTAAGGTCATTGAATTAGTAGGCCAGTTTCTTAAATGCAAGTTGTACGTTTTGGCCCTCTTCGCAAAACAAATTAAAAGCCTTAACATTTTGAAAGAGAAAAATAATGGTGCATTGAAGATTAGCATGGCATTACTAAAAATTTGGTTTGTGAGCCACATAAAGTGTTTTGGGCTTAATTTGATCTAAGGAGAATTTGCCCATAGCATTGATTTAATTGATTCCTTCATCAACAAAGTCCATCTCCTATAAGAGAAGTCCAATTACTGCTGGGTAGAAGTACCATGAAATTTCTAAGTCATTGATATCTTATAGACAGCAAGATAGAGCAACTTCAAGAGGGCAATCCTAGTTTGTAAAAATTATCAAGCAATATCCGCCGTTAGGATGAAATGTGTAATGACCCGGCTGGAACTCTTTCTACCGAGGTATTGTCCACTTTGGTATGAAACACCGCACGGTTTTGTCCCTTGGTGCAACTGCTTCCCAGGAGGTCACCCATCTTGGGATTGCTTCAGCATGAGCATGCTTAACTCTGAAGTTTCGACGTACTCCGAACCGCTACACCAAAAGGCGCCTCGATGATTAGAGTTCCTCTCTCCAAGCATGTAAGGGGTATTACAAAATGGTAGACAAGTTATTACCTTAACAACATGATAAGGCAATTCGAGGGAATTTAAGACATAGTTTACAAGCCCCTATTAGACATCACGACCGTAGATTACGAAGACCTTCAAGTTCTAATGCCACAAAAGATATCCAAACTACGAGTGATCAAGCAACTTTGGGAAACAAGGACTATCGGCCCTAATATTGATTTGGGAGAATGGCTAGGAGAAGTAGACAAGCATAGGGTCACTAAAGAATATCTATACGATCAACTCCCTAAGGTTAGGGAAATTCCAATATCGAACACCAGAGGTCATACAACTCGTGCTAGTTAAACCAAACTTTGAAATCAAGACCTACATGGACTAAGTACAAGCTTGTGTATAAGTTATCTATAAAGAGTGTGACATGTGGGAAGACCTCTTTTGGGAATCCAGATAGCGTTCTTAGGCCTTAGAACATCAATTAAAGATGACCCAAAGAAGGCTCAAAGAACTTAAAGAAGCATATGAGCCTAACCTAAGAAAGAGGAAGGAAGCACCAGTAGGATCCAGCAAGCAATAGAAGGGAACACCAACCAAGCACTAGAAGAATGTTTAGAAATAGGAGTGCTTTTTGAAACAGTGTATTTTTCTTTTTAAAAAAAATAATGTAAAAGGGAACTTCGAAAGCTTCCAAATAGTGAATAAAATTGCCATATTGCTGGTTAATTGTCAGTTTTGTTTCTCTGCATCTGTGTGCCATACATCTTTACATTCTTGTACATTTATTTATTTATTTTTCATTCATCTCATCTCTTTAAAATATACGTGTGCTAACTTATGGAGAAGTGATCTTGAACCAGGTTGTAAAGATAGCTCCTAAACATCAAACCTTTTAAAGATGTCATATTCGAACCTGCTCTCAAATCAGAATGGCTAGCTAAGGAAACGACAATGTCAATACCAAGAACGATAATAATAGGGGTCGAACAAGAAGTCATCAATCCTACAGAGCTGAGATTCCGCTCCTTAGAATGAATAGTAGGGAAGATTGCAGATCAGTTAAGCTTCCTTACTAATAGTATCATGTCACTCTAGTCCACAGTACCATCAAATAAGGAAAGCTCCAAGGCTTGATATGGAAAGAATGCCGAAGCCTCACCCCTTGAAGCAAAAGAGGCCTATCCCAAAGTCAACCTAGCCTTTGAATCATTCAAGATAGAGGGTTTTATCCAAAGGTTAATCTAACTTTTAAGTTGAATACTTGTTCCCAGTCAACCCAAAGCTTGAAGCTAATCAAGACAGATTAAAAGAGCTTGAGAGGCGATTGACCTAATAGGTTAATAAGAAAATGAAAATACTCAAAGGATATAATGGTTTCGAGTAAGTTAGTATTACAGACTTCACTACTTATGATTATGGAAGCTTTCTAGAAAAATTTAAGGTACCTAACTTTGAGAAGTACAATAAGACTGGCTACCTTAAACTACATACCATATTATACGTACAAAAGATGGGAAAGTATGTACAATATGACCAACTCATGGTGCAAACTTTTCAGGACAGCTTAACGGGTCCTACTTTGACCTGGTATGCCTAATTAGATCTAAACTAGGTAAACACATAGGAGAAGCTAGCTAGGGCATTCTACGAACAATATCAATTCAATGTTGAAGTAGCACCAACCATGATGGACTTGGTTGCCCTACGAAAGAGGTACAATGAATCGTATAAGGAGTATGTGTAAAGGTGAAGTTCTCTAGCTACAAGGTTATCTACCCCCATGACTGAGAAAGAGCTAACTTCAGCTTTCATCAATACTCTAAAGGGACCTTATTTCTCACCTGATCGGGCATGCCTCCTCTAGTTTTGTAGAGGTAGTAGCAGTAGGGTGCTAGATTGAAAGTGCTGTCTTCTTCGACAAGTTGCAAGAACCATTAGATAAAGGACCACCCTTTGCTAAACCCACTACTAGTAAGCCTAGAGAAGTTACTATCAGCACGGTAAATTCAAACACCAGGCCTAACGCCCCAGTCTCTTTCAGAATGAATCCTCTACTAGTTTAGCAATAGTTCAAGAACCAAACTCAAACCAACAGGGCCCCAAGGCAATTCACTAAGATACTAGTCCTTCTTAGCTAAATTCTCAAAAACTTAAGAAAAGATAATCTGCTCCATTTTGAGCATCCTAATGAAAGGTACAAGCCAAGAGTTTTTTATCCCAACACAAAGTGTCAATATCATCTAAGGCAGGTAGGCTATTTAACCAACTTGTACAGGAGGTTAAAAAACAAGATTCAGGACTTGATTGATGGAGGTTTAGTTCAGCTTGACTTCATAGAAGGCCTAGTTCCAAACATTAACAACAAACCCCTACCTAACCATAGCCCCATCATCAACATGATATTTAACAACTCAAATCCCGCCATCAACATGATCGATTCTAATTGAAACATAATCAAGAAGAGAAATAAGCTTCAAAGACCAAAAGATACACCTTCCATGTGCCCTTAGCCCTCAACAGTTACAAAACTACTCCTTTCAACTACTAGGCAAAAAACTAAGGGCAATTGAGTTCACTCAGAGGAGGGATTATCCGCTCCGGTAGAATTTATGACCCAAAAGAAGACCTAAAAAAGAAGAATGTGTTGGAACAGTCAAGCAACATATGAGGAAGGATTAATTGCCTTCACTAAGTTGATCAAGTCTAGTAAGTACAAGATAATGGATCGGCTCACTAACACTCCCATACAAATATCTCTTATGAGCCTATTGATGGCATTTAAACCACATAGGGAAGCTTTATTTCAAACTCTGAGGGAGGTTAAGTCCCTCATGAAATACTAATTGAAAAGATGGAATCAGTTACCCACTCTATCTTCACTATGGATTAACTTTCTTTCTCTACTTAAGAACCAGGTGAGGAAGGTAATCAACACACTAAGCCACTCTTCATAATAGTAAGGGTAAACAATATAATCATAGCCAAAGTCCTCATTGATAATGGGTCTTCACTAAATGTTTGCCGTCTCGCTACCCTAGATCCATTAGGTATTGATGCAATCGTAATTAAGCCAAGTTCAACAATAGTTAGGGCTTTTGACAAATTCAGGAAGGAAATTACTAGGGAGATTGACTTATCAGTTGACATTGGCCTACAAAGTTTCAACATCTAATTCTAGGTCTTAGACATCTTGAGGACCTTTAACCTCTTATTGGGAAGACCCTTTTAGTAGGGGCCATACCTTCAAGTTTACATCAAAAGGTTAAGTTCATCTCAAATGGCTATGTCATAACAATTCTGGGTGTCCAAGACTATGAAATATATAAAGAAACAGCCATACCCTACATTGACAAGGAATAGGAGGACTTTAGGCTACAAATGTTTGAGAAAGTATGCATGCTTACCAATCAAAAAAAGGATGAAAGGACGAAATTCAAAGAAGGGTAGGTCAGTACTTATGCACTTAGCTACATTCCAACTCTTATGAAAAAGTTGCAAAAGGTGATAGATTATATTACACCCTAATGACTTTTCCATCATTGATTGAAACATTCATTCGGGTTGACGTTTAGATCCCAAAATTTGCTAAAGAGGACACTCCCAACAAGAATGAAATAGCGAGCCCATCTCATAACATCTAGCACTTGAATAATTGGTTCTTCATATCTATAAATAGAGATGAGTCTCCTTTAGGGTAAAGGATGAATCACAATTTAGTATTTTATTGAGTTTTATAATAATTACCTTTGCTTTACTGTACTTAAGAGAATCTCTTTTAATTTAATAAAAATCAAGCTCCATTCTCTTTATTCCTTCTTTACTTACACTCCTTTCTTTACATACTTTTGACCTAAATCTAATGCTTTGAATAAAAGCTAGAGATACCTTGTGCAGATAGGTGATAAAAATATTGATATCACTTCTGGCCCTACTGAGTTAGTCATCGAGAGTAATGTTAATGACCATCGTAATGTAAAAGAAAGTTGGCAAAGATATGAAATGGGTAGAATTTCCATTGACTATCTAACTAAGACAATTAATGTTAAGACTAATGATAAGCCTAAGAATTTGAAGATTAGACAGAATTTGAAAGAGGAACAAAAGGCAAAAAAGACCACACTACTATATGAATATTAAGATGTGTTTGCATGGTCTTATGAAAATATGCTCGGGTTAGATTCATCAATTGTAGTCCACCACTTACCAATACGAAAAGATGTTAAATCTAAGAAGCAAAAGCTAAGGAGATTCTAACCAAATATCTTGTTGAAAATTAAAGAAGAAGTCAAAAAGTTATTAGAGATTGGTTTCATTGAAGTGTCTAATTATCCTGAATAGGTAGCCAACATCATGCCAGTAATAAAAAAGAACAGAAAAGTTAGACTATGTGTGGATTTTTGAGACCTCAATCAAGCAACACCTAAAAATAACTTCCCTTTGCCCCATATTGACATCTTGGTGGACAACATAACAGGGAACCATCTCTTCTCCTTTATGGATGGATTCTCTGGATATAACCGGATCTGAATGTCTAAAGAAGATAAAGCTAAGACAACTTTCATTATAACTGGGGGCACATTTTGCTACAAAGTAATGCCTTTCGAACTAAAAAATATTGGGGTAACTTAGCAAAGAGCAATGGTTGTAATTTTCCATGACATGATACGTAAAGAAGTTGAGGTGTATGTTGATGATATGATTGTGAAGTCTAAAGAGAGGGAAAATCACATGGATAACCTAAGAAGATTGTTTGATAGGTTAAGAAAATTCCAATTAAAGCTAAACCTAGAGAAGTACACCTTTGGAGTAACTTTGAGGAAATTATTAGGTTTCATAATCAACCAAAGGGGCATTAAAGTGGATCTTGATAAAGTTAAAACAATAGTTGACTTACCCCCTTCACATACACTTAAAGAAATCGAAGGTATTTGAACTACATAGCCTGATTCATATCTCAACTTATAAATAAATGCCGTCCCTTATTTAAGATGTTGAAAAAGAATGCCAAGATAAATTGGGACGAAGAATGGGAGCAAGCCTTTACAACAATCAAGGAGTACATCATGAACTCTCCAATTTTAGTAGCTCCTAAACCAAGGAAGCTATTGTTTTTGTATCTTACAATATTACCAGAATCCATGGGGTGTATGCTTAGTCAGAAAGATGAGGAAGGAAAAGAGCAGGCCAACTTGAGTGAGAATTTTACAGAAGGAGAACAGAAGTATTCTGAAATTGAGAGAACGTGTTGTACTTTGGTCTAAGTAATGCATCGGCTCAAGCAATACACACTTTATTACCAAATTGAATTTCTAACTTAGCATGATCCCCTAAAGTACCTGGTAAATAAACCAGCCTTAATCGATAAAATCTCAAAGTGACAAATGTTGCTGTCGAAGTATGACATCACTTATGTGAACCATAATTCAATCAAAGGGTAAGCCCTAGTAGATCAGTTAATAGAAAATCCCTCTAATGATACCCCTTAAGAGGTATAAGTCAAATTACTTGACGAAGGCATCTTAGTAGTTGAAAGAAGTTTTAATGAAGAAAAAAACTATAAGGCTCAAAATGGAAGATGTTCTTTAATGGAGCTGCTAATGTGTCCGAATGTGGAATTGGAGCAATATTAGTATCCCTTGAAGGTTCATAGCTCCTTGTAACTATAAGGCTCATTTTCCTATACACCAATAATATCACCAAATATGAGGTATTGATCATGAAACTTAAGATGGCCTTAGATAAGAGTGTACAGGGATTCTTCACTCATTATTGGCTAAGCCTAGGGAGAATACAAAACAAAGGATCCTAAATTGGTAACCTATCACTGGCACTTGATTGAATTAAGAGAGAAGATTGAGGAAATCACTTTCACTCACATGCTAAGGACATAAAATTAATTTGCTAACGCATTAACCACTTTGGCATCTATGATCTAGATATTTGTTAGAGTCGAAATTCAACCCCTTACCATTGAAGTTGAAGAAAAGTCTACCTTCTATCTAGCAATCGAAGGTACCATGATATTAAAATGTTCCTCCAACAAGGCACGTACCTTGATGAAGCTAAGAAAAAGGATAGAAAGACAATTAGGAGATTGGCTACAAGGTTCCTATTAAGGGAATCTACCTTATACCGACGTTCATTTGATGTACGCTTTTAAGGTGTGTAGATGACAAAGAGGCTAAGATTTTGATGAAAGAAGTACATAAAGAAGTATGTAACCCTCACATGAATGGTTACATGCTAGCTAAGAAAATTATGAGGCTAAGGTATTACTAGTCAACGATGGAAGGCAATCGTATCAAACATGCCAAGCATTGTCACTTATGCTAAGTTTATGTAAATAAGATAAATGCCCCACCTCAAGAATTACACATGTTCTTTGTACCATGGCCATTTTCAATGTGGGCATAAACGTCATTAGCTTGATTACTCCAAAAGCATCCAATGGGCATTGCTTTATATTAGTCACCATTGACTACTTTAGTAAGTAGGTTGAGGCCTTATCCTATTCAAGTGTTACTAAAGGGGTAGTGGTTAAGTTCATCCAGAACTAATCATCACTGACAACTGTACAGATCTCAACAATAAGCTTATGTCAGAGTTGTGTCAATAATTTAGGATCATTTACACGAAATCTAAAGCTTATTGACCTTAAATGAATGGGGCTGGTGAAGCAGCCAACAAAAATCTCAAGTGGATAATTGAAAAAAAGGCTGTTACATATAAGGATTGGCATGAGATGTTGTTGTTTGCACTTATGGCCTATCAGACTACCATTAGAACATTGATTGAATTAACATCTTACTCTTTAGTATATGGTACTGAAGTGGTGTTACTAGTACAGGTTGAGATCCCATCCCTTAGAATGCTATTAGAAACCCAGTTAGATGAAGTCAATTGGGTAAAGAAATACATTGAGTGGCTGAATTTGATTGACGAGAAAAGATTGACAGCCTTGTGTCATAATTAGTGTTACCAAGAAAGAATAGCTTGAGCTTTCAACAAAAGGGTACGGCTTCAGAACTTTAAAAAGCTTGATATAGTTTTTAGAAAGGCTCTCCCCAATGCATAAGACTCTAGAGGAAAATTCACTCCCAGTTACAAAGGCCGTTATATTGTGAAGTGAGTGTTACTAGGAGGGGCTTTAATTTTGTCCTAGATGGATGGTCTAAAATTAAGAGACCTTGTAAATGTTGACTTTGTAAAGTTGTACTACCCATGAAAATTAATGGAAATTTTTACCTCGAACATGACAATGCCAGTCATCTTGAAAGTTATTATGGTCTAATTTTCATCTTCTACAAGCAAAGTTGGTATCCTTAGTAGTTGTTGACATTAGGATCATCTCCATCCCTTTTTCCTACTCCATCAAAAGGTCCAATTCCCTTACTCCATTTAAACGAACCCATACACTAAAAACACAAGAATGAGATATAGAACATCGATAATTAACAAAACTCTTTAAAATACTTTATTACAGATTGATCCCCCTTGATGGGGAGTTTTATTATCTATTTTTCAGGGAAAAGCGAAATCCAAATGGGCAATCACCTCATAACAGATATTTACTAGTTAGGGATGAGGGTTTTAGTTCATAACGTTCTAAAAAGACAATCAATTGATGGATAAAAACAGTAGGTGGCATTTTGTATCGGGTTAATTTCCATGACTTCTCTAAAGTACCTGCAAAGTCTCAGGGGCTCCGTGCCTAAATCAATTAGGTTGATGATAAGGGATCAAAAATAGAATTCATTTCAAAGAATGAGTTAGTTAGTTTTGATAGGACTTTTCAATGAAAGATTTGATAGTTTGGGTGCTATTGGCAAGACCAGGTAAGGACTCCTATACGATGTTCACATATTAGTTTTTGAACATTGCATTTTCATTTACACTATATCTCCTTAGATAGTTACCAGTATTCGCGATTCTTTCTCTTAACAGTCTTTTGGGTAGAGTTTATAGCTAGCCTATCGAGCGCTTACCCTTTGTACTATCTTTCGGGTATTAGCTAGCCTCTAAAGGCACTATCCCAACTCATTTCCCTTAAGGTCTTAGCCACCAACCAATCCTCCTTTTAGAGTTTTTAACAAACCTATAGGGCACTTCCCTTTAGTCTCTCCTTCTTAAGATCTCAGTGAGCCTATAGGGCGCTTTTCCTCACGAATTTCTTTAATCAAGCTTATAAGGTGCTTCTCTTCAACAAATTCTTTTAGTAAGCTCGTGGGGAAATTTCCTTTACCAATTTCTCTCAAGCAAGCCTATAGGGCACTCCCTTTTATCATTAATTGCTTTTAGTAAACTTGTAGGCTGCTTCTTCTAAAGACAATTAAGGGTTGCTAGTCCTAGTCCCTAAGAGATGCTTCTACCTTAGTTAGTTAGTTTAGAATAGTATGACTAGGTTTTCCAAATCGATTCTAATTTAAGGTTGCTAGTCCCCTAGAGAAACTCTCGCTTAGGTTAGTTAGCTTAGAGTAACATGATCTGGTTTTCTAAAATTAATTCCAATTTAAGGTTGCTAGTCCCCTAATGACTAACAACGCTCCTGCCTAGGTTAGTTAACGTAGAATAGCACAACTGGGTTTTCCAAATCAATTCCAATTTAATGTTGCTAGTCCTTGAGTGACGTTCTCACTTAGGTTAGTTAGCTCATAGAGGTACTGCCATGTTTCATTTTTCTCCTTAGATTCTTAGCCAGCTCAAGGAGCACATCGCCTAGGTTAGTTAGCTCATAGGGGTACAACTAGGCTTCAATTCCTCTTTTGATTTCTTAGCTAGCTCTTAGAGCGACTCCTCTCTTAGTATCTCCTCTCTCTTTCACCTTTCACTATTCATCAAATCCCTAGTGGACCAAACCTAAGACAATTAACTAATTGTAGCACTTCCTAGGACAAATTCCACTCTTAAGGTAAAAATAGTGTCTCTTTTGTCTTTATGACAAAGTTTTGCTTGAACTTCACCATAAAGAAGGATAGTTGTAGACACCTCATTTTTGTTCTCTTTTATTTTTATTTTTTTAAAATAGAGTAAGTGATTCTAATTTAGAAAAAATACAAAAAATAGAAAATTTAGACAAAAGTATAAAAAATAAAAAATTACAAAACAAAAAAATAAAAAAAATTTAGAAAAAGTACAAAAACTAGAGAATTTAGAAAAATCACAAAAAGTGGAAAATTTAAATAAGTTTTAGTGTTTTAATAATAAGTTTTTTAATTTTAATTAGAAGAGTAATGTTGGGCCTGGACTTAGATTCAAATTTAGCCTAGATAAATCTTATCCATATGTGCAATTTGATTGCACGCATAAATAAGGCACATACCAATAGCCTAACGGTAAAGCACCTAGACATTACATTGGATTTAACTTAAGGTCCTGTGTTTGAACGTCACCAAAAGCATAAAATGCCCTTTGTCTTTTTTCATAACACATACATGACATATTACCATGTGTTAGGAATTTATTGTGCTATGTCTCTTAACATGTGGCACTAGGTGATTGGACCATAGTTGAGATGGCGTTATGTGAGCGTTACTTCAACATTTTCGTCCATGTATCAAGTCATGTAGCGTGTCACGTGGCATGACATGTGTCCTTGATATGTCAATTGCCTTACATATCAACTGCTACGTGTCATGTCAGGACATGTGTCATGATGCCATAGGACTGTGTAGTTGACGTGGCGCCGTATCAGTGCTACGTCAGCAACTCTTTCCCTCACTTTCCTCCCTTTTCCTTGATTTGAGCTTTTTAAATTAATTTGAAGTTTCCCTTCGATATTTTAGGCAAGAACATACATTTGGGACACATTTTTTACCAGGAATTAACTTCGATTGGCACTCAATCCCAAGATTCAAGCTAAGCCGTCCTCCCCCATTCAACCTCCAATTATTTATTTCCATCCTCAATTCGAGCTCTAACACTATAAGTAAGAGCTTAAACAAGTGTTTAGACATACAATCAATCGATTCTCACTTCCAATCTCAACTCTCAAACTCTTTCTCTCTCTACCATCATCAATCCTCTCTTTCTCTACACTTCTCTCTCTTTAGCCACTTTTGAGCAAATTCACTACCCCTAATAACTCCCCCTTGACACAAGCTTTAAAACCTAGCCTTCCCCTCACTTCACTGTGCCTCCTAGTCATGTCACCAATCCTCTACCATTGAAACCTTCCCATTACTATGATCTCTCTTGGAAATCCCTACACCCAGCTACCATCAAGTATAACCAACACCTCCATGAGCATCACCATACTCCATAACCTCGAACCTAACTGCCCTTACACACTCAGCCACCACCCAAGACAACCACCGAGACCACCCATCTTCGATAACCACCCTAACCACCTCAACTCTCCATAGTAGCCTCCCTATCCCCCCACCCAATCTAATTCAAAAATCACAATACCATCTTCAGCACTTCATTTCGACATTAGAATTGATCAGAGAAGCCTCTTGTAGCCGTTGCTTTCACCTCCTAGGTAAGACCCACTCTAAACCCAAGTTTGACTTGAAGACCCGATTTAGATCCATGTACCGACTCAATTGAAGCTCGGTTTGACCTGCATACCTAACTTCAATTCGGTTTAGCCTTCATTTTGTTTTTATTTCTCGTTTTGCAATTTTTATTTATTTATTGTAAATTAGATGCAATCATAAATCTCAAAAGAAAAAAAAAGGGAAAAAAAAGATGGAACAAAAAATGAAAAAGAAGAGTAGTTTTTATTTATTTACTTTATTGATTAAATAAAAAATAATAATAAAAAGAGCAAAAATTAGGTGAAATAAAGAAAAATAAAAAAATTTGTTTTATAACTTAGAATATTTTTTTTAGATAAATAAAAATCAACCTTATTTTCAAAATTAGGACCTTTAAAATTTTCAAAATTCTAATAAACAAAGTTTATGACCTTTTTTTAAAGTTTCCTTAAATAAATTAAATCAAATCAAAAAGTAAACTTAGGCTGTTTTCTTAAAATAAAATCAACAAACACACTAAATTTTACAAAGAAAGAACTATATACATATAATCCTGAATAGCGGATACATAGGTATCTCCAAGGTGATGTAAAAAATGAAAAAATTAATCTTTCCACTTTAGTAGAGACAAAAGATTTTCATTTATTTTGTGTCAATTATTTAATGGTGATTTCAGAGAAGTTAAATCCTAATTTTGGAAAGTTGATGGCACTCTTAAGGATTTAAAAGAACCTAACCCTTGGACTTGATTTTCTAGTTTTCAAGACCGTTTAATAAAATTGGTTTTATCGAAATATGTTAAGCCCTATTTTGGTTTTTCTTAATTTAACCAATATTAAGCTAAACCTAATTAATATAAGTTACTCAACATAAAATTAAAGACAAACATTTTTCTTTAAAAAATGTTTAGAAAAAATAATTTGGAATTGCCAACTAGTATAATTGGTAAAAAAGTCAAATTAGGGTTTTCAAAGCCACTAGTTTGTGAATATTCTAGAAAATTAATTTTTTTTAGAAAATTTAACTATAAAATCAAGATTCAAAGACTAACTTACTAAGACTAAGTTAATATGTAAAAAAAAAAAAATTCTAATGGGTCTTTATTTTTATAATTTTTCTAAAGATGCCAAGATATGCAACATTATACAAAAATGCAATTAAAATGAATTTTTTAATAATTTTTATTACGAATTTTCAAAATAAAATTTTTTATATTTTTATAGTTGCCTTAGAGGTGTTACGTACCCACTAGTTAGAATCAAATCAACATGTCCTTTTTTAAAAAAAAAATTTAGTGGGTTGATTCTTTTAAATTTGAAAAATCGAACTAGATTTACGTTATTTAACGATTTATTATTTTTAAAAAACCTAAAAAGATCTAACTATGTGAATCTCTTTTTAAAAAACCTAACTAACTAAATCTTTTGAAAAGATTCCAGTTAAGATTTTTATTTTTTTAAAAAACTATTATGTGCTAAAAAATTTATTTTTCTAAATCCTTAAATACAAGATTTATGCGAATTTACTAAGATAGGCAATTTAAATACATGTCTTTATTAAAGACATGAATCTCGAAAAAGATATGTATTTATATCTAAAAATGCTATTTTTATGAAAAAGATGCAATTTTTATGGAAAACTGTTATTTAATCTGATGCAATTTAAATAAAGTATAATATGATTGTGATTTATGAAGGAATTACTTCCTAAAACAAAATAAACCTACATTAGAAGACAAAATAAAATTAGTAAAATAACATCACTAATTAAATAATTCAACTAAATAAATAAATAAAATAATATTAAAATGAATGAATAAATAAATAACTCACTCACATGGGTTTGATTCAAGAGAAAAATTACATGGGTCATAGGAGTGGAACTGCAGATCATTAGGGAGTTGTTGATCGTATGGAGTTACATAGAGCTTTAGAGTTGCTATTGTAGTCATGCGTATGATCATACATCGGGGTAAAGTATGGACTACTGTTTGTCGAGCTACTGTGCATGGAGCATGTGTGTCAAGTTATAGTAGACTACTATTTGTATGGAGTGTGTATGTTGTAGCAATTGTAACGTGTGCGTGTGGAGCTGTTTGTGTGTATTGGGTTGTTCGCTACTATGTACGTATAGTGTAATTGGGACTCATAAAATTGTGTTGGATTGTATAGTGTGTTGGACTTGTGCACATGAGACCATGTCGAACTGTGTAGTGTGTTAGACTTAGTGCTGTAGGACATGTGAAGGGTATGTGTGGATTATGCAGTGCGCGTAAGTGGTATGTACAGCTGTTTGGATTGGGAGAAGGTTTGGTAAAGACGAGGATAGCATTTGGGATTGGAGTTAGGGAGAAATTGTGACCATATATGGGACTTAAAAGAAATTCTCTTTATGATAGGCGAATTCCATTATTTATAAACTATAAATTTAAATCTTTTAAATTTTTTGTTGTGAAGATTTAATCTCAATAAAACTTAATAAATCTAATTTTCATAAGATATGACAATATCCACTTTAGATTTGTTAATTTCTCAAATTATCTAATCATGATTCAATCTAATCCATTCTCGAATTCTAGAAGCCCCGTATTTTATTTGGCCTTTCTATCTTGGGCTCGACTCAGTCTAACTTGTTTTAAATTAACTACGGCTTATAGCCCAAAATACATATGCTAACCATTTAATAAATCCTAAGTATATTTTAATTAGTTCAACTAAAATATTTTCAAATTGGATAAAAATTTACTTTATACTTTACCAGACTATTTTTAAAAAATATTTTTTTAATGAAGCTCAATTATTTAAAAACCTTAATTTTCTAAATGGCACGTATATTTCCAATTATAGCCTATCTGACCCTAAACGATTGACCGACTCAACTTGGATATTTTTTACACTGTGTATTTTTTTTATTTTTGGATTTTTTTTTTCAATTCAATTTTTCAAATTTTTTTTTTATTTTTTTGTAAACCTAGCCCAAAAGTAAAAAGACTGAAATTAAGATAAAATGTGGTAAAAATAGGTTGTCTACAAAAAACCATTAGTTAAGTTATAACTAATCTATACAATTGGTTATAATTTAACTCTTTTTCCCGACTCCGGTCAAGTAGTGACTCCAAGACGTTTTAAAAATAAAAGAACCGTTTTTTTTAAACCTTAGTAAAGGATCAATATTAAACAAGTAGGGTTTAATATTGATCGGTTTAAAAAAAAAACCTTATTTATAAAAATTGGGAAAAATCAGGCTCGATAGCCATTAATTCAAGTTCTTAAGTTAATGGGTTTCGATTAAAATTTAATTAAAAAATAGATGCAACTTGCTAGAATTTAGATGAATAATAGGTCAAAATGCATTCCTTGATCTTTGTTGTAACTTAAAAACACACTTTGAAGCTTCAATTTTAACTGGGGAAGTTCGAATAATGGAAAATTAATTCAGAGGAAAATCTGGGTGTTAAAGCTTTCTCCTAATTTCAAATCTCATTTTGACCCTCTAAATGATTGTATCTAGACAAGATATGAATATGGATTGAAAGTACTCCAAGTTCACTTTGTGATTTTGCCATTAATTTGGTGAAATTGCAAAGAAAAAGAGATCAAAAGTGAGCTATCTAGACATGTGTCATACAAGAAAACAAAGGAATCGGTGAGAATATGAAAAAAAATTCTAATGTTAGCCAATCGGTAGTTGATACGTAGTGTTTTAAGAAAAAAAGAAACAAAGAAAAGGAAAAAAGGTGTGCAAAGCGCTTACTACATGTCTCAAACCCTTAACCTAGTGGAAGCATGTGCTTGTTTGCTTGAGTTGCTTTCTTGTGAAGTATGGAATTCAATTTTATTCAAGCTAGTTTGTTTGAACTAGCCTTAAATGAAAAAGGGTTAGTTTAAACCTCATTGAACCAGTTACAAAATCTTCTTTGAGCAAGTCTATTGAATTTATATTAAAATTAATTTCCAAAATGAGTCTAATTTAACGGTTTATGAGCTTTGATGTAATGATCTAACAATTATTCAAAAATTATTTTTCTCATAAATCCATCAATTTAAGTCGGATCGAAGTGCCGTTTGAAGTTATGATCAACTTAAATTAATCTCATTTCTATTTTCCAAAAATAATTAACATCAACTATGGTTTGGATATTAATTTTTTTTAAAAAATTAATATTCTTAAATATAGCTCAAAACCGTTAAATTGTATATTTGTACTTTGATTTTATTCAACTCTAAAATCCTAAAATGACCCAAGACCTTAAAAAAATAACCTGTTTTCCTAAATTTAATTTTTTAGTATTTCTTCAAAATTTTCAATATTTTTGTATTTACTTAAATTTTCTCTTTTTTTTTTGTATTTTTTCAATTAAAACCCTATCTTAAAAAATTTCTAAAAATACAAAAGAACAAAAATAAGGTGTCTATATACATCATCCAAGTTAATTCTTTGATGAGCTTGATGATAAGCTCTTTTCTAAGGATGCTAAGTAGGATAATTTGCTGGATTAAGTCGATTTTCATAGCGACCGGCCTAAGGCGCTCTTTCTAGTTGTTCTTCTATCTCATAGAACTCTTCATCACCACTTTCTTCTCCCACCACTTCCATCTTACAATTTGTCCTTTGATTTACTCCTCTCTAACTTGAGCATTATAAGTTGGTTGGACTTCTACTTTATGCCAAACACCAACATGATGCTGATTCAGTCTATAATCAACTTGGTTCTTGTTTGGAATAACTTCATTAGCATGATCATGAGCTTAATGCACTCCTTTTACATGTTCTATAGCTACTGCGCTAGCATTATGGTCAACATGTTTCCTAATAACTCAATAAGGCAATCCATTCACATATCATTGGATCTTAGCATTTGCTATGTTTTGATAAGTGCGCAAAACCACACACTTATTTGAAGGATTTCTCTAACAAATATATGTGATTTAATAGAATTTTGAACCAAAGTGTATGAATTTTCATTAAAATCACATATTATTTCTTAACATAAGTGTAATTCATATTTTTTGTTTTAGTAGTCAAAAGTTATGTTTATTTGAAGAATTTAAGCTCTTTGTGCTTGTTCTTGTAGGTCTTGGGGCTACCATGCCCCCACATGAGAAGCCTAAAACAAATAAAAAAAGAAGGAGATGAAGACATGGAGTAGGAACTACTAGCTTAACGGTAATCCTAACTACTACTAAACCAGCGTCTAAAATGAAGCCTTTGCAAGTATTACAAAGAGTGGACCATACAGTCCTAACAATGGTCTTAGTTATCATCTTAACGGTATCTGCCGTCATACTGGTAGTATTGTCAAGTTGGTACCTTCCTGATATAAAAAGCTACAATTCGTAGCTCATTTTAAGACGCAATTTTTCTTTCTTTTTCAACTTTCTTTCTTCTTTTCTCTCTAGGGTTTTTAAGGTTTCAACTTTCTAAGTTATTTCAAGTTAGATTTAGTATAGATTAAGTTAGTTTTAGCAGATTCCAACCCTAGGATGCATGAAAAAACAACATTCCAATATGGATTAAAATTAGAACGCCTCTTGTTAGGTGATTTCTCTCTTTACCTAATTTCTTGTTGTTTTGGGATATTGTTTAACTTTGTAATCCTATTGTATTCATGAAGATTATGAATTTTTTAATGTTAATGGATTAATATATGGTATTTGTGTTGTTTATTGTGATTGTGTGTTACATGGTTTATGGGTTTCAAGCATTGAACATGTATTTCACTTGTGAAGGGATGTGTATAGATTGGGATTATGTGTGAAGCATGATTTCTAGTCATTTCCATGCTTGTTTAACTTGGATTAATTGTTGATACATGTTGATTTGGTTAAGACATGAACAATAGAAGAACTCAAACATCATGCCTCTTATTAATTCATTTACTTGGTTCTTAATTGTAATCATTGGAGTGTTGGAATCCTGTGCTTTGTTAAATTAGGAGTTGTTCTTAAATTTAGATAGTCTGATGGAAATAATATTTTTATCCTCTTTGGTGTTGCAATCACTTATTTATTCGCATTAAGCTAATTGTTGAGTTTTGTTTAATAAAAGAATCAAATTTTGTTTGGCCTACCTAGATATGAATAGTATTAAAATTGTTGAAAGCTAGCATACCATTCTTTTGGTAAATACAGCTTTAGAGCTCATCCTATACTACTAATCGATCGGTATGCTTGTCGAAATTTTCGTAGTTTCCATAAGTTTTTATCAAAATTTGCAAGCTTAATTGTTAGTAGTATATTGATTCCACTATTTTAAAAAGGAGTTAATTTTTTCCAATTAGTTTATGACTTGTGAAAGTGGTGAATGTGATACCATGTTTACACTTGGGTCTTAACCAATTCATACAGCATTGCTCAGTCTCTCGGCTTTACTTAGAACCTTAAGCTCTGATACGAAGAGGATATAAAAGCACATAAGGCATGCCTCAGAAAGGGCTTGCTATAGTGTAAATAGGTCATCCGAAGAAAGGTAAGTGTGGTTTCAAGTGGAAAAACACAAAAAGAAAGGATTAAGCCTTAGGTGCTACTCGTAAATTTGACTCACCACTCAAGCACTTACAAACCAATACCTTATCGGATGTGACTCACCAGTTCAAGACAACAGGTTGCTCACTGACACAACCTTGCTCAATCATTACTATGAGATATAGGGTTAAAGTTCTTATGAAGGAGATGAAAATTCAGGTATTTGATTAACAAAATCGGGAAGATTCTGACTATATCAAATGCCATATAAGGGTATTTATACCTAGAAATCCCTAGGGTTACATAATACACGAATTTACTAAAAAGGGTAAAATATTGTACACAAAAGTAGGACAAATTTGTAAGCCTTCTAACAATAGAATATCCTCTATTAGGGGTATGATTGGAAATGTGCCATTATAGGAGAGGCCGGTAGTCTGTTACATAACTAACTTGATTGCACAAGGATAATATTGGTAGCCTTGGATATCTTGGTTAGCTTAGAGGATTTCTATGTTGGTAGCTCGGGGGTATCTTTTCCATGACCATTCATTCGGTAAAGGAAGAGATCCTGGGAATAAGTCAGAGAGTAAAGTTGGCATGTTTTAAGCAGCTCATCATCTTTTGTCCTTTTCTTGACAAGGAGGCAAATTGGTCAATAGTAGTGTTATGCCCCAAAAAGGTGAAGTCGTAACAATCCAACCAGGTGAGCCATCCTAAGATAAAAACTGTTATCACAGTAGTTATCTTAGACCTAGTTTACACCAAGCGTACTTGACTCTACCCCTTTAAAGCATTCAATTCAATACCCGTTTGATATAAATTTGTATAATAATCCTTTGAAATAATTTATAATAATAAACTTATAATTTGACCTTATAAAAGAGTGACAATAAATCCCACAAGTACCTATCATTTGACTTACAAACCAAAATACTGAAAACTATCAAGCCCTTTTAGGAGACTTGTATAGTTTTTCTTAAAAGATAAAAAGTTAATACTAAGTCCAATATCTAGCCATTTCTTGTTGCATCTCACTTCCTATACTAGTTTACTAGTATGTTGGTGTTGGTTAGGCACTTGTAATCCATTTGAAACCTGTAAAACAAACTATAGGAGAATGAGCGATAACTTGTGTAGTAAGTAGGGTAGAGACAGAAGTATGCACACAGCACATCACAAGTAGGGTTTTTAATTAAGTTGGTTAGATGCAACGCATGTATAAGCAAATACCATCGCACGACATTATCCGGTCCATTGTGAGATCAGAGAAATTTCGCTCGCTCTAATCTGGGTTGAGGAGATTGATGTTTCACACTTCATGAATCAAGACCAAACTAGGGCTTGTGTAATGGAGAACACCCTCCTTCCTTAGCTATCTTCAAACCATGGCTCCCAACCTTTTCGCAACCTCTTCTCCTGTCACTTAGTTCAATTAAGGGTAGGAAAAGGACCATTTCAGTTATCCTCATCGAAAGGAGTTCGTGTTTAGCCCAAGGATCCTAACCATTACCTCTAGTGGGTTACAATGCATATCAAGTTAGATGTTAAGTCGAGTTTGAGTTAGTTCATTTTTAGGGTAATCAATGAAACTTAAACAATTCAAGTATAATATTCATGGAATAATCATAACATGGAGCTTACCTCCTACCATAGCAAATCGACACTTAACCACATATGCTACATACGTACAACCAGTTAATAACAATCACAAGTTAATACATACTAAAATCCCTAGATATTTTGAAATAATATCCCCAAATGCTGTGAAGCATTAATCCCATTTACCTGTCTTGATGTTTACTTCAGAAAACTCATATTGTCAATAGTTTGATCACTAGGAGGCCCTATATATACAAAACCTAAATTCAGTTTTCGTAATAGTTACGAAAACATTTTATCTAAAACGGTTATATATATAAGAATATATTATCACTATAATATATAGTCTTATTATATATATATATATAGAGAGAGAGAGAGAGAGAGTTAAGTTATTAATTATTAATAATATACGTAATTTATACTATTACGTATTATATATCTTTTTTATTGTATCAAATCGTACTTTTAATTAGTTAAATCATATTTCAATTCCGATAAGGTTATCATAATACATACATTTTAGTAATACTATAGAGTTATAGATTATATTACCTAAAATTATTTGATTTTAGTAAAAATAGTATCGTTGAGTTTATACAGACCTAAGGACACGTATTACGGGTCTTATTTCTAGAGATGACTTTTAACGGGTAATTCGAGTTTTTAACATAGTCATATGTTTATAATCAAATATTCTTGTACTATATGTAATTTACGTTATTAAATCATATTTTACCTAATTTGTCAATATAACCCTATAATATAAGTATTATCTAACCTTAATACACATATAATATATTTCGGTTAGTAAAATATCATTAAATATATTAAAAATACATTTTTTATCTAATCTAATCAATATACAAACACATAGTTTTTATTTAACTATTTATCATTTTTTAACCTATTATTACTAAAATTGAGTATCGATTTCTTATTTAAGCTATTTTACTACGTAAATTTGTAATAAATAGCTCAGGTTACCAAATAATTCTCCAAAAATTTTTATAGACTCCTAAAAATATGAGAAACTCAACTAGTTCTTGATTTCAAGTTTTCGATCGATCGTCTATATATTTGGATTTACGATTTTACCCTTAAATTATCTTAAATTACTTAATTATAATCCTTTTTGCACTAAATTGATTTCAACCTGTCCCAACATTATTATTATTCACTAGAAATCAGTACATGTCCATTTCATCATTTAATTTCATAATTTCCTATTTATTTCACAATTTCAGCCTATTTTGGAGCTATTTTTAGGCTGAAAAATACAATAAATACTAAAAATATTCAAATAAAAAATTAGGCTACATAGATATTATCTATATATCATGTATATCCTACATGAAAATTTTGAGTTAGAAACTACATCATTTAGTGTATTTATTTTGAAAGTCAAAATTTAGATAAATAGTGACTTTATTAAGCATGTACATAAAATAATTATAATTTTACAAACATAAAATTACAACTTGAAATTATATCTAAAATAACCTATATATAATTTTTTTCATAATTTTATGACTTAATTTAATATTTTTAGAAATTATAAAAAAAAAAACAGGGCAGTAAATTGACTAACCTGTTCATCAGTACTCCAGCCACCATTGGCTGATGAGGGTATGTCGGCCGGCAAGGGCATTGGTGGTGCTCCATGGTAGTTACAGAGTGTTACAGCAGATCAAAGTTTCGTCTAGGAACTAGCTAGGCTCGATTCTTGCTCTGTTTTTCTTATTTTTTTTTAAATATTTTTTTGAAATTTTTTTAGGTGTTTTTGGTTACTAAAATCTTAATTCTAAGTCCTAATATCCTATTTATAGTTTTTTAGGTCAATTCTTAGCTATTAAGTAATTTTTTTTTATTTATTTGGTTATTCTTTTAAGGAATTTGCAAGTATAAGGTGTCAAATTTTTATTTAATTACTTTTGATGTAGTTGGTTATTCTTTTAAGCTGCTCAACATTTAATCCAATCATATTTCATGTTGTTTCTTTTTTTTTTTATAATTTTTAGATGAAATTTTAGGGTATTTTGGTATTTTATATTAGTATTTAATCATTTCGGTAATATACGCGTATATATAACATATATATATCATACATGTAATCATGTTTCTAGAATATCTTTTATTTTTAAGATACTTTTCCCATTTAATTTTGTGATTTTATTGTTTATTATGCATAATTATATAATTTTAGGTTAATTTACAAGTATATTTATTATATACCGAGTATATTCATAAAAATACTTATATACTCATATAGTATATTATGCTATATTATTTTCTTTTAGTGCCTAATTAACTTAACTATAAGTCATCGTTGCATTCTGAGCTTAGTTTTAAGAGTTTTGATCAGTTTTACACTATAATGATTAATGACACTTCTAAAGCTAAAATTGAGATATTTGGTCATTATTTTTTAAATCTAACCTTACTGGGTTATTTCAATTAACTTTTCTAACTAAGTGGTAAAGTTTAGGCTAAATCGAATAATTTTTCTTAAAAGCCCTAAATTTAAGTACGATTATCCTAAATTCAACTTTGGGATCTTATATGAAGTAAATTATCACTATTTAGATTGTATTCTTTATACTCTTATTATATTATGGATTTCCAAACGTACGAGAATTCCCCGATTAGGGTTATCAAGTTTCTTGTAAGTTTTTAGCCAAACCGATTTACTTTCCTAAATGCTCTAGATCGACTATTGACCCTAATTGTATAAGGATAGGGTTTTATCCTAATACTCAGATTTTCATGTCTTGATTGCTAATTTATGGGATATTACAAGTAGTGTGAGATTAGCTCGATAAAAGAGGTTGACTTCAGTTGGAGTTAGGCAGCAATTGAGAATTCGTTGAGCCATGATGGCCAAACCCTTAACTCTAGAACTTGTGATTATCATATGACAAGCAAGTGCATAGTATAATAAAATGAACGTGAATCTAAGTATCGATCCTATGAAGAACCATACATGTGAGAACCTTGGATTATTCGTAATTTACCCTATATCACCAATTATAAAACTTAACAATTGATAGAATGTCAACGTCTTACTCAAGCACGTCTTAAAGGCTTGCAGGGTCTTATAAGGAGGATCCTATTTGCTTAGCTTGGCTAAGATGAACTCCAATACCAAGAAGGCCTAAAGATAAACTCATTGAGTGCCCAGCTTGAATATACTTTACTCTACTTAGTCCCTTACCCATATGATGAGTACCCTAATGTCGACTTGTTGTGTGTTGAGAACTTTGATGCTGCTTGGCTTAATGCCAATAAACCAAGTGTCGACCTACCGTACGTTGAAGACTTGAAAGTCAACCTCTCTACTCCTTTCTCTTACCAACTAGTTGTTATAGCTAAACAACTCAAGCCCAGCATTTCTTTGTCTCACCTATGAAAGGAATAGTAATGCACCACCTCTTTTTACTTTTTCTAACATTGTACTATATTCTCCTTTTCTTACTTATCTTATTTACCCCTTTTTACATGTACTAGGTTTCCTATTTCTTATATTACCCTTTATGAAATTTCACTCATTGCTTTTGTAGCCTTAAGGACTACTATAAATAGTCCTTTATCTTGTAGTTGTAATCATCTTACATTATTATGAATGAATATTCCTTTCCTATTCTTACGAGATAACCTTCTCCAAGTGATAACCCTCATACTCTTATCTAATCTTGTTGTAGCTCGAGGTTAGTGGTGAGTAAGCCTTAGTTTTAACTTGTGCATAATATCAAGTAGACGCTAAGTCGTATAGTATTCCTTAGTAAGTTATAACCGCAGAGCAGCTTCATGAAGCTACTTATAGTGTGTGCTTGCTAACCATCCTCTTTTCTTCAATATCTTGAAAGACTCATTCATAATTTCTACAGTAAGCCCTAGTGATAATGGAACTCTTAGGTACATCATACTTATTTTAGTATAAAAGCTTGAGGTTTCGACCAATAGCTGAGCATTTGTAATGATCGATTCTTATGAATAGATTATACATTCTGTTGTACTTTGTTTTCCCACTACAAAACAGAGTAAGTGTGAAGTTACTTATTTGGTGTAGTGTTTAATCGTATTATGTTGAGTCTTTGTTGGGTGGAGACTTTGTTGAAGTTCTGTTAGAAGAATGTCGAATCTTAGTATTCAAGGAGAGATTGCAGATGTAGAAAGTGGTGCTCTTCGTTGTGGTTGTATCGAACAACAAACCCCTTAAACCATGGACAAAAAGATACAGAACCTTATTGCCATTATGACTAACTTGGTTGTAATCATGTAAAGATTAGTAAAAGCTCGACCTCAAGAAAGAAATGTTGAATGAGAATGAGGTGTACGAGATAGGCCGAGAGGGCAAGGTTTGGAAATTTGAGCTTCTAGTGCTATGAATGCACCACAAGTGCAACCTATCCGAGTTAAAGGATGTATACAAAGAAAACTTGAATTAAGAGAAGTTGAGGACGTAAAAGATGCTGAAGATGTGGATGTGCAGTTTGCTAAGTATGACGAGCATGAGCATTGAGCTCTTCGAGGGACTAAGCACATCAAAGTTCAAGTTCCGAGCTTCTCTAGATATGGTAATGTTGATGAATATATAGACTGGGCAGAAAAGATTGAGAAGATATTTAATCTATATGATTATGAGGGTGCAATGTGAATTCGAGTAGCTACCTTAGAGTTTTCTACATATGTAGCAATGTGGTGGAAGAAGTTGCAAGCCATATGTCAACGAGCTTGATGCAAAATACGAACTTAGAATGAGATGAAGTGAGTTTTGAGGAGTAGATTTATTCCTAAGTAATATAAATAAGATACTTTCTGATGTGTTCAAAAACTCAAATAGGGTAGTTGGATTATGGATGAATTTATCCAAGAGTTTCAATTGCTAATGATTTGATGTGACTTTGATGAGGTAGAAGGGAGAACATCGCAAGATTCATTTCTGGTTTGCAATTGAGATTAGAAACATTATAAAGGTACAGAGACCTAGGAGTCTTGATGAGACTATCCGAATTGCCTAAAGAGTTGAAAGGTAGAGGTAAAGTTAGCTTAGCTGAGCTCCAAGTAGCCGACCTAGTATCCTAAGCAAACTTAGCATGTCAAGCCAACCTGGATATCACGAAGTCCAATATAGTTTTGAGGTGGGCCACTAAGGTCAAGCTGTAAGCAAACCTGATGAGGGCCGAAGTAAGGCTATGGCCAAAGAGCTTAAGGTTATGAAGGACTAAGGTTAAAGCTCAAGACAAAAGACCTAAGAAATTAAGTGCTTTAAGTGTCTCAGCTCCGGATATGTTATTAGTTAGTGTTCGAACAGACATGTGATGACCATTAAGGGTGAGACCTCATAGATTGAGGTGGAGAGTGCAAGTGAAGGAGAAGAGGTAGTAGATGTTGAGCCTCCATCGGATGAGTTTCAAGAGGATTCTAACTCCCTAACCCGACCTAAACTTGGGGAATATTGTACGGTTCTCTGTAGATCCCTCAATGCTATTACTACTAACGAGAATGAATAAAGAGACAATCTCTTCTATACGAACTGCTACGTAAATGGAAACTTTTGTGCCCTCAATGTTGATGGAGGAAGCTATGCTGGTGTCATAGTACAAGGAGTTATGAAGGCTCTAAAGTTGCTGACCTCTTCTCAGCCCCACCCTTACAAGATCCATTAGCTTAACAAGAAGGGAAGACTTCCTATTACTGAGCAAGTCAGAATATCGATCTCTATTTGTGATAGATATAAGGAGAAGGTGTTGTGTGACGTTCTACCTATGTATGCCTCAGACATACTTCTTGGCTGACCTTAGTTATTTAATTTGTCAGTACTTCATGAAGGGTATCGAAATACATACATGTTCTGGGATGGCAAGAAAGTAGTATTGACCCTAATGAGCCCTAAAGAAGTTCAGGAATCCCAAGTTAAGATATCTAAGCCCTTATAGAAGAAGTCTTTGGTGATTTCTCGAGTTGGATTTGCTAAGGCCATTAAGTCTAAGGAGAGTGTCTTTTTTATTGATCAGGAGGTTGCTTGAGTTGAGAGAGGTTGGACCATTACCAGTTGAGGTGTAAACCCTACTTCAAAAGTATGTTAACTTATTTCTTGACAACTTACCAAAAGGCTTACCCCTATCAAAGGCATCGAGCATTACATTGACCTTTAACCTAGATCAACTCTTCCCAACAAACCTGTCTATAGGCTTAATCTAGAACAGGCAGTTGAGCTCAAGAGATAATTAGATGGGTTGATTAATTGGGGTTACGTCAAAGAAAATATGAGCCCTTGTGCTATGCTAGCTGTACTTGTACCAAAGAAGGACTCTTAGTAGATGTGCATTGATGGTCGAGCTATCAATAAAATCACTATTAAGTACAAGTATCCAATACCTCGATTGGATGACATGCTGGTTTAATTATAAGGTGCACAAATCTTCTCAAAAGTAGATTTGAAGAGTGACTACTACTAGATCCAAATGAGACCTAAGGATGAGTGGAAAACGGCTTTCAAAATGAAGGACGATCTCTTTGAATGGTTATTGATGCCCTTTAGACTCACCAATGCCTCAAGCACCTTCATGTGACTTATGAATCATGTTTTAAAATCAATGATTGGTAGGTATATTATAGTTTGTTTTAATGACATTTTGGTGTGTAATATCGACTTCCCATCTCATGTTCAGCATTTATGTCTCATGTTTCATATTCTTTGACTTGAACATTAATTTGGCAACTTGAAAAATGTGTGTTCTGCTAAAACAAAGTTGTATTTCTCATATATGTAGTGTTTGCTGGAGGTATCTGAGTTGACGGCGAGAAGGTTAAAGTTATTCTTGAGTGGCTAATGCCAACTTATGTAGTAAACATGAGGAGTTTTCATGGTCTAGCTTCATTTTATCTAAGATTTATTCGGAATTACAGTTCCATAGCCGTCTCATTGGCCAAGCTAACCAGGCAGAACTCGAAATTCAAATGGTCATAGAAGGCTCAAAAGAGTTTTAAGGATATTAAGTTTAAGTTGACTTCTGCCTCGGTGCTTATATTGCTAAACTTTGATAAAAAGTTTTTAAGTTGGAGTGTGATACGTTTAGATTAGGCATTAGCATCGTTCTTATACAAGAACCCCAACTTGTTGCATACTTCAGTGAGAAGCTTAGTAGTGCCACTTTGAATATCTCAACATATGACAAGGAATTTTATGCTCTTATCCAAGCTCTTCACAACTGGTAACATTACTCGCTGCCTAGGAAGTTTATTATTTATATGGATAATGAGTCCCTCAAATACCTCAGAGGCTAGCTAAAGCTCTCTTGATGTCATGCTAAGTGGGTAAAGTTTCTAAAAACCTTTTGCTATGTCATCAAGCACAAGAAAAGAAGCTAAAACACTGTAGTTGATGCCCTATCACATCGGCATGTACTTGTGACGACCCTTCAAACCCAAATACTTGTGTTTGGTACTCTCCCAGATTTGTACAAGCAGGATCCTTTCTTTAGGTCTATTATAGCCAAGTGTAATTATAGGGAACGTATGTAGGAGGCTTAGGTAGCCACTTTGAAGAAAAGAGAATGCTCGAATTGCTAAAGGAACACTTTTATTAGCTAGGGATGATGAAAGATGTGCATTTAAAGTTTTAGAATGATATGAGGTGTGTAAGTAAGCTAAGGGAAGGAAGGAGCCCTATGGGGAGTACATACCTTTGCTTGTGCTAGATTAGCATTGAACTGACCTAAGAATGGATTTCATGCTTGAACTACACAAAATAGCTCGAAAACATGACTCCATCATGGTGGTAGTCAACCAGTTCAACAAAATGAGTCACTTCATTCCCTATCATAAAACTAATAATGCTTTATTTGTAGGTAACCTCTTTTTACTGGAGATTGTGTGATTACATAGTATCCCAAGAAGTATTGTCTCAAATCGGGATACAAAGTTTACAAGCTTCTTTTGGCAAACACTATGGAAGAAACTCGGCATTAGACTAATGTTCAGTACTTCTTGCTACCTACAGACAAATGGCCAGACCAAGGTTATGAATAGGATAGTTAGGAACTTACTTTAAGTTGCTGTTGCAAAGAATCTGCATGATTGTGATTTATATCTACCTATCATCAAGTTTGTTTACAATTGCCCCACCCATAGCTTGATAAGAAAGTTGCCTTTCAAGGTTGTTTATGGACTTAACCTGAACTTGCCATTGGACATGATTACCAACTCGACCTCCTGAAGAGAAAGTTAGTTAAGTCTACAGCATGCTGAGGGATTCTAGAAACTGCATAAGAAGGTTACCGAGTATCTAACCTAAACAATGACCCGACAACAAGAGCAAGGAAATCAAGATGGGAAGAATGTTGTCCATAGTCCTAGAGACCTTGTTTGGGTTCACCTTAGCAAGGAAAGGTTCCTCGGGAAGAGAACGATCAAGTCATCTCCCAAGTTAGATGGTCCTTTCAAAGTTCTTCTTAGTGTCAATGACAATGCATATGGGCAAGAACTGCCTAAAGGATATAGGGTGTCACCTTTGTAGGGTCAATGACAGTACATACAAGTAAGAACTATCTAAAGGATATGGGGTGTTGCTAACCTGATGCCTTATATACTTGAAGAGGAAGCCAACCAAGATTTGAGGGCAAATCTTTAATAGCCTCGTGTAGCTAATGGATTACCGACATCTAGACCCCTTACAGGAGTACGTCTTAAAGGCTTACAAGGCTTTGCAAGGGGGTTCCTATCTGCTTAGCTTGGCCAAGATGAACTCCAATACTAAGAAGGCTTGAAGATAAACTCCTTAAGTGCCCAACTCAAATACACTCTGCTCTACTTAGTCCCTAACCATATGTCGAATACCTTAACGCTGACTTATTATGTGTTGAGAACTTTGATGCTACCTAGCCTGATGCCAAGAACCCAAGTGCAGACTTGCTGCATGTCGAAGACTTGAAAGTCGACCTCTACTCTCCTCTCTTCTCGACTAGTTGCTATAGCTAAATAGCTCAGCCCTAGCATTTCTTTGTCTCTTGCATAGAAGGAATAGTAGTGCACCACGTATCTTTACTTTTTCTGACAACGTACTATATTCTCTTTGTCTTATTTGTCTTATTTACCCCTTTTTGCATGTACTAGGTTTCCTATTTCTTGTATTACCCTTTATGTAATTTCACTCATTACTTTTGTAGCCTAAGGGACTACTACAAAGAGTCCTTTATCTTGTAGCTATAATCACCTTACATTATTATGAATGAATATTCCTTTCCTGTTCTTATTGGATAACCTTCTCTAAGTGACAACCCTCACATTCTTCTTTAATCTTATCGTAGGTTGAGGTTAATGGCGAGTAAACCTTAGTTTTTACTTATGTGTAATATCAAGTAGAGGCTAAGTTGTATAATGTTCCTCGGTAAGTTATATCTAGAGAGCAACTTCATAAAGCTACTTATAGTATCTGTTTGCCGTCAATCCTCTTTTATTCGATATCTCAAAGGATCCATTCATAATTCCCATAGTAAGCCTTAATGATAGTTGAGCTCTAAGGTACATCAACAATATAGGATAATTTTAATTTAAAAGGTAAATATAAACATGAAACGATAAATAAAATAAAGATAATAAAATAAACAAACAAAACTAAATAAAATAAATAAGCATAATTTCATTAAATTAATGAACACATAATCCTTAGTAAATTGTTGTTATTGACTAGCTACTTCTATACTACTTTCAATCTCAATTACTCTTTGGATTGCAGAAATGCCTAATCTGAATTAATCAAGCTCGCATCTTTAGCTAATTCCTAACCCTAAGACCGCTATACCTAAATTGCTTTTTAATAGAGTATCATAGAATCATACTAAGACCTTGGATCTTGCAATTAGGTTACCTGCCATTAGGTTGCCCTAATCCAAAAGAATTGAACTAATAAATGGTTTAGTTAGCTCTAATTTGCTTTAATTACATGGATTTGTTCACTGATGGACTTGTGTACACAATAGCAAACTTGAACATCAAGCTAATAACCTAGATATATACTAATTCGATGACTATATGTATGGTTGAATTAGATCTTCAAAGATGATATTATAAATTGAATAAAATCAATGTTGCAATAGAAACTAAGGTTCAATAATGATTCACTAAGAATAATTTAAACAACATAATATAATAAAAGAAGAAGAAATATGAGACACCTCCGATATAATTTTATCCTAAAGACTCCTCACAAGGGGATAATATTGTGGACCGTGACCAAGAATAGATAAGGCCGGTTGCTGAATAGGTCTAAGCTTGTCGAAAGCTTGAAAAGGAAATGATAAGGAATGTGAGAAAGGATAAATGCGAATGATAAGTAAGCTAAACCCATGATCAACCCTAATGGATATGACGCCTCAATAGAACTTTCGAGGACTCAAGCACAATTCGATATGACATACGAATCGATTCACTTTGGTTACTTACTACCTAGCCTTACTCAAGGGTTAAAATAAGAGTGATGCTGAGAGTAAACGAATAGTGTTTACGTAGGGGAGGAAATACTTAAAGTATCTTAATGATAATCAAATCTCTAATGTTTACAACTACAAGTATAAGGGATATTTATACCCAATAATTTAAGGCAACATATTTAAAAGGGAAAAGACAAAAAGGGCATTTCCTAAGGAAATAATGTAGAAGACACAAAAGGGTAAAAATGAATATTCAAGGAAAACAATCATTGGTGGAATGGATTCTATACATGATTTTGTACACATGGTGAGGTTATATTGGTGATGTTGTTGGAAGATGCAGACAAAAAGTATGGTCAACTTGCTTATCTGAGTAGGGATGGCTTAGTTAGTCCAGAATTTCTCTATCTCAGCTTCTTAGTAAGGAGATGTCGAGTCATTAGTTGGCTTGAGCGTAAGTGAGTAATCTACAACTCAACATACTATGGAGAGATGGGTAGTCATTCGGCTCGGCATAAAGAGTGACTTAGCAAAGAAGTACTTGACCTCGATAGAAGTCGACTGGAGTAAGAGAATCCGCCTTGCTAAGCCTTCCAATCTTCGAGTTCAACTGCGGGTTAAAGGCCTAGTAACCTGATTCTTATCATTCCCTCTAAGTTGATTTGGATTTGGGATCAAATCCGAATGGTCTTCGATCAACACTCCATCGGGTGATATGGACTGAGGTTAGCAATGTTGAAGGTGTCAAAAACCTTATAGTCCTTAGGTAGCTCCAATCTATAGCTATAATCATTGATCTTCTAAAGGATTATAAAAGGTCCTTCAGCTCTTATAGATAATTTCTTCCTCCTCTTACTTGAGAACTGTTCCTTGTTGAGGTACAGCCATACCAAGTCTCTTTACTGGAATTGTTTAGCCGTTTAACCCTTGGCCTTCTCTCACATTCTTCTAGCAACTCGATCAATGTACCAAGTGACTTTATCGTAGGTATGTTAAAGGGATTGTGCCCTAACTCTTACATCAGGGTCCTTTTGAGTGGGTATATGTATAGGGGTGTCATTAAGGGGAAACTTGGGATTAAAACCATATACCAATTTGAAGGGAGTCTTCTTAGCAGTGTTGTGCACTATCTGGTTGTAAGAAAATTTGACTACTGGCAAGAAAACATCCCAACAAGCTAAGTTCTTGCCTACAGTAGCTCGGAATAATGATCTTAAAGTGCGATTAACCACCTCTGTTTAGCAGTCAATTTGGGGGTGACAAGAAGTATTGAATAGTAGTTTGGTCCCCATCTAATGCCACAAGGTCCTCTAGAAATGGCTCAAGAACTTCGAGTCTCTATCAAAGACTACACTTTTTGGTACGTTGTATAGCCGCACAATCTCTTACAAGAAAAGAGTAGCAATAGCTGAAGCATCATTAGTTTTAGAGCATGGCACAAAGTATGTCATCTTGTTGAACCTATCTACAACAATAATTATAGAATCTTTACCTTGAGCAATTCGTGGTAGTCTAAGAACAAAATCCATACTCAATTCGGTCCATGGCTTTGTTGGAACATGTAGTGGCATTTCTTTTCCTTTCGTAGCTCAGCAATTAACCTTTTTATTCACAGCATAGCTTTTAAAGACTCGGTGCACATCTCGCCTCATTCTCAGCCAAAAGAATCAACTACTTAGCAACTCATACATCCTTTTCTCCCCAAAATGTCCAGACAGTCCTCTATTGTAGGCTTCCTTAATTATTAGTTCCCGCAATAAACAAGTTAGTGCGCATAATTTTCCACCTCAGAACAAGTAGTCATCTTCTACATGATACTCGTCTATTAATCTTCCATCGATACATCATGCAAATATGAGTCCAAAGTGTGGATCCCCAGAGTATTGCTCTTTGATGCTTACAAACCCAAATCATTAGGTCTACAGTTCACTTAGGAGTGCATGTCTTCTCGAAAGAACATTTACAACTACATTGTTCTTTCCTTGTTTGTATTTTATTACAAAATTAAATCCTTTAAGGAATTTAACCCATCTTGCCCACTACTTTAATAACTTGGTCTAACTTCGAAGGTACCTTAGCAACTCATGGTCAGTATATATAACAAATTCTCTTAGCGGTAAACAGTGCAGCCATACTTGCATTGCTCGAATTAGCATCAAGAGTTCTTTATCATACATAGAGCAATTTAACTGAGGTCCTCTAAGCTTCTCATTATGGAAGGCAATTGATCGACCTTCCTGCATTAGGATAGCGCCTATTCTAATGCTTGACACGTTGCATTTTAGCTCAAATATCTTCTTGAAGTCAGGTAAAACTAATACCAGGGAGGAGGTCAATCTCTCCTTTATCTTGGCAAAGCTCCTCTCCTCCCTTTCTCCCTATTAGAGGTTAGTGTTTTTCTTCATTAGCTTAGTAAGTGGTGCGGCGAGGGTGTTGAAATTCTTGATGAGTCGTCAATAGAATGAAGCCAGTCCATGGAAACTTCTTACTTCGACACAAGTAATAGGAGTCAGCTACTCAACAATTGCTTGGATCTTTTCGTTGTCCACTTGTAGGCTTCCTCCACTTATTACATAGCCTAAGAATACCACTTCCTCCTAGCAAAAGCAACATTTCTTTAAGTTTTTGAATAATCTCTCAACATGAAAGATATCTAATATGGCTTGGAGATGTTCACATCGACTCGGTATGTTGGTACTATAGATTAAGATGCTATCAAAGTACACCATGACACACTTTCCTATTAGATGTCTCAGTACATGGTTCATCAGCCTCATGAAAGTGCTTGGGCTATTCAATAAGCCCAATGGCATGACTATCTACTCATAAAGTCTATATCGAGTTTTAAATGCAGTTTTCTACCCATCTCCCGACCTCATGTGAATCTAATGGTAGCAAGATTTTAGATCAATCTTGTTAAAGATCTTGGCTCAACTCAGTTCATCCAGCATGTCCTCCAATCTAGGAATGAGATACTTGTATTTGATTATGATATTGTTTACAGCTTGGCAATTTACACACATCCACTAGGTTTTATCCTTTTTTGGAACTAGTAGCGTTAGTACAACATAAGGGCTGAGACTTCCTTTAACATACCCTCTCTTCATTAACTCATTCACTTGACATTAAAACTCAAAAGCCTATTTGGGACTCATTCAATAGGTAAGCTTATTTGGAAGAACGATGCCGGATATTATGTCAATGCAGTGTTATATGCCTCAAATTGGGGGTAACCCATCAGGTATTATTAGCCTTAGGGTCTCTCGGAGCTCGGCTATACTCATCACCAGAGCCTTCTTCGATCTATGAGCAAGTTTGGCCTATAGTTTATTAACTTCACTTAACGGCATCAGGTTCAATGTGATCTTCTTGTTATCCTTCTTGAATGTATACATGTTTTGGAATCCATCATGGATAACTTTCCTATCAAGTAACCATGGTCTACCTAATAACATGTAGGAAGTACACATGGGTAGCATGTTGCAAAGAATTCGGTCAAAGTAATTTCCGATAGTGATTGGCAATAGTACCTACTGAGTAATATGAAAATGCTCCTTTCTTACTCAACTAATACAACTTGTACAGCTTTGGATAGGCAATAGTTGGCAACATCAATATTGTAATGAGGTCAACTAATGCCACATTGGTACAACTATCATTATCCACAATGAGGGCACATACCTGATCATTCACCTTACAAGTGGTATGAAACAAATTCTCTTTCTGCTCCTCCTCGTGTGAAGGTTATATGTTCATTGTACATCGGACTATCGTGATCAATTGGTCCAAGTCCTCAGCAAACACTTCCTCTTCAATCAACTCTTTCTCTGTAGTGATCTCTTCCTCCTCAAGTTCCTCGTCAGTACTCTTTACCTTTAGCTTTGTGACGTCTTCCTTGATCACCATAGTTCTTCTATTCGTGTACTGAGTGACCATATGTTCGAACCCTTGACACTTAAAGCACTTGATTTGGTTCATCTTCCTATCTGGCTCGTCTTCCTACCAGACTCTTATCCCTTCTCATAAGTTTGGGTCAGCACGTCACTGTTAGGTTAGCCTTTCTAGTTAGCTCAGTACTTGATTGAGCTCAATGACTTCTCTTTCTGGGTTGGTTAGTCGACATTTTGGTAAGTACTTGGCTTCTTCTCTGTCTCTCCACTCGTTGAGCTATTCAGATGACTTCATCCATTGTGGTGAATTGTTGGAGTTCTACAACGTCCTGAATATCAACTCTCAATCCTATGATGAATCTAGAGATTGTCCATGCTGGGGGTTCCTCCACTTCAAATTGGATCGTAAGCATTTGAGATTCCTAGACATACTCGTCAACTATTCGGCCTCTTTGTCTTAGCTCTTGAAGTCGAGTAAAACTATCTTGCAGATAAGTTTTTGGCATGAACCTATTTCTGAGTATTCTCTTCATCTTGGGCCAAGTATTAATCTCTCAATAGCCCTCTCGCCTCCTCATAGCCTGAAAATTCTTCTACTACATGGTGGTATATCCGAAGAACTCAACGGCAGCAGTCCTCACTTTCTCATAATCATCGTACTGATAATATTCAAAAATATGCTCCACTCTCTCTACCCATTCCAAATATTCATCAGTAATCCCTTATCTATTGAAGCTCAAAATTCGAAGCTTCACATAGTTAGATCCTTTGAGAACTCTAGCTCTCTTTTCTTCAAAATACTCTTCCTCATCCTCTTCATCCAGTTCTCTTAAGTCTATCCTTCATCTTACTTGCCTGTCTACTCCATCACCTCGAATTGGTAAAGCTAGGTTCTAACCTCTAACAGCTCGAGCAGCTTATGGGGTGTTTTGTGTAGCTTTAGTCAGTTGGCAAACCAATGCATGAATAGCTTGGGTTAGATCTACCAGGAGATTAGCCACCTCATCTAGTCTCTCATCAGTGCTCCTAAGGGTTCCTTGAGACTGTTGTTTATAGTGGACAACTCTACTGTTGTCATCTTTAGCACCAATGTTTACACTTGGGTCAATCATTTTCTCCTCAGATTTAAGGCTCAAATTTGTCAAATAGGTGATAGAGCAAACACTTCCACAAACCAGAAAAGGGAATAGCTAACAAACACAATAATCAAACGAATATAGTTAACTTGCTCTGTTTCACAAACGCAAAATAAAGTATAAACAGAACTTCAAATATAAACTACAACTCAAACAAAACCTTTGCTCTAATACCAAGATATCGCGGATCGTAACCAAGAACAGACAAGGCCGGTCGCTGGATAAGTTTAAGCTTGTTGAAAGCTTAAAAAGGAAATGATAGGGAATGTGTAAAAGGATAAATGAGAATGATAAGTAAGTAAAACCTATGAATAACCCCAATGGATATGATGCACTAATGGAACTTTCGAGGACTCATGGCACAATTTGATATGATGCATGAATCAGTCTGGTGAGCTTATTCACCACCTAACCTTACTTAAGGGTTAAGATAAGAGTAATGCTAAAAGTAAATAGACAGTGTTTACGTAAGTGAAGAAATACTCAAAGTGTCCTAATGATAATAAAATCTTTGATGTTTATAGCTATAAGTACAAGGGGTATTTATACCTAAGAATTTATGGCAACATACCTAAAAGGGAAAGAGAAAAAGGGCATTTCCTAAGGAAGTAATGTATAAGATACAAAAGGGTAAAAATGAATATTCAAGGAAAACAATTATTAATGTAACAGATTTTACACATGATTCTGTACACATAGCGAAGTTGTATAAATGATACCGTTGGAAGATGCGAACAAAAAGTACGATCAACTTGCTTGTCCATATAGGGGTGACTTAGTCAGTTTGAAGTCTCTCTATCTCGGCTTCTCGGTAAGGAGATGCCGAGTCATTGGTCGGCTTAAGTATGAGTGAGTAATCTACAACTCAGCGTACTATAGAGAGATGGGCAGTCATTTGACTTGACAGAAAGAATGACTCGGCAAAGAAGTACTTAGCCTCAGCAAGAGTCAATTGGAGTAAGAGAATCCCCCTTGCTAAGCTTTCCAGTCTTTGGCTCGGCTATAATTCAAAGGCCCAGTAACTTAATTCCTATTAGGCGCTCTCTGCAAACCTAAGAGTAGACATCTATTTATAAGAGTTGGATCTAGATTTACGAAGAAAACTTAACTAAAATAGAAGATTTACAAATCATTGCAATCCATGCCTACAGTATATGACTGTAGTAATTGGGCGTGTTTTCATACTTAGTCTAAAATCTTCAAAATTTAATGGAAATTGATGACAAGGGATACATGGTCATAGATTACGATTGTGTTCTTCAACTGTGTTCTTCACTATACTTTGTTTCTCACTTAAAATCCTTCCACTCTAAATCCCTGATCAATGCTTTTGTTCCAATATGCTCCAAAACTTGATAAAAGTCTTCAAAAGTTTATCAAACGCATCTAAAGTCCCTAAAAATGAAAATTATACAGATTAAGCTCTAAATCACTATAGAATTAACTAAACTAATATACAAAAACAAAATTACTATAGAATATGTATGTTAATTTCGCATTATCAACAAGTAATTGATCTTGATTGGTGAATCTTATCACAGATGAATCCTTTCAACTCTAAGAAGGAAGACTCAGTTGATCTACATCACTATATTGAGGATACTGAAAAGATTGTTTTGAATTTTAGTGTGCCAAAAGATCGCAAGGTGAGCTATGCCATTTAAATGCTGAAGGGAACAGCGACTAATTGGTAGAAAAGTGAGTGCAAGTTAGCCAATGGAATGATTAACTGGTGAAGGTTCCGGGAGCTGTTTTATAACAAAAACTGCTCCAACAATGTAAAAAACACAATGGAAGCTGCCTATTCAACAATAACTAATGGAACAATAGATTAGATGTTGAATATGAGGTGGAGTTGAACCGCATAAGTCAGTTTTTGCTAAAACCTATCAAAACTAATGACAGGTCTTGAGCTTATTGCTTTCTCAAAGGTTTAAAGGCAGACTTATAGTAAGAGATAGGCTACTTTTAGTTGACGAACAGAATAGGGGAAAGAAGAGCAACTTTGGAGGCTAAGAGTGGTGTTGGGGAAAACAGTAGGTTTGAGTGTTGCTCCACAAGATAAGGGAAAGAAGCCTCTATATCATATTCCAATGGCTAGACATATAGCCATTTCATTTAAGCCTTACTAACCTAAGCTAGCTTGTCAATTCATGCCACTACCTCGACTCCTAGTGGTAGCTGTAGTGTGAAGATGTCCATAATGTATGGGGCCTCATGAGTTGAGTCAGTGTAGTTAGCCAAAAGGAGCTTATTTTTCCTGTAGTAAAGTTGGCAACTCTAGTAAGACATGGAATGAGAAATTGATCTTTCAAATCTTTTACAATATTTATAAGTGGAAGGGTTACAAGGCAATTGATTATGGGGCGACAAGAAGGCAGATAGCTATGGTCCTACAGCAAGTCCCAATGTAGCACCCAGCAAAGGTATAGTTAAAGCTCTAGTTCCCATGCCACAAGGATTGAGACAACAAGCTCCTACTCGTGTCTTTGTCCTACAATGGTAGCAGCACCAAGAGTATCTTGAACAAGACAATGTAGTAGGCATGATACTTATATACTCTGCTAATGCTTTGTGCTATTTGACACTGGTGCTACATACTCATATGTATTTGATGTGTTTATGAGTGCATGTGATTTAAAACCTAAGTTGTTGAGTGATCTTTTGAGTGTTAATACTCCTTTGGGAGTAAGAGCAGTGCTAGATTGGTTTTGTAGAGAAGTATACATAAAAGTTCAAGGATGAGTATTACCTGCAGACTTATGGGTTTTAGACATGATGGACTTTAATGTGATACTTAGAGTGAACTAGGTATCCAAGTACCATGCATAATAGATTCCCACAACATGTTGGTGTATTTTGATCCTTTAAGAAACAAGCAGTTCTCTTTAAAGTTAAAAGGGTAAAGGTTAATGAATGTTCCCACTTATGAATTGTAAGGTAAGGGTAAGTTGGTTGCTATGACCTTAGAGGCAAGTAAAGAAAAGAAAATTGAAGAAGTTCCAATAGTAGACAAGTTCTTATATGTGTTTCCAAAAAAACCTAAGTGGTTTATCACCAACTAGAGAGATTAAATTTAATATCAATTTGGTGTTAGTTACTAAGCCGATATCGTAGCTTACATATAGAATGGTTCCGTTGGAGTTAGCGGAATTAAAGATATCAGGTTAAGTGTATGACCATGGGGTATACCCTCGTTTTTTTGTCAAAAAGTAAGATGGTAGCATGAGGTTGTACATTGATTATAACGAGCTAAAAAAAGTGACTATAAAGAACAAGTATCCTATCCCTAAAACTAAAGACTTATTCAATCAATTGTTGGGAACCCAAGTATTCTCTAAAGTAAATCTAAGATCAGGATACTACCAACTGAGGATTAAGGAAGAGGATATTTAGAAGATAGCTTTCAAAACTCACTAGGACTTGTATGAGTTTCTAGTGATGCTGTTTGGCTTAACCAATGCACTAGCAGCATTCATGGATCTAATGAGTAGGATCTTTAGAGATTTCTTAGAGAAGTTTGTGGTTATTTTTATATACAACATCATAATAGACTCTAAAAGCAAAGAAGATCATGAAAAGCATTTGAAGATGGTGTTGAGTAAGTTACGGGCAGAGAAACCATATTCTAAGTTCCAGAAGTGCAAGTTTTGGCTTAAGCGGGTGTCTTCTCTTGAGCATATGGTAAATAAGGAGGGTATTTCTATTGACCCAAAAAAAAGTTAGAGCAGTACTAACTGGCCTCAACCTTAGAAGTGACTAAAATTAGAAGCTTTCTTAAGTTAGTAGGTTATTATAGACGATTTGTGGAGAGCTTTTCTAAAATAGTGGCATCACTCACCAAATTGATTCAAAAGGGAGTACAGTTTATTTGGGATGAATAGTGTAAGGCATGCTTTGCGAAGCTAAAAGAGAAACTTGTTTCAGCTCCAATGTTAGTGTTACCCCATAGTGGCAAGGAGTACATTATTTATAGTGATGCTTCCATACAAGGATTAAGGTATGTTCTAATACAAGATGGGAAAGGTGATTGCCTATGCTTCCTAGTAGCTAAAGCCACATGAAAAGAACTACCCTACTCAGGACTTAGAGTTAGTAGCGGTTGTTCTAGCCTTAAAGCTTTGGAGACATTATCTATATGGCTAAAGGTATCAAGGGTTTACATGCCATAAGAGTTTAAAATATACATTCATGCAAAAGGAGCTAAACCTAAGATAAAGGTGATGGTTGGAGTTAATCAAAGACTACGATATTGACATTTAATATCATCTAGCTAAAGTGAATGTGGTGGTAGATGTTCTCAGTAGAAAGAAATAAGGCAATATAGCATCATTGATCACATAACAGAAATCTCTATTAGAGGACATATGCAAATTGGAGTTGGAGATAATGGCTCAATAAGTAGGGGCTAGATTGGCAAATATGTACATTCAGCTAACTCTTATGGATAGAATAAAGGCTGTATAGTTTGTGTATGTAGTTCTTGGAGATCAAGAGTAGAATGGAGCAATGTAAGGTAGGTGAATTCAATATTGATGCTAGAGGTGTTTTGAGGTATGGATGTAGGTTATGTATACCAAATAAGAAGAGTTGAAGCAATTAATTTTAAGAGAAGCACATCAATCTCAGTACTTTATTCATCCCGAAAATACTAAGATGTACAAGGACTTAAAGAAGCACCACTAGTAAAATAACATGAAGCGCGAAATCGCAGAATATGTTTTTAGTTATACCATGTGTCAGATGGTAAAGATTAAGCATAAAGGTAATGTTCCTATGAGTTGAGTTGATCATTAGGGCTTATCATAGAAAGTAGTAACAATGAGTCCTTTGAAGTATTAAAGAATGAAGTAATGGAAGAAAAGACAACAAACACAATAGCTTCCATGAAGCTGCTCAGAGCATATGACGCATCAACGAACGCCACATGACTTAGTACTTTACCTGATATGACTCATAAGCTAATATTAAGGTCCATTTGTCACTAATCTCGAGCTATTTGGTAAGATAAGATAAGAGTGTAGGGGAAAATGTTACTTGGAGAAGGGTATCTCATAAGAACAAGATATTCAATATTTGTAAAGGTGTAAGATGATTCCAACTACAAAAGATAAGGGATTGTTTATAGTAAGTCCCTAGGGCAACATGGAAATATGTTTAATTACAATAAAGGGTAATACAATAATATTAGTTTATTACATTGCTAAAAAGGATAAAAGGGGACAAATAGTACAAAGGAATATAGTACAATGTCAAAAAAAAAAAAAGAATGACAGGTGGTAAGCCATGATTGGGTCTATGTTCTAGGATCTTGAGGTGAAGTAGCTAAGCAGAGTTGATGTTTGGGCTACAATTAATGAGTTGTTGAGAGTTACTGAGGTGATTGACTGATGTTGTAGTTCAGTAGGTTGGGAGAGTAAAGGTTGACAAATAGTGTCCTCAGACTCAGCACTCGACAGGTCAACCTTGACACTTAGTAGGTCGGCCTTGGCATTTAGTAGGTCGACAAGTAGGTAAGAGTTCAAGCAAAGCAAGATGTATCTAAATTGGGCCCTTACAGAGTCCATCCATAGCTCTTCCATGTATAGGAGCTTGTCTTCGGTAGGCTAATAAGAGAGAATCCTCCTGGTAAGAGATTGGAGGCTTCAGAAGCGAATATGAGTGTTGGCTCTAAAGGTCGGCAATCTATCAATTCTTCGTGGTTATTGAAGATTTGATAGGAATCAACTCCCTAAATCAATCATGTACGACCAAGCTAAAGGACTCCAAGAACTCATGTAGAAAATATTAGCTCAAAGCCCCATCTAAGACGAGAATTCCTATCCTAACCTCCATGTTTCACTCTACTACTGACTTGAATACCAAGCCCACATGTGCACTAACATAGTTCTCGAAGTTATTGAAATATGTGCCAACCTACCAAGCATTCAAGCCGACCTACTAAGCAACCATGCCATGACACAAACAACATCCAAGTATACCAGCCTTAAAAAACTGTTTAAGCCAATCTTTTGAGCAGACCACTAGCACCCGATCCTAATCCAAGTCAAATACTCTCTAGTCACTAATTGACTAAGCTTCGACCTGATCCAAATCAGGTCAGCTCTGACTACGGACTCTCTTTTCTTCATTTTATCCAAATTGTACTATATTTCAAAACCCTAGCCATCATATGACACGTATCTTTTAGCACAATATTCCAAAATGATTCTTTACTTTTTCTATACTGAATATTTTCTTTGTCTCTTTTACCCTTTTTAGTATATTTCATGTATTCAAATTGTAAATTAACCTTTTTGTCTTTTCATACGTACTTGTAACCTTAATGGGGATAGTATATAAACCCAATTCATTTTGTATGTAGCAATCAATCATCTCTCATTATCAGAATATATAAGTTTCCCTTTGAGCAAACCCAATGTTCTCATTGTCCTTTTTAGCTCTTATCTATTCCCTTTAGCAAGGAATAATGAGAAGTAACCCTATAGTTTGGACCAATTTGTCATATCTAATAGATTGTAAGCTAAGTAGGATCAATTAGTGTACCATATCTAGTTGGCAGCTGCATGGACTTTGTTAGTCTTCTTTTATTCTCTTTCGGTTCTATTCGTTATGGTACGTCTCCGTATGTGCTACTAAGGAGACCCATCAGCTTCACTGGTATCAAAGCATGGTTCCAAGAGGGAGTATGTGAATTTGCAATGGAAATTTGGTTCATATTTGTTATTAATAGCTGTTGTATTCCTTTTATAATGGCTTTAGTGTGTTTGTTTGAAGTAAGTTTTAAAGCTTTGAGCTGTATAACGAAGATTTGTGTGTTGGTATGTGTAGTTCCATTGTTATTATGTTTTTACTTTATTTTTCACTGTGAAAACAAAGCAAGTTCATTTCTATTTTACTTAAGTAAGTACTGGGTGTTGAAGTTGTTAGTGTGTGTTGGTAAGATTTTTGGGTAGTAAATAGAAGTGTTTGTTATGTGTAGTGTTGTTAAGATAAGTATTACATTATGTTGAATTTATGTGTTTAAGGTGTTATTGGTGACTAAACTAGTGGTGCTCAACCTGGTTGTGGTCATAATGATAGTAACACTCCTAGTTAGTCGATGATAAGCTTAATAGACTCACTAATCTTAGTAAGAGTTTAGTCACTACAATGTAAGTTAACAGAAAACAACCCAAAGGTATGCTACACCATAACCTACCTGAAAATGTTCCAAAGAGATGCTATGGACAAGTTGGCTGAGCCAATCACCTAATTTAACCCCATCGAGTTGAAGGAGTAGTAGACTAAATTGCTGGACGATGATTGGAGTTAGAAGAGATAGAAGAAGATGATGAGAAAGTAGATGTAGAGACTAACGAAGAAGAAGAGGCTAGGTACTATGAAGCATAAGAGCGAAGATGTCAAGCTCCTCAAGGACTAGACAATGTCAGGGTCCAAATCTTACCCTTCAGTAGAAGTTGAGATGTCGATGAATATTTGAAGTGGAAAGAGAAGGTAGAAAAAGTGTTCAATTGTTATAGGTATATTGATGCTGTCAAAGTGTAACTTGTTGCACTTGAATTTTCTGGGTATGCTACTAAGCGGTGGAAGAATTTGAATGTAACTAAAGCAAGGGAAGGAAGACAAGGTATAAGGACTTGGGATGAGATGAAGAGATTGTTGAGTGGTAGATTTGTGTTCAAGACCCACTTGCAGGTTACATTTGCTAAACTGCAAGAACTTCACCAAGGAGGTCAATTTGTTAATGACTATGCGAGAGAATTCCATATGCTGATGATCCAAGCCAATGTAGATGAACTAAGGCTCATGTAGTGTTGAGGTTCATTTTTGGACTCAAATATAAGATCTGTAATATTGTAGAAGTATAGAGGTTTTATACTTAGGAAGAGGCCACTAAGATAGCGTAAAAGGGTTGAAAAACAAAGAAGATATGCCCCAAGTTGACTCGAGACAACATTATTTCAAGCCCCTAATCTATGCCGACCTACTCAAGCTAAGCCAAGGAGAGAAATGACTAACCTGATGATAGTTAAACAAGACATTAGGGCCGCGCAAGCCAGTCGAGCCAAATTGAGGTTAGTTGACCCTAAGGACATATAAGAAGGGATAAACCTTAGGATAGAAGACCAGAGAGGTAAAGTACTTTAAATGCTTGGGCTTTATACATATGGTTACTAAATGTCTGAACTAACGTGCCATGGTACTCTAAGGAGATATAGTAGATAGCATAAATAAAAGCAAACCTAAGGAGGAGAAGAATGTTAAGAAGGTTAAAGCCAAGGAGGAAGAGGAAACCTATGTTTATGTCGACAACAGAGAAGTAATGACCTTGTTGTTGAAATGAGTACTGAGTTCCCTACCGAACTCCGATGAAGACTAGAGAGAGAATATACTCCATACAAAGTTTACCATTAAGGGACAATTATGTACTATCATAATGAACAGAGGAAGTTGTACCAACGTTATCACATAGCCCTTTGTGTAGAGGTTAGGACTGCTGACCTCTAAGCACCCCTACCTTACAAACTACATAGGCTTCATGATAAAAGTACTTTGTACATGATAAAATATGTAACTATGCCATTTGGTATTGGGAATATGTATAGGGATGAACTAGTGTGCAACATCATCACCATAGGAGCTTTAGATTTGTTACTTAGAAGACCTTAGTTGTTTGAACAACGTGTTACTTATAAAAGATACAGGATCACCTATGCCTTTGTTAAGGATGGAAAGAAGATTATGCTACAACTCATGATGCTAACCCAAGTGAATGAGACCCATAATTATCTCACTTAAGCTAGTAAGAAGAAAACCCTAGTAATAAGCTGAAGAGAGCTCTGAGCTATTAAGAAGGCTAAAGAACCTATGTTTCTGTTGATTAGAAGATTGTTGGAAATCAGAGACCTTGAAGAAGTGCTTAATGAGATCTGAAGGTTAATAGATAAGTTTTCATATCTGTTTCTTAAAGAGTTGCCTAAAGGACTACCCCTGGTCCAAGGCATAAAACATTGTATTGATCTACAGCCAAGCATAGCCCTATTGAACTGACTTACCTATAAAATGAACTACGTGTAAGCTACTGAGCTGGAAAAGCAAGTGAATGAGCTCATAAAGCAAGGATACATGAGGAAGAGCATGAGTTCTTGTATTGTACCAACTCTACTTATCTTAAAGAAGGATGGTTCGTAGTGCATGTGCATTGATAGTCGAGCTATCAACCGTATCACTATCAAGGATAGATATCTAATACTAATGCTCGATGACATGTTAGATGAACTTTATGACACCAAAATATTTTTGAAGATTGATTTGCGAAGTGGCTGTAAGCTCCAAAGTTAAGCCAAATAACCGTAAGATTGAACTTAGAATCCAAGGTTTAGGGCGATCGGTTAAAAGATCCGATCAAACTTAAATTATAAACTATTGAGAAGAATATTAGTAAAAACGACCTCGTAAACTTAAATTTAAGAAAATAAGAAATAAAATAGGAGACTATAAAATTTTCAAATTTTAAGCATAATAATTGCTAATTACTAAAAAGGTAAAAAGTGTAATCTAATAACTAATAAATTACTAGAGATAGATTATATGTATACTAAAAATTTTAGAATAACCAAAATAATATTTAGGAATGTTCACGTGTACCCCACATGTATTTACGTATAGATAAAAATACGTGAAATTACCTAAATTGGCCAAAAACTAAGTAAATAATTAAAGAAAATTATAAAATAATTATGAAAAAATCAGAAAAAATCAGAAGAGGATAAGATTAATCAAAATCAGGTCGTGGCAGGTCTAAAGCTGCAAAAAAAAAAATTAGCCAATAAAAATTTGACAACCTAAAAGCCAAAAATTAAGGAAATTGAGCAAAGTCTTATCAAATTAAGGAAATTAGGCAAAATAATTACAAAAATCTTCTATAAATAGCAAGAAAAATTTAGAAGCTCATTTGGACAGATACAAACCAGAGAAAATTAGAGAGAGTTGAAAATTGAGAGAAAAATTCGTTTTAGAAAAAACTGTGCAATTAGGGCTTTCAAAGGGAACCCACACCAGACGAGCAGCTGGAAGCGGACGGCCACCACCACCACCACCACACGGTGGTGGCAGCGCCTAAGCCGGCCGACAAGGCTACGGCAGCCTACGGTGGCCGGAGCCACCTAAATCGGTGAGTCCAATTTTCAGCCCGATTCTTGTGTAATTTTGTAAAAATAGTAAATATTATTAGAAAATTATGAATTTTGTTATTCTGGGATATTTTTGTATGTAGTTTGTAGGAAAAATATTATTTTGGTGAAAACATATCCCGTAATATAGGGTCCTTAAGAAATTATGCAAAACCGAGCACATTTCGGTTTAGAAATAAATGACCTTAGGAGTGTAGTTTGGAGCTCAATTTTTTTCTGTAGGATGCTCATGTGATATAGAACAGTGCTATGAAGCCATTTTTTTAAAATGAATTTTCGAAATTTTTAAGTTAATTTTTAGCCCTAAAATGATGGAAAAATTGGGTAATTTGGAGTTAATTAGGTAATTAGAATATTAATTACTGATTTAGATATTAATTAGATGTTTAGGGATGTTAATCTCTGATGTAGAAACCTAATCCTAGTCTATGGAGTGTTACGTGTAAGTAATGAAGGTGTTATGTGGTAAATGTAGAAAATTAGGAATATGTAGAATTGAAAATTAATAAATATGGAAAAATTAGGTTTAATTAGATAATAAAATAATGAAAATCAGAACATAACAAATCTGAAACAAAATTCAATTTTAGGTAATTATATGAAAAATATAAAAAATTTCTCACAACATGAGTAAATTCGGTACACTAATACGGATTTAAGCGTATCAGATGGAATAAAATGCTAACTAGGGGTAGTGATCGTATTTAGGGTATCGGAAAATAATGTGATTAATTTCACATTATGGGTTGAAACGAATTTCTAGGGTTGAAATATAAAACGCTACTTAGAAAATCGGACTAAAACCTAATTTGGAAATTGATGCGAAAACCGAACCTGAACCTAACCCCAAACTTAGAATAATTGTAAAAGATTTAATACCTAGATAATTAGGCATATTAAACCTTAAACAAAACCTTAAACAAAACCTAACAATAAGCGTTATAGGATAAAACGAACCTATAATAGTTATATGAAAAGCTGAAACCACGTTTGTGTTATAAGGATGATCGGCGATGGCCTGAGCAAATCGGACCTTGAATGAGTGAGCGAGGAGTCGAGGTAAGTTGGGATTAATACGATGCTGCATTTTGGAGGCTTAAGATTATGCTTGGTTATGCTTGTTAGATAGTTGAATGTGTGCATGTGCTTGATTATGGGTGATGCTATGATTCTGTTTATTGCTCTAGCACATATTGTATGAATTGTATGAAAGGATTGATCACCCTAAACTGGACTTAATTAAATATCCGACTAGTAATCATAATCGGACATGCATGGCAACCCGTTAAGGGAATTTAGGACTCTCCGGCCAAATACCGACCCCTTCGGAAGGGATAGCACAGGATTGCAAAATGGTCCCTTCTTCATCCTCAGTCGAACTAAGTGACAGGAGAGGGGGTCGCGGCGAGGGTGAAGGTAGTGGTTCGAAGGTAGTCGTGGGAGGAGCAAGGTCTCCATTACACAAGCCTGGGTTTGGTCGTGAGCTGTTGCATTAATGGCAACTCCTCAACCCGGATTAGAGCGGGCGCAATTTCTCTAATCTCACGACGGGCCTGACAACGTCGTGCGATGGCATTTGCTTGCATATGCATTGCATCTAATAAGTGATTGAAAACCTTATTGTGTTTCTAATATAGTTTTAAGTCCCCCGTCCCTACTTACTGAGCTGTGGTTGCTCACATCCCTATAGACGTCGTGCAGGTGCTGGTTAAGAAGCGACAAACCACTACTCTGAAGCTAGCAACTGCTGGATCCTAGGGAGTGAGGAAAAACATGTGAAGAATAAACAGATATTTTTAAGGTTTAAGCTTTTACTTTAGAATTTTTCATTTCCGAATACTGTAATAACTAGAAAATATATATTATAGAGAAATATTGTAAATTTGAATTACAATAGTTGAATTATAGCATATATATATATTTCCTCACTTTCTTAGATTAATGATTTATTCAAATTACAAACTGTTTACTTCAAAGCGGGTTAGTCGTTGACGCCTTGTGTAAGATCAGGTCTAAGATAGCGGTTGTAAGGCTAACTTCTATCTTAGGATGGTTTACACGGCGGGGCTGTTATGACTCTGCCGCTTCGAGGCGTGACAGTGGCTACTACCAAATTTAGATGAGATCAGGTGATGAATGGAAGATTGCCTTTAAGTTGAGGCATGATTTCTACAGATGGTTGGTTATGCCTTTCGGACTTACCAATGCGTCGAGCGCATTTATGAGGCTTATGAACCATGTTGTGTGCCCTCTAATCGAACGATGTATGGTCATGTACTATGATGGTATATTGGTGTACAGTATCGATCTCAACAACCATGGTCAACATCTCCAAGCTATTTTTGATATTTTACTAGCCGAAAAGTTGTATAGGAATATGAAAAATTATACATTCCATCAAGGTAAAGTAATTTTTCTTAGGTATATAGTATTAGGGGAAGGAATTCGAGCTGATGAGGAAAAGATATTTGAAGTTTCTATGGCCTTGCTTCTTTCTATAGGCAATTCATTAAGAACTTCAATACCATTGTAGGCCCCTTGACTAAATTGACGGAAAGGAGTGATGGGTTCCAATGGAATGATCGAGTTGAATAGAGCTTCAAGGAGATCAAGGAAAAGCTCACCTCTACCCCTATTTTATCATTATTAGATTTTGATAAGCGCTTCAAACTGTAATGCAATGCGTTGGACATTGGAATTGGTGCCATCTTAATGCAAGAACAACGATCGCTTGCCTACTATAATGAAAAGCTTAGTGATAATAAGGTAAAATTAATATAAAATAATGGAAAATTAATTAAAAAATGAGTGGATGAGTCATCAAATAATGTGATAGCATAGAAACAACTTGAAAACATGAGTCATCATAAGAATAATGTAGAAATAACACATGGCTCTTAGTTACACCAAAGAAAATGGAAAAATGACATTTAGTAAACGCGTCCAATTTTTATTAAATTAATTTAACTTGAAAACCTATAAATAGAACCTAAACCCTTAATTATAATATTTTAGGACTCTAAAAATATAAGAACATAATTAAGGAAAATTGGAAAAAAAAAATAGAACAAAAATTACAGGTGAATCAAGTCTAAGGCGGTTCACAAATCAAAACACAACCTAACATTGAGCGACTTTGGGTTTGAAGGTCTACCGTAAGAGTAAGCTTTACGATAAGGTACAACAGTAGATTTAGGTGAACCAATTTTATACCTGAAACTTATCTAATTTTCTAAAAATATCAAATAGTCTTATTTAATTATGAAATTTGGTTTTCTAAGCTTATTTTAGGTGTAGATTAATATCATAATTTTTTTAATTAAATAATTAGTGGAAATGTATGGTCCTTAAGAAAATGCTCTATTTGGGTGAAAATTGAATTAATTTTTATAAATATTATATGATGTTATTTTAAGTTCAATTTTTGTATATAATACACCTAATATATATATATATATATATTTAATTTTGGTAACAAGAATTTTCAAAATTGAGTATTTTACCATTTTTTATAATTATTTTACATAAAATTGCCTATTTTGCTAATTTGTTAAAATAATTAGTTTTTGATGAAATTAATAAATGAGCCCTACATGTTTTGACTTATGGAGGTTTATAAAGATATTTGGAACACGTAATTTTTATCTCACACATAAATTTGTATATTTACCTTAGTTTTCCATAATTTTGAGCTAAAATCGCTATTTTTGTAAAAATAATCGCTATTTTCGTAAAAATAGATAATAGCTAGTTTAGTGTAATTCATGATTAATAATTAAACTACATATTTTTGTGAGTCTATAGAATTTTTCGTGGAATTAATCGAGCTCATATACTATTTATTATGTATTTTCTTATTCTAAGCTTATATATTGATCTATATATAAAATAGTAAACAATGCTATTATGATAATTGATAAGATAGTGTGAGATCAATAATTTAGTTATAAAATAGATGTTGTTCAAGTTTGGAAAGTGTAATTTGTAGGGTTTTTAGTTTAAAACTAAAGCTTATTTGAGTTAATTATGGGGTTGTGGTAACGTACGATCGAGTCAGTAGTGAGAAAGGATATTTTTGGACTTATAATCATATTGATCAATCTTATTTCTTAAGATATATTGATAATACTCGAAATAACGATCATGACGATATCAAGTTTACTAAAATTGGATAAGGAATAAATAAGATATGATTAAATGAAGTTTAAAAATACAGTAATAAAAGCTTATAGGAATTTGGGTTCGACCTATACTTGACTTGAAGACTGTGTTTATATTTTCATAGGTGTAATAAGTAAGGAAGGAACATGTGGCGAAATTTAGGATATTTTACAACTCTTAAGACTAAGTAAGTAGATTTAACCCATGCTTGGAGTAAATATATTGCTACCCATAACACTGTGTGCTATTTGATGTTGTGTTGATTGGATATGGCTATATCTTAAGTGAACTGATATGTTACAATAGTGGATGCTAACATGGTGATTTTGAATGATGATAACAATATCTTAGTTAAACTATTATGTTGCTATGTTGGGTGCTTACAAATGATTGTAATAACTCAGAGTTGAGATATTGCTAACTCTATCTTTTGGGTGTTCACCTAAGTGAACCCTAAATGAGATACTGGATTTTTGTTAGGGAGAGTTCGAAAACTAGAATTAGACAACTAAGTTGAATAAAACTTAAAGATTGATAGTGTTGAATGATATACTTGAGTTGTTATTACATAACATGGCATGGCATTGCATAAAAGGGACATACGAGTCAAAATTTTCAAAATGAGGCTTCTAAGTGATCAAGGAAAAATCATGGCTTTATGAACTCAGTTTTTAGAAGCATATAGATTCACATTACCTATACATCTTAACTATTTTGATAGTTGGGTTTGGTAAACTACAGTATATAGTCTAAGTTTGTTAAACAAAGTTAGGGGTCCTACTCGTAAGTAGCTCTTTGTTGCTTTTTTTATTTGGTAGAGTACATTGTATAGTCCAATTTGGTTGAGGGTTTTACTCTCAAGCAACTCCTTGTTGCTTTGGGTTCTTGGATGTTGTATCCAAACGCCTAGCAATGTCGACTAACTAAATGAGGATATTGGAAGGCATAGGATATTAGTACCAATGCATGCCACATGCATGAGCATAACCTGCTACATTGCTAGCAATAAAAGCCTAGTTAGCCTAATGTATATGTATAATTGAACCTGCTGATTATGATTGAAATGTTTCGGTTATAATATTTCCTAGAGTATATTGTTTGTTATCTACTCTCACTTAGCTACAGTAGCTAAGGGGATAAAATGTTTTATCCTCAGGTTAATAGCATTGTAATGGTCCCAACACTAGGGAGGATGTATACGGAGAGCATAAGTTAAAGTTAGCGACTTTTGGATGGAGCCTGTACTAAGTCAAGAATCTTGAGATTTTGAAGATGACAAAAGAAAAGGGATGGTTCATGTTTTAATGTAAATATTAGGCTGTACATAAAAGTTGTAACAAAATGTCTACCTGAACTTTGATGTAGTAACTCCATTATCATATAAATAAAGTTTTCTTTTAATGAATGAGCAAGTTGAGTTAAGTTTTTAACAAGTATTTCTGTGTGATGGTGCATTCCATGCTTAGCTGGGATGTGACAATGGTGCTGCATTAAACTATTTTATGTATGAGAAAGAGTTATACTTTCTTTTTTGAGCTATTACTATTTGGCAACACTACTTACTGCCTTGAAAGTTTGTTATTTACACTGACCATAAGTTATTGAAGCATCTTAGGTGTTATAATAAACTTTCAAAGAGGTAAGCTAAGTGGTTAGAGTTCATGGAAGGTTTCTCATATGTGATTCGGCATAAGAATGGAAGCGCTAATGTGGTTGCCGATGCTTTAGAACATCAGTAAACCTTGCCAGCCACTTTATAGATGAAATTATTAGGATTTTCACTTATCTCCGAGTAATATGCTCGTAACCCCTATTTTGGTCCCATTCTTGAGCAATGCTGAGAACGAGTTGCTGTTGGAGGATATTACTTCAAGGATCGAAGGCTGTACATACCAAATTATTTGATGTAAGAGCTATTGGTTAAGAAAGCTCATAGTGGTAGATTATTCAGTCATTATGCAAAGACCAAAATAGCTAATCTATTGAAGGAAAATTTTTACTGGTTTAGTTTAGCTAAGGATGTCTATAAGTTAGTTAGTAGTTATGAATTGTACAAAGGAGCTAAGGAGAAGACAAAGCCCCATATAGAGCATATAGCCCTACTAACACCAACCTTACCTAGAGCTAACCTCAACATGGACTTTGTCTTAGGATTGCCCAGGACATCCAAGGGAAAATATTTGATCTTTGTTATAGTAGACTACTTTAGTAAAATGGCACACTTCATCCTGTACTATTGAACTAACAATGCTTCATATATTACTAATTTGTTTTTGTAGGAAGTTGTCTAACTACATGGAGTGCTAAAAACAGTTGTTTTAGATTAAGACACAAAATTCTTAACCTATTTTTGGAAGACTCTTTGGAGAAGACTAGAGATTAAACTTGTGTTCAACTTCAATAGCTACCTTTAGATTGATGACCAAATTGAAGTGATGAACAGGATGCTAGGCAGTTTACTTATAGTTGTTATGGGAAAGAAATTAAAGGATAGGGATATATATCTGCCAGTTGTGGAGTTCACATACAACCAAACCGTTTGCAGCACTATTGGGAAGACTCCATTTGAGGTCGTCTATGGCCTCAATCCTACTATCCCCTTAGATATAATCGATACCCCTACAGCTACTGAAGATAGTTACTCTAGAGTCGACCGAGCCCAAGAATTACAAGAGTTACATCAATCTATAGCCAGGAAGATCGCCAAGTTCAACTAAAGATAATAAGACACTAGTAGTCATGGCTGTTGAACTATTTCTTTCAGATTAGGGGATTTGATATGGATTCACCTCAGTTGAGAGCGATTTCCATGTCTAAGATAGAGCAAGCGATCTCCACAAGGTGATGGTCCATTCAAGGTCCTAAAGAAGATCAACTGTAACCCCTGCCAGATTGAACTGCCCAAGAACTATGGTGTTTCTTCTGCTTTCAATGCGTTTGACTTGATTCCCCATCGACTAGAAGAAGAAGACCTCGTAAATGTCTAAGAAGAATAAGAGCCCAAGACCACTTTAGATTTGAGGACAAATCTTTCCGACCCCTAGGAAAATGATAGGAATCAACTCCCTAGATCGATCATGCGAAGTCGACTTAAAGGACTCTAAGGACTCATGCGGAGAATATTATCTCAAAGCCTTATCCAAGACAAGAATACTTATCCCGACCTCTATATTTCACTCTACTACCAACCTAAACATCAAGCTCTCATGTGTGCCAGCATAGTTCCTGAAGCTACCGAGTAAATGTGTCGACTTGCCAAGCATATAGGCTTATTATCGAGCAACCGTGCCATGAAATAAACAACATCTAAGCGTACCAGCCTCAAACGATCGTCCGAGTTGACCACTAGCACCCGATCCCAATCTAACCCAAATACTCTCTAGTGAATAATTGACTAAGCTTTAACCTGATCCAAATCAGGTCAGCTTTGACTATAGACTCTCTTTTCTTCATTTTGTCTAAATTGTATTATATTTCAAAATGCCAGCCATCATGCGATACGTATTTTCTAGCATAACATTCTAAAAGGATTCTTTACTTTTTTTGTATTAAATATTCTTAGTCTCTTTTACCCTTTTTAGTATATTTTATATATTTCAATTGTAAATTACCCGTTTTATCTTTTCATGTGCTTGTAACCTTAATAGGGCTAGTATATAAACCCTATTCATTTTGTATGCAGCAATTAATCATCTCTCATCGTTGGAATATACAAGTTTCCCTTTGAGCAATCATAGTGGTCATATTATCCTTTTTAACTCTTATTTATTCCCTTTAGTAATATAGATACCTAATTTTTCCCCCGTTTATTTTATTTTATTTTATTTCTTTCTTTCCTCAACAGGTCCTAAATTAGGAAAAACACAAAAAATAGGAAATTAAAGAAAACCTAAAAATATAAAGAAATTTAGAAAAAATAAGAATTTTAGAAAAATACAAAAAAATAGAAAAAAGCATAAAAAATTAAGAAATTTGGAAAAATATCAAAAATAAGAAATTTAGAAAGAAAAACCAAAAAAAGTAGTAAGAAATTTAGAAAATAAAATTTGAAATAAAAATTTAGAAAATTGAAAGAATTACAAAAAATAGAAAAATTGGAAAAAATAAAAGATTTTAGAAAATAACAATTTATTGGATAGATTTTTAATTTTTAAAATAAGTTTGGAAGTTGGGTCGTTGAAACCTAGGCCGAGATTTAAATTTAGCTTAAGCTAACCAAGTCCAATTGCACATATGGATAAGGCACAAGCCAACGACCTAATGGATAAACACTTGGACATATGCATTGAGTTTGGTTAGAGATTAGGGGTTCGAATCTGGGTGAGAACATGCAAAGTTTTTTTTTTCTTTTTCATTACATCAGAGACTATTACATGTTAGGATCTCATTGTACCATATGTCCTAAATTGTGGCAGCGTCGGGTTGGACGACTTGTGTAAAGTTTGGCATGCTACGTTAGCTACTACGTGTCACTATTGACACGTGACACGCTCTGGTTGGTCAACAAGGCTGACGTGGTGTTATGTCAATACTTTCCCTCCCTTTCTCTTAGTTTTCCCTGATTTTCTCATGATTTTCCTCCACTTTCCCAATAAAAAACAACCCATTCCCTCTACTTTAGCTTTAATTTTTGCATAGATTTCATACACTCACACGCAATCTCTTACTTTGATTTTGTTTACCCCATGGCCTATTCTGAATTGGGCCTAATAATATGTCCAAATTCAGTCAAATGAGCATTCAAATCGAGCTCCAAAATTTGGAAAAAATTAAATTTCTAGACATTTACATTCAAATTCGAATTTTGCTTTCCTTGATTTCTAGGTTCAATTCGTATATAAAAGAGTATTGGGGGAGCTCATTGGAGATACAACCATGAAGAAACACATAAAATCATCTACGTGAATCTAATTTGAAGCTTTCTCTCTCTATCACCACCACCACTATTACCCCTCTCTCTCCTCGAACTACCACTCTGGCCACTCTTCAACCTAAACCAATCACATAACCAAACTCCCTACACCTCAAAACACCACACCACACTCCTCTCTTACACCCAGTAACACCAAAACACCATGACTCGAACACAGCCACCACCGCTGCACTCGTACCACCACCACCAAATGGCTGCTTCAAACCGTAGCATTGAACTTACCCTCCTATCCTTAATCTAAAACACATAAAAAAACGCCTCTCCCATTCATTTCGGTGTCTAAATCAGTTCAGATCGAGCCTTGTGGTTGTTACTGAGCTTGAAGAAGAACCAAACCTGACCCGAATTCAAAGAACCGACCTAGAGTCTAACTTGCAACCTGACCCGAGATTAACCCATAACCCAAATCCGCACATTGACCCATAACTTGATTTGTGCCCACTTCTTAATCCGATTCTCTTTGAAAATTTTTTTTCTCTTTTTATTTATTTATTATTGTTATTTATTATTTGTAATATGTAATCAAATGTAAATGTAATAAAAGAAAAAAAAAGGTAAAAGAAAAAGAGGAAAAAAAAAAGAAAAGAAAAAAGAAGTTCATTTATTTATTTTTTTTAGTTTAATAAAAAATAAAAATAAGTATAATAAATAAGAATAAAAATAAGTAAATAAGCTAATAAATAAAATTTTTGTTTTTAACCTAGAAAAATCAAGTTTTCAAAAATAAAAAATAATAATAATAAATGGACCCTTTATAAATCAGGATTATTTTTAGATTTTTCAAAAATAAAACTCCGATTATGACTTTTTCTTAGAAAAATTTCCTTAAATGAATTGAATTGGATAAAATGTAAAGCTAATCTCTTTTCAAAAATTAAAATCAAATCAACTCACTAAAGTTTTCATTAAAAGGATTACGTATATCTGATCTTGAATAATGTGTATATAGGCATCTACGAGGCGACAATAAAAATAAAAAAAATCTAATTTTCCTTTTTAGTTTAAATTACTTAGGTGATCTAACCAGAAGTAAATAATAATCGAGTTTTGTCTTTTAAAATTAAAAGGTGATTTTTAAGATTATGGTTAAATTTGGAAAGTCAACAGTACCCGTAAGGGTTTAAAAATTATAACCCTCAGATCTAAATCTCTTATTTTAAAACCGTTTTACAAAAATCAGTTTTTATCGAAAAACCAGTGGCTAAGTTATAACGAATTTTATAACTTAACATTTTTTCCTAATTTCGGTTGATTGGCGACTCCAAGACGTTTTCAAAGTATAAAAAAAAAACAACAATTTTTCTTTAAACCTTAGTTGATGATTAATATTAAATGGGTAAGGGTTCAATGTTAATCGGTTTAAAGGAAATCTAATTTTATAAAAAACCGAAAAAGTGAAAAACCAGGCTCGACAAGTAAGAAGTAATGGCGAATGACCTTATAGTTTAGACCAATAAGACATTGCCGATAGATTATTGCCAAGTAGGATCGATTGATATGTCATATCCAATTGGTAGTTGCCTAGATTTTACTAGTCTTCTTTTATTTTCTTATGGTTCTCTTTGTTGCGATGCTTATTTGTATGTATAACCCCGGAGATGTGACCCTAGAGGTGCATCAAGATTTACCCTCAAATCTTAGTCTTCTTTTTCTTCTTTTAGCATATAAGGCATCAGGTTGGCAATATTGAAAGTGGAAAACACTCCATATCCTTCGGGTAGCTCTAACTCATAGGCATTGTCATTGATGCGTCAAAGGATCTTAAAAGGGCCATCCAACTTGGGAGATAACTTGTTTGTCCTCTTCTTTGGGAATCGCTCCTTGTTGAGGTAGATCTAGACAAGGTCTCTTGGGTTGTAAATGACTTATCTCCTTCCTCGACTTCCCTATTCTCTCTATTGAGCTATAGTCTTGGCTAATTGATCGGCAACCTTTTGATGCAGTTTTTGAAACTCCTCAGCGTGCTACAGGCTTGATTAACTTTCTCCTTAAGAGGTTAGGTTGATAATCATATCCAAGAGTAAGTTTGGGTAAAGTCCATAGATGACCTCGAAAGGTGTCATTCTTATCAAGTTATGAGAGGAGTGGTTGTAAGCGGAAGAAGGGGGGAAGAAGCACACTTGGAGAGCACAGTACAAAGGAGAGTTATATGTTGCATTTGGGAAGGATGAATTACTCTCAAAAAGGAATCTATTGATTCTCTTCCAATCAATTGGATTCTAGATGCAATGATTTACTTCACGAGCGAGGTCTTTAGTTTAAGTCCAGGATAGCCTAGCTATGCCAAGGAAAGGAAAGAATAGAAGAAGCATATGAATCCCCTATTTACCACTTATTACGGTAACAAAGAATCAAATTATCACTATATATATACCTTTTTCTACTTCTTCTTTCAAGTGCAGGATAACCCTAAGGGGGTATGGGTTTTTTTCTACCAATTGGGGCCCTCCCTTCACCACCCCTATGGGGATGGTCTATAGGGTTCATAACTACTCATTTTACTACCAAACGCTTACTTAGCCAACATTTTGATCCAACTTTACCCAAACTTTTCTAGTTTACACCAACATTCCTTACTTATTCGACTGTTGCTAAGCAATTTTTGGATATCAAAGGGAACTCTCTAGAAGGTAATTTTAATATGGCTAATTTCTCCTCTTTTGCAATCAGTTTTGTTATAGCATCCACTACTTTAGCTAATTGTCCATCCTTTACAAGTGTAATTTTTATGTTATGTATGGTCATGCCTAAGAGCATATCGGTTGAACTAGATTTTTCTTTTTAATCAATCAAAACCTCTTCCCAAACCGTATAAGCTTCTTCCAAAGCATATGGCTTTCTAGATGTAAATGATGATATCTATACAGATGGATCTTATTTATATGGTATAATGAAGTATCATATGAGTGGATATAAAGGAGTCTAAATTTGTCGAATTACTCATGTTATGATCTTCTACATCCTAGGTCTTCTTGTTTTGTCATTTAGCTTATGGTCTTCATGTAGCATTCAGACTGAATGACTCTCTGAAATTACATCAATACTTCCACATATTATGGGTAACGTAGGAGACATCTCTATTTTTCCTCCGGGAATCTTTTGAATTACCACTGCTTAGCTTTCAATCCGCCTTTGGCCATCAAATGAAATGAGATAAAATATACAAAAAAATATTCACATAATAGATAAAAATAATATGGATTCATAAGTGCTAACTTTTTCTATAATATTTAGATAATCAATTTGGTTGTTATAGTCAAACTCTATTATGGATTTCTAACCACATTCTCCATAAGGCCCTCTTATCTCTTCCTTCTTCAAGCTCAGGTTATGGAAGAAGGAGAAGAAGGAACCAAGAAGAAGGTATTGGCAACAACGAGTTCTATTACGGGACAGCTCATAATGTTCATATCGATCCATTTTCTACATCTAAATCTACATATAGCATTAGGTAGACCTCATACAATAACTGTCCTAGCTCTACCATATCTTTTGTTTCATTTATTCTGGAATAATCACAAACACTTTTTTTATTCTGGATCTACTACCAAAAATTCAATGCATGATCTTAGCATTCAATATGTATTCCTAAATAAGATCATTTTTCAATTATTCAACTATTTCATTTTACCAAGTTCAATGTTAGCCAGATTAATCAACATTTATATGTTTCGATATAGCAACAAGATATTATTTGTAACAAGTAGTTTTGTTGGTTGGTTAATTGGTCACATTTTATTAATGAAATGGGTTGAATTGGTATTAGTCTGATTATGGCAAAATAATTCTATTAGATCTAATATACTTATTCGATCGAATAAGTATCTTGTATTAGAATTGAGAAATTCTATGGCTTGAACCTTTAATATTCTCTTATTTATTGCTTGTGTTTACTATTTAGGTAGAATACCGTCCCCCATTTTTACTAAAAAACTGAAAGAAACCTCAGAAACAGAAGAAAGGGGGGAAGTAAGGAAGAAAGAGATGTAGAAATAGAAACAACTTTCGAAAGGAAGGGGATGAAATAAGAAGAAGAGGGATTCACTGAAGAAGATCCTTCTCCTTCCCCTTTTTCAGAAGAAAAGGAGGATGCCCTAGGCAAAATTGATGAAAGGGAAGAGATTTGAGTGAATGGAAAGGAAAAAACTAAGGGATGAATTTCACTTTAAAGAGATATTCTATAAAGAGAATTCGAAGTTAGAAAGATTTAAAGAAGAAAAACATTTATTATGGTTTGAAAAAGTAAAAAATTAATATAAAAATGAAATATAATAATAGATAAGAAGAAATGCGAGCAACCCCTAAAGGGGATCTTCTATAATTTCGCACATGAATTGTTATTTCTTGGTTTTGTCCAGTCATTAATAACTTGATTATTTTTAGATAATAGTAGATAGAAATGATGCTCGAAAGGAGTCCTATTGAAACCAAGAAGTATAGGCCTACCTACCCTTCACACTAGAATAAATGGACTTTTCCGAAAAAACTTGCTAGTAGAGGAAGATGTCTTAGGGATAAGAGACATAGGGCTAAAGAGAGAGCTAAAAAAGGATCTTTCGTGTATAATCCTACATAATCTTGAATGTTATCAGTTCCGGTACGTAGACCAAATAATATAATGCAAGCAAAAGTTCCTCGATTCATGGAGACATGGAACACCATATAAGTTATCATGCATACATATCCACCATTTGAGTCTCTAACAATGATTCCAATAATTACATATTTGATTTGACCTATAAATGAATATGTAAGCATACATTTCATGCTTGTTTGAGTAATAGCAATGAGATTCCTCAATATCATCCTAAGAATAGCTAGGATTTTCAAAAGATGATGTCTTCAATTTTTGGAAACTTAGAAAGTTCTTCTGTTAAGCCCTAATTAATGAATCTACCAAATCTTTTAAATTGTATTTGATTTAAACCAGGTATTGTAGCCATTCCCTCATTTCCGTCCCTCAACATTTTGAATTTCCCATTTCCCAAAAAAATTTCATTATTGACCCATTCTTCATCAAATCAAATGGATTGATCTTGTAATGATGGAATTTGTATTCAAAATAATCAATATGTAGAATCTAAACAAGTAATTGTTGAGATTTGTACCAGAACATACACTTTAAATTTTAAAGAAAGGGGTTGACAACATATTTATTTGGACTTAGAGGGAGAAATGCACTAGAGTACTGATGTGTATGATACACCCAAATTTACATATGGTAATGTCCATCTTTTACCAAAAACAAGTTATTTATGGATATTATCAGGGGTTCGTGCATTTTCAATGGAATCTCTTTTTCACTCCACAACAATCAAGATCAAATGAATCTTCATTCTCCTTATGTCGAACAAAGATCTCTTTCGTGTCTCACAGTGAATAATGGTCAAATTAGATATAAATTATTTAGTTCTAATTTTTTGGATTAAAAAAAAAAAGAAATTAGGATTCCTGATTATTCATAACTTAATCAAATCATATGTACTAGGTAATAGAATCTCATATATCTTGCTATTCTACATGAGAATTATGATTTATTGGCAAAATGGTGAAGAAATAGATTTCTTATTCCATTCCAATCAATTCAAGAATGAGAGAAAGCACTAATACCTAATTCAGGTATCTCGATGGAACTACCTATAAATGGTATTTTTCATAAAAATAGTCTTCCTGCTTATTTCGATGATCCTCGTTACATTTCTAAGTTTGTAGCCTTTACAGTAGCTTTATCGATGTTACCTACCAAATAAAAGGCTTGTTCAGGAAGACTATCTAATTCTCTGGAAAGGATCAATTTAAACCCTTTAATTATTTTTGCTAGGCCAACATATTTCCTCGAGGAATCGGTAAATACTTCTGCTACGAAAAAGGGTTGTGATAAGAAACACTCAATTTTTTTTGCTCTCGCTATGGTTAAGAGATCCTCTTCGAATAATTCATCCAACTGGAGGATAGCTATAATGTCTTGAAGTTCTTTGTAACATTGTAAAGTTTGTTTAACCCTTTGCATAGTTTCATAATGTTCCTTACCAATAATTCGAGGTTAGAGCATAGTTGACGTTGAATCTACAGGATCAACTACTGGATAAACACCTTTAGCAGCTAATCCTCTTGATAGTACAGTCGTTACATTTAAATAGGCAAATGTCATAGCAAGTGTAGGATCAATCAAATCGTTTGCAAGTACATAAACTACTTGAATAGAAGTTATGGATCCCTTTTTGGTAAAAGTAATTCTTTCTTGTAAAGATCTCATTTCGGTACTAAAGGTAGGTTGATAACCCACAGCGGAAGGCATTCTACCTAATCAGGCGAATACTTCATATCCTGCTTGAACGAAATGGAAGATATTATCAATAAATAGAAGTATGTCTTGTTCATTAACATCTCGAAAATATTTTACCATAGTTAGGGCAATCAAACCAACTCTCATATAAGCTCCAAAGTAAATTTTTGCAAAGTTCCATCACTACTAATGGTTGGCTCCGCAATTTCTTATGGGCATAGGTATCACAAGTAATTCAGTCCTATGGTTCTTCATTATTTGCATATGGACTTTTTTTCTTAGGTGTTCATTTTGTATGGGCTTTTAGTTTATGTTTCTATTCAGTAGGCATGGTTATTGGTAAGAACTTATTGAATTCACTAATCCATCATGAAATGATATATCTCATTTATTCTTCCAAAATTCTAGCTTCTTAAAAAAAGAATAAAAAAGTAAAATTTTATGATATAACCCTATCACTTTATTTGCTCTATTCTATTTATTTTTATTTGTTCCCAAAAATTCTAATTTTGCTAACAATTAAATTTCATATCAAGATCTCTAATTATTAATTAGAAAGTGTAAGGAAAAGAAGAAAAGAAAACGATTGACTTTTTTTTTATCATTTTGTTTAAAGTGATAATTGATTATCACTCGATTTGTCAATAACAAAAACGAAAGGATTATCATGTCGCTCTCAGAAAGTGCCCATTTATAGGGATATGAATCTCATATCCCACATCGTGTCATAACACGGCGATTCTAATCTAAATAGAACTGGTTTAAATGCAATCATAAGAATATTTATACTCTACTCTTTCTTTTTTATTTCCCTGGGATTGCAGTTTAATTGGTTAGAGCACCTCCCTATTAAGGTGAAAGCTGCAGGGTTGAGTCTCGTCAGTCTCAATGGAATCAAATCAAAAAAAAAAAATACATTAATTCATCTCTCCATTTGAATTGAATGTGAAAAGGGATACAAATAGTCAAATTTGATTCCTAACGGGGATTCTTTTTTTATTAATCTATGAATAATTTAATTTTGTTTACACAGTAGTGATATTCTTTGTTTCTCTCTTCATCTTTGGATTCCTATCCAATGATTTAAGACGTAATCCTAGATGCGAAAAATAAAAAAAAAAGGGTCTTTTTTATTTTTTTACTTATTTTGCTTCATTTTTCAATGTTTTTAGGATTGTTATCTATTAACATTTTTATCTATTACACACCTTTAAATAAAAATAAAAAAGGGTTCAAATCCTTCTCTTTCTATTGATGACTAGGTATTTTATTTGTTACTTCAATTCAAGTAATGAAAATTAATCATTCAAATTTCAAACCAAAGGAACTTCCCTTTTCTTGTTTATCAAAGAAAGGTTTAAAAAAGAATTTCACTGGCTACACTTACAATCATAGTCCAAGAAAAATGGAGAGAGATTTATATTTATGAAGAATATTGTATCAAAAATGTGTGTAAAAAAAAAATAGAAAAGTTATCATTTGAAGAGATCCAATTCTTTAATCATTAATAAATACAAAAGAAAGGTTGATTGACAAAAGAAAGAAGAGATAATTTACAGGATATTATCCATCTGTATCTAACGTATCAATTCCTATTGAAAATAAAAAATTGGAAAAAAAAAGAGAAATTCTTTATTCCAAAATCTTTTACTGTACGAGATGAATCTATTCTTTTGGTTTGTTACTTCTTTCTATACACATAATAAAAAAAAAATTTGTGGACAAAAAAAGTTTCGTCTTATGGATGTTCTGTATATGCCTATTTTGGTTTGAATGAATGTTCTAAAAAAAATTTTAAGTTCTTGAATTTTTTCCTTACTGCGGATAAAGAAGTTCTTTAGTTCATTTCAAACTACTTCAATTGGTACGTACAAGAAATAGGCTATTTTAGAAGCTTTTTGCTCAATTTCTCATGAAATCAAATTCTTATCAATACGCATCAAAGGCATGGCCCCTTACCCTTTGATTTCCATATAAAGGACATGATGACCATAAATACCCTCTTTAACTTCTATTTGAACGGATTGAATATCTTTCATACGAAATCATAGGAAGATACGACGATTTTCTCCAAGACATCCCCAATAAAAATTACAAAGTATTCCTTCTTTTCTATCGAACTAATCATAGCCACTACCTACATTCCACAAAATTGTGCACCATAAATAGGAAATAATAAAGAGAGTTGCATTCCCATAGAAAGACATTATGATCCCTTGTGGAAAAAAAATTATTTGCTAAGACAAAAGTAAAGATATTAAATTCTTACCAAGATAACTCGAAGCTCCAACCAATAATAATCCTAATGAACCTAAAAAAAGGGTAAAGGCCTAGTAGAAATTACTTATTTTTCGAGACCCCACTATAAGTTCTATCCATATATGTTCTAATCGCCAACTCATATTAGATCTAGGTCAATTTAGGGCAAGTGGATCATTTATGATGAAAAGGATGAGCTTTAAGAGAATGCTTTAGAGTTCTTGCAGAGTGGAACCATGCAATACTAGACACAAGATAGATCTTCCAAAGAATAGGGCTTTTTTTGAATAAGCCAATTCGTTTGGGACCCTACAGATCCACTCTTTTCCTTATTCAAAGATTTACCCTTTGTCTCTGTGTTTTTACATTGAGAATTCTTTGTAGATGAAGAGATATCAAAGGGGCTTCTTAGTTCCTAAAGAGATTCCCCTACATCTATATATAAACTCTAGTTTATTAAGAATATGTAAGAAAGGCACTTTGAATTGTTTATTCATCGCTAGAGATGGCTTAGAACCAATGGTTCATTATCTAGTAGACTTTTCCATTCTAATACTTTGTCCGAGAGTTATTAGTATTTATCAAATATGTTCCTATCTAATGGAAGGTTATTACATCAAATGACAAAAACATTGTTGAGAAAAAGATGGCTTTTCCTGGATGAAATGAAAATTGCATTCGTGGAATAGTAGAAAGGTTTCCCATTACTTAGTCGGAAAAATATGTGGCCATGAAATAGGGATTAAGTGGAACAGAATTAACTGAGTGATAAAGTTGTTAAAACACCTCTTTCCTCTATATTTTAGACCTTAGCTCCACGGAGCAATAAGCTACTACTGAAATACGGAAGAATTGAATCTTAGATGAAAATATTATGTATGGATGGTATGAACTACCTAAATAAGAATTTTTGAACAACAAATAACTAAAGCTATTACTTATTACATAAAAAATTTTCAATTAATGAAAGATGGAAAGCTATTGGAAAATCAAAACTATACATGTTGGATGAAATGGTTGTTGCTATCTGCTCTAATAACGAATCATTGGTTTAAGTTTAATTGAATAACTAAATAAAATAGATAGAATTTTCTCTTTGTCTTAGGTTGATAGATCATCTCAATTGGAAGATACCCTATGTGGATAATACACATTCTAGTTAACCAAGCCTAATTCAAATTGTTTTATTCCGAAGTAAAGGGGCGGTTCGTACTATTCATATATTCATAACCAAGAAGTACTGTATTCTCTTTCAGATAGGCCCTAAAAGGAGAAAGAAGGCTAGAATGCCAACAAGCATCTAGTATTAAATTCACCCGATCCTATAGGACCCATTTTTGGAATGTTCGATGCCAAAGTCACTGAATAGGTAAGTCACGAATCCTGAAAACAGACTATGTAGTGTACTTTATAGGCTAGGTTATGGGCGGGCATTTTACCAAAGGTTTCTATTGTATTAATCTACACTTGTGTGATTCTTGTTGATGCGGAGGGTAGGCATAGGATGGAAGAAGTCAAAGTAGACTCTCCATTCATTAGATATAGAAGATCGCTAAGATGTTATGATCCACTGCTGAACTTATTCCAATTCTAAGATACTCAATGATTGGTAGGCAAAGATCCTGGTCATGTAGATTCTTCTCGATCGTAGCTCGAAGAAGGTTGCCTACTGTTTTGTTCACAACCTCTATTGGCCATCCGTCTACTAATGGTAAGAAATACTGAACATAAGCTTGGTGCTAAGCTTCTTTCATAGTGTTCGCTAAAAGAAGCTTATGAACTTCAAATCACAATTAGATATAATACTTCTTGGAACTCCATGCAGCCACATGATCTCCTATAAAAAGGGATTAACAACAAATAAAGCATCATTGGGTTTGTGAAAAGGGATGAAGTAGCTCATTTTGCTGAACCAATCAACTACTACCATAATAGAATCATGTCTTTACGGTGTTCTAGATAGGTCAATCATGAAATCCATGCTTAAATCGGTTCATGACTGCTTAGATATGGGCAGAGGTATATATTTTCCATATAGCTCTTTTCTTCCCTTGGCTCGCTTATACACCTTGCATCGTTCAAGAATTTTACGTACATCCTTCATCATCCTAAGCCAATAGAAGTGTTCTTTCAACAACTTAGTAGTTCTCTTTTCAATAAAATAGCTAATTAAGCCTCTTGCATAGGCCTCTTAGATAAGTAATTCCCTAGTAAAATCACTTAGTGACTTGTCTTCCATTCATGAGAAATCATTAGCTCAAATAGAACCCATCAATTACTCCTCTAATGTTACATTTGGCCATTGAGGGTTCAAAGTACAAATTATGTTCATATTGATTAGGCAGGGTACCAAACCTAAGTATTCTAGCCTACAATGTTGTGCTAAGAACATGCTGACAAAAAAAGGCGTTGGCTATAGTGTTAGAAATTCCCTTCTTGTTCTTGATGACGTAGCAAAAGGTTTCCAAGAACTTGATCCATTTAGCATGATGTCGAGAAAGTTTTTGTTGGCCTTGGAGGTGTTTGAGGGACTCATGGTTTATGTAGATAATAAACTCTCTCGACAGTAAATAATGTTGTTAGTTCTAGAGTACTTGGACAAGGGCATAAAACTCTTAATCATATGACAAGTAATTTAGTGTAGCACTTTTTGTCACATCTTGGCATAGCACAGGATGTACTATCACATAGGAATACCTGTTTATACTTAACAAAAGTTCCATTTGTAACAAAGTATTACAACGAAGTTCAGTTTTATACCTATTTATACAAAAAGTACATTCGTTAAACTTATCCAAACCTAAAATACAGGATTTTTTTTTTTTCCATATGTATAGATTGTTAGTGGTGAATTTTGGGAAGAGGAAATAGTTCTGCAAAAGAGAGTAAAATACTTGATACCGGAGCTAGTTCGATATGGCCAATGGTTATCTATTATAATAAATATCTTAATAAGAAGTGTCCGAGAGCTCTTACAAAGTTTCTTTTCAGTATTTACAGATAGTTGTTGTGTCTAAGGCAGTTGTCAAGATAACTGTTAAGACACGTGGAGCCTTCTTGACTTGACATCTCCCCTAATATGTAAGAACAGCAGACAGTTGTAAAATATAACCTTACTTATAATAACTAATTATGCCATAGATTTGAATTCAAACTAGGAGTGTTTCTTATACACAGCATAAGTGTTGTATGTCTTCTAAAGAGGGCGAATGCCGAGAGAGTTGATTACCAAGCATCTTGGCCAATGAAAGAACGAGTGTAAATTAAGCGAAAACTGACTATTAACATTTGCTCCTTAACTCCTGTATTCGAATAGTCGACAAAGGGAGTTATATATATATATATATTGTAGTAGAAGCTGAGTAAGGAGAGTCTTTAGATTTATGCCCAGTGACATGGGAAGTAGGACGGATCACATCTCAGTCGAAACATCGCCATTTCAAAACTCTTACCCGTTCGGGAAACAAAAAAGTTGTAGGCATAACATCTATCACCTAGGTCATCATTTTGTTGCAGGCCTAATAACTGTCAGAAAGTTTTTAGTCATTAGATTACTGTCACGAGACATGTGTCCACAATCTACTGGACTATCATATCAGTGCATCAATACTGTCAAAAGCAGATTTGTAGTTACGAGAACAAATTGTCCATATATAAGGTACTATTTATACTCAGATTTCACTTCTCTGGTTGCACCTAAAATTTTCGTTCGTTTTCTAATCTTCAAAATCTCACTCTTCGACTTCTGTTATTTCATTTCATAAAATCGTTCAGGTATGGTTCGCAAAGTTGCTCGTCGATTTGTTTTATCCGATTCTAAGGCAACGAAAACTGAAGCTACTCTTCCCCCCTAAAATAGGAGTGAAGCAGTGTGTTCTTCGGCCGGTTCGGCCAATAGTATGGAGGTAAGGTAGGATAAACTTTCTCGGATTAACGAGCTTCCTGTAGATAATTATTCTGAGGATAAGGAAGGGAGGTCTTTAGCAAAATATCTGTACAACACAATAGCCTACTTTTGCGATTCTCCTGATGAAACTACCAATTCCGTCGTCAGAGTTCTCATCATAAAGTATAATTAGTACTGGCAAGATCTTCTTGGAACATAGAACTTGAGGAGGCTAAGAGACGGGGAGAGAGTATGCTTTCCACTGGAGCATGAGTTCCATATATACCTAAATTATCTGGATTTTAGGCTGCGCTTCCCTTTCTCAGCTTTTGTTTGGGGCTTCTTCAACTACTTCAAAGTCGTACTGAATATGTTCTCACCTAACACATATTGGCTTCTAGCGGCTTTTAAGATAGTATGTGAAGAGGTTGAGGTCAGGGCTACGCCTCAATTGTTTATATTTTTCTTCACTATTCGTAAGCAGCTTGACGGGTGGTACTTTGCTGCTATAAGGCATGGGGGTAAGTTCATGGCCGGGTTAGAATCTAAGATTCACAAGTGGTATGATAAGTTCGTGTCAATAGTATCTAATGAGAACTTGGACTTCTAGACCCAATGGACTAAGTCGATACATACAAAGGATGTAGATTTAATGTCGAATGATGCAGCAGCAGCGAAGAAGATTCAAGAGAGAAGAAGAAACAAAATGTTCTTCTAGGACGCTGAGAGAATTATATGGCATTATGAAAATGGCAAACCAATATTTTTTAAAAAACATGGTATGTTGATTTGTTGCCACTATGTTGAGTATAGCCATGAGGAAAGTCGTTCTCGAGACTTTGGGGGAGAATAGTAACCTTTAAGCCTTACTCAAAATGAAAAATGTAGGTTCATATTTTTTCCCTGTTTATATTAATTGATTTACTCATCTTGTAGATATGGGTGCTAAAGAGGTAGATCTTACAAAGCTACTTGCTCAGGCCAAGGCTAAGAAGTCCAAGGCTGATAGGAGGGGGACGAACTTTGCAACTACCACACTGCCTACTGTCGGAAAGAAACCAATAAAGGAAGCTACATCAAAGCATACAGCTACGTAGATCTCTTATCCTTTCGAGAGAGTGAAGGAAAATGAGAATATACGGCCGACTGAGGTTTCTTTTGAGGAGCCTCTAATCATGATTGTTCAAACATCAGTCGAGCTGAAGAATAGCGAGCGTCGAGAGAAATACCTCGACAAGCAGGATGAAAATGCCATTATCGTAGAAGGCTCATCATAAGTGATTGCAGTAGCTCTAAGTGGTGAAAAAAGACCAAGGAAGGAACTTGCCAACTAACCACTTATCAAGAAGTCCAAAAGCCTGGATGAAAGGGTGAAGGAGGTAATACGTTCTAAATCTCTTAGCATCACTAACACCGAAATCTTATCAAACAAAGAAGTCGGCAAATACTTCATCCCTTGCTGGAGCCATCAAATTTTGGACACTGACTCGGCCTTGGTGATAAGACAAAATCTTTAGCTTTAATGGAAGGGGTCATTCTTCTGAAAGACAAAGATATCACTAAGAAGGATGTCAACAGGGTCAGCAATTGCAATAAGGCCCATGTCGTGGCTAAATTGTATGATGTGAGTATCCATGAACATTTTCTTTCTCTAGCTCCTTCAGATAATTAACGCATTTTCTTTTTTCAAATAAACAGCCACATCCCTATATCTTTAGACGAGGCTGACAGAGAGGTAAAGAAGGTAATATCCTCTGCTATATCTGTATAATATCCGATCGTTCTTGATTATAATAACTGAATTTGTTGCAGAAAGTTGAGGATGCGTACAATACATCAAAGGCTAAACTATTATGGCTGAGAATACGAGGATTAAGGCTAAGATGGAGGCGAGAAAGCTTAAAGAGGAACTTGCTGCCGAGAAATTGGCACAAGAACTTGCCGCTAATGAAATCTCTAGCCTGAAGGCCAAAATAGAAGACCAGTATAAAGAGTCTAAAAGCCTGAAGGAGGAACTGTAAAAGAAAAGGGAAGAGCACTGGGGCTTGGGCTAAACTATTTGCATGATGAGCAACGATGAAGAGAAATGTAAGGTGCAAATAAAGGAGTTAGAGATCAAAAACTCAAACTTGCAGAGTTGTATCGCTGAGTTGGAGGAAATTGTGAAGAGGGGGCCATCTGTTGAAGAGACTCTTGATATAGTCACTTTAAGTCGGCAAAACAAGAAGCTTTTTATGCAGAAAGTTGTTGGAGGGAGTTCAAGTGGCAAGAGAAGAGGTCTTGAAGCTTCATCCCGATTATGATCTCTCGTGTCTCGACTTTACTGACGTCAATGACAAAGCTAGTAGTGCCGATGAAGATGAATGCGACGAGACAGGTGTTGAGAGTATCGATTAAAGTGATAATGAAGCTCAAGCCGAAGAAGTTGCCTACTTCGAGAAACTAGTTGTCGAGGGAGCCCCAGCGAAAGATTTAAGAATCGCTTCTACTGAATCTGAAAATAGGCCGTAAGACTTATTGTATTGGCATATTACATTCTCCTGTAATTAATCATTGGAATATAATCAAGGCAATGTCAAGTTTATGTGACTTTCACGTAACTGAGCTTTCACAATTTGTTTGGTTTATGCATTTTGCTTAGCGCTCTCATTGATCGGCATGCTTTAATTCACTCCATTTATTTCTTGGCATGTTTTTATTCACATGCCTTGCTATCTTTTGACCTGTTTCATTTCACAAGCCTATCATTTCTAGGCATGTTTTATTTCATACGCCATGTGTTTCTCGGTATGTTTTATTTCACACGCCTATTGTTTCTCGGCATGTTTTATTTCTCATGCTCGTTGTTTATCGGTATGTTTTATTTCGCACACCCTTGTTTTATACTATCCGTTAACCATTTAAGGTATGGACTAGCCGCATTACTCAGATGTATAGTTAATTTGTATAATTCTTTTACTATGTTAGGTTAGAATGTAGAGTGGCTCGTTCGTTGTGCAGCCTAGAATTCGTTCATTCGGCAATTATAACGAAAACACAATGAGACTTCAAATATATAATTGTCGTAAATGTCTTACAAGTTTATTGGTTGCCACTGAAAGAGTTATAGGAAAAGTCATTCAACATTAATTAAAATAAAATTTTAGATTATCAGTGTTCCAAGCTCGAGGGATGATGGATCCATCCAACCTTTCTAGTCGATAAGCCCCCTCACTAACGACTTCCCAAATCTTGACAAGATCTTCCCAATTCGAGCTGAGCTTTCCTTAACTTGCTCGTGCGCCTATTGCTTCCATCTTACGGTAAACTAGATCTCCAGGTTGGAAAACCTTGTGCTTAACTTTCTAATTATAGTATCTTGCTGCTCTATGCTAGTATGCTGCAACCCTGGCTGTTGCAACATCTCGAATTTCCTCAATAATGTCCAGATTCACTGTCAATTCAACTTAATTAAGCATTACGTCAAAAATATGTGTACACAGATTAGGCAAGTCCAACTCAATTAGTAACACGACTTCAGTATCGTATGCTAACTTAAATGGTGTCTCTTCTGTTGTGGTTTTGTATCCCCATAGGACATCCGGTAGTTCATTGGCCCACTTCCCCCTAACTTGATCCACTTTCTGTTTCAAACTGTTCAGTATGATCTTGTTTATAGCTTTGACTTATCCATTTGTCTAAGGGTGCGCTATGGACGTATAGTTGAGCCGAATGCCGTGCCTTTCACAAACGTTTGGAACCTATTGTTGTCAAACTGTGGGCCGTTATTTGTAATTATCATGTAGGGTACTCTGAATCTCGATATGATGGCGTTGAAGATGAAAGCTTCCACTTTCTGTTCCATAATTTTTGCCGTGGCCTCGGCCTCGACCCATTTGGTAAAGTAGTCCACAACGACAATGACAAAGACAAATTGTCACTAGACGGTAGACTTAGGAAAGGGTTTGAGGATATCTAGCCCCCACTGGGCGAAAGGCTAAGGGCTGGTTAGGCTACATAATTCACTTGTAGGTGCTTTACTCAGCCATTTGTGCTTCTGGCATTGAGGACACTACAGGATAACGCCCTTTGCATCTTCTTTCATAGTTAGCCAATAATAGCTAAGTCGAAGTGCTCGAATAAACTGTGTTTGCGCTTTCACATGATTGATGCATATGCCCTCATGAAGTTCACATAATTCCCTCCGGGCATCCCTTAAGGAAAGGCATCGAAGATAGGGTTGGGATATGCTACGCTTGTATAGCTGACCATTAATTAGCGTATAGTTCACAACCTGGTAGGCTAATCTTTGTGCCTCCTTTTTGTTGACAAGGACAGTACCATCTTTTAGATAATTTACTAAGGAATCCATCTACGATTCTTCTTTTAGGCAAGGAGCTAATTCATAGCTCTGTAAAAGATTAGACAAGCTTTTGTGCGGGAGAAATTCGACAAACAGTTTCTCATTTAGCTTAGGAAATGCCATATTGGCCAACTTCAACAACTTATCTGTAGCGATATTCTTACTTCTCAGAATTTTGTGAATAGAAAAAGATAGGAATTCTTCTATGAGCATTTGTACCACCAATAGGTACTTATTCATCTCTTCTTCTCTTGCTGCATAACTTCCGGTGACCTAATTTACCACCAACTGGGAATTAGAGAACACTTCGAGTTTCTTAGCACCAATTTCTTTTGCCAGTTTCAGTTCGGCGATTAGAGCTTCGTACTTAGCTTCATTGTTATTGGCTGGGAATCCAAATTTTAGAGCGTAATAAACTTTGACATTATGGGGACCTTGAAGAACTAAGCTTGCATCACTTCCTTTTCGTGTTGAAGAACCATCGACATAAAGAAACCAGATAGGTTTTTTAGCAATCTCTACACAATCTTTGTCTCCAGTGAATTTGGCTACAAAATTCGCCAGTACTTGGGCCTTTAGTGTCATTTTGGGTTTATATTGTACACCATCGGCATTAAGCTCTAAGGCGTATTTCATCATCTTCTCCAAGGAATCGGGCCACTGCAATGTTTGTCGTAGTGGTTTATCGTTGAGGATAATAATCTTGTGAGATTCAAAGTATGACTTCAACTTTCTTGCCGAGAGAACTACAACCAATACAAATTTTTCTATCTTGGTGTATCAAAGCTCTAGCCCTTTCAGAATGTGACTCACGTAATAAACGGGTTAATGCTTTTTGCCATCAATTTAGACCAGTATAGAGGAAAGTACTCAGCAGTTGACTAATAAATATAAGTATAAATTTTCTCCTAGAATGGGTGTCGAAAGTATCAAGGGTGATGCAAGAAATTCCTTAAGCTGATTGAAAGCTCTTTCGCAATCTTTGGTCCAATTGAATTCCTTTGGATTCTTCAAAATTTTGAAGAATTATGCATACTTATCTGCACTTCTCGACACGAATCTATCGAGGGCGGTAATTCGCCCGGTGAGTTCCTACACCTCTTTGATCGTACGAGGAGATTTTAGATTCCTTATGGCTTCGATCTTTCTCGGACTGGTCTCAATGCCGTATCGTGTGGCCATATACTCAAGAAATTTCCTTGGTGTTGTGCCAAAGACATATTTCTGTAGGTTGAGTCTCATATAATATCTTCACCACGTAGCAAACGTCTCCTCTAGATCTGCAAGATGCTAATCTTCTTTCATGCTCTTCATAATCATACCATCTACATATACTTCAATACTCTTGTAGATTTAAGATTTGAACATCTTCATTACTAATCTTTGGTACATGGCACTAGCGTTCTTCAACCCAAAAGGCATTACCGTATAACAGTATGTTCTAAAATTGGTAATGAAATATGTGTGCACTTCATCTGCCTTGTCGATCCTAATTTGATTGTAACCAGAGAAAGCGTCCATAAAAGAAAGCAATGCATGTCCTGCGGTTGCATCTACCATCTGATCTATTTTTGGCAGTAAGAAACAATCCTTGGGATAGGCCTTACTGAGATCCATGAAATCTATACACATTTGCCACTTGTTGTTAGACTTCTTGACTAGCACATAATTTGCTAACCAAGTTGGATAAGGCTTTTCCCGGATGAATCCTGCCTTTAATAATTTATGAACCTCTTCTTCTATTGCCACTTGTCTCTTTGGTACAAAATGTCTCTTTTTCTGTTTGACCACCTTTACATTCGGGTTAATCTGGAGCTTGTGTACGGTAATATCTCTCGGAATACCCGGCATGTCTGATGGTGACATACAAACACGTCAACATTGGCTTATAGGAAGTCAATCAGACTTTGCCGGATATCTGCTAACATGGGTTTTCCTATCCTTGTTTTCTTCTAAAGATCATCTCCCAAAGGAATCTCCTCTATATCATTCTTGGCGTTTTCTTTGCCAACTGACTTGCCTTATAGGCAGGTCTCGACCTAAAACACTTTTTCTCGCCTCAAAGCCCTTATATATAAGGAACGTACTAATTACTGATCCCCTCTACTCACACCAACCCCTACGAAAGTGGAAAACTTGGCTTTTAGATGTACCGTTGAAGGGAAGATGCTGAATAAATGTTAGTGTGACTGTCCTATTATCATGTTGTAAGGGGACCAATATTTAACAATAAGAAAATCCACTTTTTCCTTTGTAACATGTTCGTCATCACTGATTTGTATTGGCAAAGAGATAACTCCGGTTACTTACATGGGTTGATTATTGAAAGCATAGAGGTCATACTTGTAAGATCGTAGTTACACTTTGATCTTAGGTCTCATTTGATCGAAGGCTTGCTGAAAAATGATATTATCTGAACTTCCTGTATCAACAAGAATCTTCTTGAACTCAAAGTTGGTGACTTTCGCATTAATGAAAAGTGCAACATCGTACTACCTCTGTGTGCCTTCAAAATCCCCTTTCCCAAAAGGTATTATATTGTCAATCCTGACCTTCTTTCCATGAATATTGTAAACGTAATTCTTGGTGTTAACTGAGTTTGAAGAACTCGATTGACTTAGATTAGGTTTGCCAACAATTGTATTAATTACTCCGTTGGGTGCTTTGTTGGGATTAACATCCCTTGCATCTCTCACAGCTATTGCTGGCCGAATGTCATCATCATGTTCCTCTCTTCTTCTTTGAGATGGTCTTTCCATTCTTTTGGTATCATACGCTAGAAATTTTCGTAGGTACCCGCATTGTATTGCATCTTCAATTGCATTTTTAAGTTGAATGCACTCATCCGTATTGTAACCTTTGTCACGGTGGAAGTCATAGTACTTGTTCGAATTTCTTCTTGAGGGATTCCTGCACATTCTTTCTGGCCATTAGAGGACACCTCTCTCTCTACGAACCTCCATCAAAATATCTGAGATTGGATAGTTAACAAGCATGTGGGATGAGAATGTCGGGATCCTCAATCTTTTCCTCTCAGTGTCTAGACTACTGTTGTTGTCTGTGCCAAGTCTATCCTTAGCATTTTTCCATTTGTCTTTCTTTCCATCTCCTCTACTTTGATCAGCCTCTCGTCGTGCCTTTATGTTGTCTTCCAATTATATGTATAAGGTAGCTTTAGCCTTAAACTCAGCATAACTTTTTGGCTTATTCTTTGCGAGAGACTTGAAAAAGTTTCCATGAGGCTTGATACCGTCGATTGCGGCATTAAGGGCCACACTCATATCCAGTTCTGCGATTTGGACCATCTTGGCCATAAATTTGGCCAAATAGTCTTTGATTGACTCATCGGACCTTTGTTTGATGGTGTTTAAGATTGAATAGTCCTTAATAGGAAGTTTGTTAACAAGGAAGTATTAAAGAAACACTTCTGTTAATTCATCGAAACATGATATGGTATTTAGTTTCAAGTGTTTGAACCATGTGCTGGTTGCATTCCTCAAGGTTAAGGGAAAGGCTTGATAGGCCACCATGTCGCTTAAACCATGCAACTTGGTTAGTGTTCGATAGTACTCCAAGTGGTCTTCAGGGTCCTTCATCCCATCATATGTTTCAAATTGAGGTAGCTTCATGTGTCGAGATATTACTTCTTCCAAAATCTCTAGGATAAAAGGACTTTTCTTGATTTGGAATTGTTTGGTCGTTGAAATGGGTGTGCTAACATGCAAAGGTCCTGTATGATGTACGTGATTTGGTTGCTTACCCTTATCAATCTTTTTGAAAGCGAGAGCTATGGGTTGCGGTAGAACCTCAACTTACTTTTTTAGCAATTCAGGTGAATAAATGGAATCGTCGATACTATTAACATCATCATCGCTACGCTCTTTTTCCTGATTCGGGTGAAAACTTTTATGGAGAAGGTCAAGGATTTATTCGTGTTTTTTTTTTTTAGCTCAGAATTTTCTTTGGCTAAATCAAGACAAAGTTGCTTGAGTCGAGCCAATCGTTATTCATCATCATGCCGACTCCCTCCGTCAGGGTATTAGGAGGAAGTACTAGTACCTACACTTCGTATCATCCTAGTTCTAGCCATGTAGTCGTGTTTAGAGAAAAACAGACAGCACCAAATGTTAATGGTGAATTTTGGGATGAGGAAATAGTCTTGCAAAAGAGAGTAAAATACTTGGTATCGAGGTCAATCTGGTATGGCCACTCCGATGCCTAAGTTAGAATGATTATTTATTATAATAAATATTTGAATAAGAAGTATTTGAGAGCTCTTACAGAGTTTCTTTTCGGTATTTACAGACAGTTGTCGTGTCTAAGGTAGTTGTCAAGGTAATTATTAAGACACTTGGAGCCTTCTTAACTTGACATCTCCCCTAATATATAAGAATAGCAAGCGATTATAAAATATAACTGTGCTTATGATAATTGATCATCCCATAGATTTGAATTCAAACCAGGAACATTTCTTGTATACGACATAAGTGTCGTATGTCTTCTAAAGAGGACAAATGCCGAGAGAGTCAATTACCCGGCATCTCGATCGACAAAAGGACGAGTGTAAGTTTAGTGAAAACTAACCATCAACACAGATCCTTTATAGAAATAAGAACAAATTACTGCAAGACTTCTTCAAAAGCGGTTGGATCCGTTTTAAGTGCTCTTAAAAAGACTTCCCTCCCCCCCAGCTAATGTTGTCTTATTAATTCTCTTCATAACTTAAGGATATACAAGTATCCCTTTAACTCTCTGTGAGCTAAGTGAGAGTAGATAAAACAAAACATATGACAAGCACAATACATACTCACCTAGATTAATAACATAAGATATTCAATTTCATAAACCAAGTTACTAATACAAACTGTTTATGTAAGAAGTTAGTGCCATGCTCATGCACGTAACTTACATCGGTACCAATATTCTATACTTTTTCAATTTTTCGTCTAGTTAGTTGACATACCTGAGCATCTAGATACTACGTTCATGAATCTAAGGCAACAAGGAGCTACCTAGGAGTAGGACCCCCAACAAAAACCACCTACTATGGTTTGAAAATCCAATACGTAGTTGGTCACACATCGTAGTAAGAATAAGTTAAGCAATGCAATTATGTATGCTTAAAAGTCAACTTAGCAGTTTTGAAGCTTTTAGAAACTTAACCCATAGGTCCTTTCGTACCATGCCATGAATGTAGCAAATAGTACAATAACCTAGTATCAAGTACGAATCTTAAGTTCTATATTGTAAGCAATTTAACTATCTCAACTTTAGCTTCGTTTCTTAGCTTTATATTACATTCCTTTACATAGGGTTCACTTGGGCGAATACCCTAAAGAACAATACAGTTTCCAAGTTTTTCAAACAAAATTACATATCGATGAATTAGTCATACACAAGGAAACATTTCACCTTTTGCAACACACATTCAATAGAATCAGGTATCTAATCAATCCAGCATATATTATAATTCACAACGCAACTGACTCTAAGTTAAGTAAACATAAGTCTACTTGCACAAAAATAGAAATATTCACTTACCTGAGCTTAATAGTGGCATAAAATCCTAAACTTTGTGATATGGTCCTTCTTTACCTATCACACTTAGGAAAATACACATAGACCCCAAGTTAACTATGGGTCGATACTAAGTTCTTATGTGTTTTCACTATTGCGTTTCTAAGCTTATTTCAATTGTATTTTATTTATTTCTTATCCGATTTTAATAAACTTTATATCATCACGATCTTTATTTTGAGTACTATTAAGGTATCTTTAGAATCATGGTTAATCAATATTGTTAAATGTCCAAAAATATACTTTCATATTATCAATTTGACTGTATGTTAATATAACTTCGTAATTAACTCAAATAAATCCTAAATCTACATTAAAAATCCTAAAATTACTCATTTCCTGAGCTAGTCAGCATTCATTATATACTAAAAAATACTAATCCTTTACATATTTAACAAATATCATATTAGTACTAATTACTATATCATATTTTAGGCTAATATATAGGTTTATAATATGAAAATACATAATAAATAGTATATGAGCCTGATTAATTCCATGAAAAATCCTATAGACTCACAAAAATATGTAATTTAATTATTGACTATGAATTATACTAAACTAGCTATTATCTATTTTTTACAAAAATAGTGGTTTTAACCTAAAATTAGTGAAAATTAATCAAATAAGTGAACTTAGTTACAAGATAAAATTCAAGTATCCTAAACATCATTATGAACTTCCAAAAATCATAATACATAGGGCTCATACTTTGATTTTGTTAAAAACTAATTAATTCAATAAAACAGGGGAACTGTCTATTTTATCCAAAATAATTATAATAAATAGTAAACATGATTATTTTTAAAAATTATTATTACTAAAATTAAATACATATATTAGGTATGTTACATATAAATTTTCAACTTGAAAGGACATTATTTAATATTTCTAAAATTTAATTCCATTTTCGTCCAAATAGAGCTATTTCTTAAGGACCTTATATTTTCAATAATTATTTCACTAAAATAAAATTACCGCATTAATCTACACATAAAATATCTCAAGAAAACCAAGTTTCATAATCAAATAACATCATTTGTTATTTTTACAAAATTTATAAAGTTTTAGTTGGAAATTTGGTTCACCTGAATCAATCGCTTCTGACCACTCAACCTTGTCAAAACAACTCCTCTGGTGGTGCTTTCTTTAAACCCAAATGGCCACCACAATTGGACACCAACAACCTATTGAATTGGCTTAATTAGATTCTGTGCTCTGTTTTTACTCTAATTTTCTTATTTTTTGAAATTTTTGTGAGTATTTTTCTTGTATTTCTATACTTCCAAAATGTTGTTTTTGAAGTTTACATGCCCTATTTATATTTTCCAAATGGATTAGGATTAATAAAAATTTAACATGTGGATTATATATGTCATTTTCTTAATTTTTCAATGTATGATGTGTCATTTTCTTATTTTTTGCCTTTTGACTCACGAATTTAAATTGATCCATTGCTATCACATCATGGGATGGCTTATCCTTTCAATTTTTTTATATTAATTTACCTTGTTTTAATAATAATTTATTATTATATATGTGTATTTAATACAAATAATGTATATCTATGTAAACACATGTATATTACATATAATTTATTATTTTTATAAGTTAAATAACTTATCTTTAATATCTCATTATATTTGAATGCTTAAATTTTATGTTTTCGATATTTATCGATTTTAGCGATAAATTAACGTTTTCTTAAATTAATATTTTTTATAGCTTATTTTAAGAAATTAACTTTACTTGAATTACTTCATTTAACTTTTCTAACCTTACTGTAATGTTTGAAATTAAATAGATATTATAGCTTGACGCCCTAAATTTAGAGGCTTAGATTCTAGGGTAATCGTATGACTCGAAATTCTAGGATATTACACCTTTGAGCTTCTCATTAAAATATGCAATTAGTCGGTGCTCATGCATAAGAATAGCTCTAATGCTGACTCTAAATGCATCATATTCTATCTCAAAAACCTTCTCAAAGTCAAGCAGTACTAATACTAGGGTAGATGTTAACTTGGATTTAATTTCTTCAAAACTCCTTTGAGTTTTCTCGGCCCATTTGAATTCAAAGATTTTCTTGGTCAGCCCTGTCAATAAGGCAGCTATAGTACTAGAGTTCTGAATGAATCTTCAATAAAACGAAACTAAACCATAAAAACTCCTTACTTTGGTAACACTAGTCGGCATTGGCCATTCGAGAATAACTCAAACTTTCTCATCATCAACTATGATACCTTCCTTAGAAACAACATAACTAAAGAATACTACCTCGCTCTAATAGAACACTCACTTCTTTAAATTGCTAAATAATTATTCAGTACAGAGGATATCAAATACAGATCTCAAGTGAGCAACATGAAAAATGAGGTCGGCATTATATACTAGAATATCATCAAAGTAAAAAACAACACATTTACCAATCAGTGATCTTAAAATATAATTCATGAGGCGCATAAAGGTGTTCGGTGCATTTGTAAGACCAAATGGCATCACTATCCTCTCGAATAGATTGTCTTTTGTTTTGAAAGCAGTTTTCTACTCATCTCTAGGTCTCATTTGGATCTAATGGTAGCCATTATTTAGATTAACCTTGGAAAATATTTGCATACCATGCAATTCATTGAGCATATCGTCTAATCGTAGGATTGGATATCGATATTTATAGTGATCTTGTTGATTGCTCGACTATCAATATACATTCTCCATGAGCCACCCCTCTTCGGTACTAAGACAACCGGTATGGTACATGGGCTCATGCTCTCTCGAAAATAGTCGTGTTCAATCAACTCAAAAACTTGTTTCTTCAACTTGGCTGCCTGCTTGAGATTAAGCCTATAGGTAGGTTAATTAGATAGGGTAGCTTCAAGTTAAAGGTCAATGTAATACTCTATGCCTCTAATAGGGGGCAAACCCCTTAGCAACTTGGTAGGAAATATGTCAGCATAATCTTACAGTAATGCTTATATGTTGGCAGGTAACGCTCCGACTTCCTTCAACTTTAGTAGCCTTTTGACCAATAAGAATACATACCTCTCTGTCTTAACATCTTTGGAAAATTGGGCTTAGGAAATCACTAAGGACTTAACTAGAATAATTTCTTATGATAATCTCCCCATTCAAAATTTTTTGAATAACTTGTAGATGAACCTTCTTTTCACATTATTACCATTATGAAAATACATGTTTCTTGAAGTTTGTCTTTTTGGTATATGCTTATAAATATTTATAACATATAAACATTCAAGATACACTTTGCATGCCTAAGAATACAAGCTCAACCAGATTAATTCACATATTTACTAATATCAAAATCTTAAACCACCCCTCTTCATCATCGTCATTCATAAAGCCAATGATTAAGGCCCTTAACAAACATAGTGTAAAGAAGTTACCTTTCCAACAAGGACTTTTTCTTGGTAATTGATCATCCAATTATAAAGCTAAAGCCATTAGGAGCTAACCAAATACAGTATAACCTAGATAATTAATCCTACATTGTAACCTAATTGAACAAGCTTGAACAATTGCACACTTAAAATTTAGAAGATAAATCCCTAACAGGCTCGGTCACAACATCTTATAGCAATTATATTCTCTACATAATTGCAAATAGTTTTAAAGATTCATTTCTTTAATGAATTGGCATGAGCGAATCTCCAGGTCTTATTATCAAACATTTTATGCAAACTTTGAGTTTTTTATAAGTATTTACATTCAATCATACTTAAATTTCCAGAAACATACAATCTCAACTGTTATAGTCCTACGGAAAAGTTTAGTGAAATCATGAGTTTTTACAAGTATACAGTTGACTACTAGTAGAACAATACCAAGAAAGCTTAAACTTTTATAAGCTAAAAGTCAATAACTTCAACTAGGTAGATGAGAAACCACATTATATGCAAAAAAACCACTTTCTGGGTAGATTTTTCTCTTTATTTCTTTTTCTTTTGAAGAAACTACTTAAAGTAAGTACATTTTTTCTTCATAAAATACCTCAAGTTCTAAAACTCAACTAAATGTTAAATTTTGATAAGATCTAAACCACTAAAAAGAAAAGAAAAAACCAACCAGCTAACATTGAAAAGATATAGAAACAAGAAGAAAGAGAAGTTCATGAAGAACAAAATTAACCTAGCAATAAGATTAAAACAATAAAGAGAAAAGAAAAGGAGATAACTTTTTTTCCCCCTTAAAGAATAGAAAAGAAGATATAGAAGTTAAGAAAGAAGCAAAAGAAATATAAAGAATATCAAGAAGATTTAAACAAGACCAAACACATAACCAATGCAATACCATTTTAAGCATTAAAAGTTTTGTTGTATACTTACAAAAAGTTGCTATTTCAAGAAAGAGCATGAAAAAGGAGATGAAAATGGTTTAGGAGAATAGACCAAAAATGATGTGTTTTGTGTTCTCAAAGAAAAGAGAGGGAATTGAGATAAATCATTTGATTATATATATATATATATATATATATATATAGAGAGAGAGAGAGAGAGAGAGAGAGCATCCTAACAACAACAACTTAAATACTTATACAGGCAGTTTACAAATACACCGCTAAAGTCTAAACCATCGAGTAGATACCCTTAAGGAGGGATAGGTGTATTTGTCCCTTTGGGGCAAAATATTTCCTAAAAAATGTCCATAATGAAAATAATTTGTGAAATACGATTGCTAAATCACATTTTTAAGATGCGATTTAGCCTTTACTCACAAATGGCCACATGACATAAAGAAAAGATGAAATAACACAAAAATCGTGGGATGATAATGCAATTTTGAAATCGCATGTTAGTATGCAACGTTAAAACTGCAAATTGAAACTCTAATTTACTATATCCCATGTTAACGTATTTGGCAGGAGAGGTTATATTTTCAATATGACTACGTAGATCATGCATGGGTGAAACAAACAAAAGATTGAAAGCGTTTGACCTGCAAAGCATGCGATTGTAAATCGCATTTTGAGATTGCAATTTTATAATCACATAATAAACTTGAGATTTTTTTATAATTTAACTTGCACTGTATAGCATGTGGTAATTTATGTTAAAAGCTAAATTGCATCTCCAAAATGCAATTTAGCAACTGTATTTTGTAAATTATTTTCATCTTGACCATTTTTTAGGAAATAGTTTGTTCTAATGGGTTAAACACACCTATTACTCCACAGTTAAATGTGATTTAAATTCTAAAAATTTCTTTGAAAAAAAATACTATAAATTTCAACAAAAATGTTATAATTTAATAATATGGATATTGAATTCCAATTAAATTGATAAATTTTGAATTCTTTAGGGCTCATTGAGGTCAGTATAACCTTCTTCCTATCCTTTTGGAACATATAAATGTTCTTATACCCATCATGGAATACCTTCAAATCAAACAACCAAGGCCGACCAAGTAAAATGTATGAAGCACACATAGGTAGGAAGTCACACAACACTTCATCCTTATATCAATCACCAACAATGATTGGTACTTTGACTTACTTGGCAATAGGTAGACCTCCTTTCTCATTCAGCCAAAGAATCTTATAGGGCTTAGAGTGAGGATAGGTTGGTAACTTTAGAGCCTTTACTACTCCTTATGCTATGACATTAGTACAACTCTCTTCATCAATGATTAGAGCATATAGTTTGCCATTCACTTGGTAGTTTGTATGGAAGTGGTTTTCTCTCTGTTCATTCTCATCAAAGGTAAAGGTATTGAGAGATTTTCATACAACGATACATTAGTCCCCCATTTTAGGTCGGGTCATGGTAATTAAATCTTCTTGAAACTCTTGTAGCAGTTGGTCGACTCCCACTTCTTCTTCCTCCCCTTCATTAGCACTCTTTACTTCAAATCAGGGCTTATCTCCCTTGATGGTCATGATACGTTAGTGACTAGCCATGTGTCTAAAACCAAGGTACTTAAAGCTCTTATTTTCTTGAGTCTTCCATCCTGAGCTCTAACCTTACTTCTTCTTGACCTTAAGCCCTTGACTTAGTCTTACCTTGGCCATCATTAGGTTTGCTCAACATTTGACCTTGGTGGTTCACCTCGGAATTGTATTGAGTTCGGTCATATTTAGGTTGGCTTGGCATACTAGTTCTATTCAGTAAGTCAGTTTAGCTGTTTTGTACTTGGCTAAGCTAATTTCGCCTTTGCTTTTCTACCTTTTGTGCTACTTGAATGGTCTCAACTAGATTTCTAAGCCTCTACACTTCCACTATATTACTAATCTCAGATCTTAGTCTAGAAATGAACCTTGCTATTATCCACGCTTTGCGTTCATCAACTTCATAACAAATCATTAGTAGTTGGAACTTTTGAATATATTCATCCATAGATTGGCTACCCTGCTCAAGTTCCTAAAGACGTTAAAATGTATCTTATTTATAATGTTCTAGCATAAATCTACTCCTCAGAACTCTCTTCATCTCGTTCTACATTCGGATTTCATGTCGGGCTCGCTGGCATACATTTTGCAATTTCTTCCATCACATTACTGCATACTTGGAAAATTCTAAAGCAGCTACTCAAGTACGCACCAAGCCTTCATAATTATAGAAGCCAAATATCTTTTCAATCTTCTCCTCCCAGTCTAGATAATCATCAGCATTACTAAACCCACTAAAACTCGGAATCTACACTTTGAGATGCTTGGCTCCTCTAGGAGTATGAAGCTCGTGCTCTTCAAATCCTTGATACTATTCTTCCTCCTTACCATATTCTTCAACTTCATTTAACTCAAGTCTCCTCCTCTTAAACCTTTCAGTGTGTCGTGGTGGAGCTAGGTTCATATTAACAGCCTATGGTGCTCTAGGTTCAACTACTTATCTTTTCGACTTATCTCTTAAGTCTCGACCTTATTCATTAACTCTCTCTCGTGGCCTAGTCTCTACTGCCCTCTGTACAAAGATATCTAGGTTGGCCACAATAGCAACAAGGTCTTGCAATTATCCATTAGTAGTTCATGGGGTCTATTAGGTAATATGATTACAATCATAAGCATCACTCTCGACATTGTTAATCTTTCCTTAAACATTAAGATTCAACATTCTCAATACAAAACTTCAGGAAATCCACTACTCGATAGAAGATTGCAGACAAATTTGATAATGTGATATCACATAGTGGCTTAAGGACTTTCTTTGTTTTTCCATTAAAGAATAGAGTATAACAGAACACACACACTACAACAAGAATTAACTACTACAATACTTAGCTTTCGGTTGTAACCTCGAGCTTTGATACCAGGATTATATGATGTGTCTAGGAGCTGAGTTTATCACTAGGGCTTACAGTAGAAAATAGTAATAGTGGGTCCTTTGAATTATTAAAGAGTAAAGTAATGGAAGAAAAGACAACAATTATAGTAGCTTTTGTGCAGCTACCCGGAGGATATGATGTACTAACGTATCAACGAACACAACACGACTTAGTACTTTGCCTTATATGACTTAAAGCTAATACTAAGGTTCACTTGCCACTAATCTTGAGCTACTCGATAAGACTATATAAGAGTGTAGGGCAAAATGTTAGTCGGAGAAGGGTATCTTACGAGAATAAGGATATTCAGTATATATAAAGGTTTAAAATGATTTCGGCTATAAAAGACAAGGAACTATTTATAGTAAACCCCTAGGGTAACAAGGAAATATTAGTAATTACAATAGAGGGTAATACAATAATATTAATTTAGTATATTACTAAAAGGGTAAAAGGGGACAAATAGTATAAAGGAATATAGTACAATATTAGAAAAAGAAATGAAACGTGGCATGCCATGATTAGGTTTGTGTTTAAGGATCTCAGGACGTTGTAGTTGAGCGGAGTTAATGTTTAGGCTGCTATTAATGTGCTATGCTAAGAGTTGTTAAGGTAATTGAATGACATTGTAGTTCAGAAGGTTAGGAGAGTAAAGCTTGGCACATAATGTCCTCAAACATGGCACTTGATAGGTTAGCTTCGACACATGGCAGGTCAGCTTCAGCACTTGGCAAGTCAGCCTTAGCACTCGGCAAGTTGATAACTAGATAAGAGTTTAAGCAAAGTAAGGTATGTCTAAGCTAGGCCCTTATAGAGTTTGTACACATCTCTTCCATGTATAGGAGCTCATCTTTGGTAGGTTGATAGGAGAGAATCCTCTTGGTGAGAGATTGGAGGCTTTGGAGGCAGGCGCTAGTGATGAGTTCAGAGGTCGGCAATTTATTAAAAGGTTAGTTAGAGTGTTGCAATGCTTGTCTATTCCAAAATGGAAGTGGGAATATGTGATACGGATGTTGTCATACACCTCCTTAAGACCAAGGAAAAGCATAACACAGTGTGGGTATTAATAGACCAACTAATGAAGACAACTCGCTTCATTCCCATAAGACTAGATTATAAGTTAAAGAGGTTAGCCAAGCTATATGTACAAGAGATAGTAAAACTATATAAGATTCTGGTTACAATAACATTTGATAGAGATGCAGTTTGTAAGCAAGTTTTGGAAAAGTTTGCAAAAGTCGTTAAGTACTAAGGTGCAGTTCAATACAGCTTTTCATCCTTAGAGCAACGAACATCTGAGAGGACCATATAAACCTAGAAGATATGCTTAGAGCCTGTGCACTTGACTTTAGAGGTAATTGGGATGGATACTTACCTTTGCAAGCTTCTCTAATAACTCAACACTATCCTCTTTGCCAGTAAATTCTGTGATAAAGTTTGCTAATACCTATGCTTTCAATGTTGTTCTTGGTCGATATTGGATACCATATGCATTTAACTCCAAGACATACTTCATCATTCTACTTGAGGAGTTAGGTCTTTTTAAAGCTTGTTGTAGTGGTTGGTTCGTAAGGACTGTAACTTGATAAGCCTCAAAATAAGGCTTTAATTTCCTAGCTGCTATCATCATGGCGAGGACAAAATTCTTTATTTTCATGAAACGTTGCTCTAGTCCTTGTAGTATATGACTTACTTAGTAGATTGGTTGATACTCTTTTCCTTCAACACATACTAAGATAGAGGAAAGAGCTTAGTTACTACCACATATATAAAGGAATAAATCCACTCTAGGGATGGGCTTCGAAAATACTAGAGGAGATGATAGAAAATTCTTCGACTCTTAGAATGTTGCCTAACATTCGTTAGTCCATTTAAATTCTTTAGGGTTTTTCAAGATTTTGAAGAACTTAGCACACTTGTCTATGCTTTTCGAAACAAATCTGTTCAAAGCAGCAATCTAACTTATCAACTCTTGAACTTCCTTAATGGCACTTGGGGACTTCATATCTTTTATGGCATTTGTCTTTTTTAGATTTGCCTCAATACCTAATTGAGTTACCATATAACCCAAAAACTTACTTGATGTGGTTTCAAAGACACACTTTTGTGGGTTCAGCTTCATATTGTACTTCTGTAGTATATCAAGAGTTTCTTGAAAATCAACAAGATGCTGATCTTCTTCCTTGTTTTTAACAATCATATCATCGATATATACTTTAATGTTACGATAAAATTGAGGCTCAAGCATCTTCGTTACTAGCCTTTCATAGGTTGCTCCAACATTTTTCAAATCAAAAGGCATAATAGTATAGCAATAGGTACCAAAATTAGTGACGAATGAAGTATGTACCTCATCCTCTTTCTCCATTATAATATGAATGTATCAAGAAAATGCATCCATGAAGCTGCGTAAAGTGCGTTTGGCAATTATATCCACCATTTGATTGATCCTCAGCAAGGGAAAGTAATCTTTAGCGCAGACCTTATTTAAATCCGTAAAGTCTATGTACATAGGCTATTTGCCATTTGACTTTTTAACCAGCATACAATTGGTTAGCTAGGTTAAGTAAGGTTCTTCTCATATGAATCCTACCTTCAGCAACTTTTGCACTTCCTCTTTGATTGAAGCTTACTACTCGGGGGTAAAATGTCTTTTCTTCTACTAAATAGCTTTTGCATTAGGATCAATTTTCAATTTATGCACCATGACTTCTCTTGGTATGTCGAGCATGTCTGAAGGAGACCATGCAAACACTCGATGTTGTCTTGGAGGAATCTGATTATTAAGTGCTACCTTAATTTCATTGGTAGGGATTTCCCAATTTTGGTAGTTTTCTATGACTTACTTCCAAGCTACACTTCTTTAACTTCCTATTTGGTGTCCTCTATGTTGCTTACTTTACTTTCTAGATTTGCTTCAATTTGAAAAAATTCTTTGTGCTTGAGGGCTTTTAGATATATAGAATTTATGAGTTGTTGATCTCCATTGCAAATTCCAACTTTGGTAGGAGTAGGAATTTAGCTTTTAAGTGCACAGTTGAGGGAACCATGTTAAGTGGATTTTTACATGGTTAGCCCATAATCATATTGTAGGGTGACCAATATTTGATGATAAGGAAGTCTACCTTATCTTCCATCACATTATTATCATTTCCAATTTGGATTGGAAGTGAAATTACTCTAGTCATATGAATAGGTTAGTTTTTGAATGCATATAGGCCATAATCATATGACTTCAACTATGCTTTAATCTTAGGCTTCATTTGATAAAAAACATGTTGAAATATAATATTTGTTGAGCTTCCTTTGTTAACTAAAATCCTTTGAATTTCAAAATTTGCAATCCTCACACTAATAACTAGCACATCATCATGTGGTTTTTGTACTCCTTCATAATCTTTTTCTATGAAGGTTATATAGTTGTTGACCTTCATCTTTTTGCCCTGCAAGTCACAATAATTCATGGTGTTAATTGAGCTTGAAGAGTAAGATCAGCCTAAACTAGAGGCTTCACCAACTATAGTGTTTATAATATCATTTGGGGCCTTATTGTCATTATTACCACCTTCTCTCGCTTCTCTTCTGGCTCAAGGAGGCTGATCTTCTCGATCTTGATAATCTCCTTTGTTGAGTTGGTCATTTAATGTTCTCGACATTATGAGCTAAGAACTTTCTCAAATAACCTCTCTAGACTATATCTTTAATGGCATTTTTGAGTTTTATACATTCATTAGTATTGTGCCTTCTATTGTAATGAAAATCGCAATATTTGTTTAAGTTTCTCTCAAAGGGTTTCCTCTCATGCTTTCAAGCTACTATAATATCCTTTAATTTCACACTTTTATTAGTATATCTGATATTAGACAATTGAGGGGATTATGAATAGAATATGTTGGAATGTGTAGCCTCTTCTTATCACTACTATCGCTTTTTTAGTATTAATTGTCTTGACCACTAAGTCAGTCTTGCGCATTCTTCGATTTTTATCATTTTTTTTTTCGATCAGATTTGTTTTAGTTGGCCTTGCACCAAGCTTTTATATTATCCTCTTGCCATATATAAGAAGTTGCTGTGGCCTTAAACTTTGCAAATGTCTTGGGTTTATTCTTTGCTAAAGATTTGAAGAAGTTTCTATGTGGCTTTACACCATTAATCACTACATTCAATGTAACGTTCATATCTAATTTGAGAATTTGAACCATCTCAGCCACGAACTGAGCTAAATATTCTCTAATTGATTCATCAAACTTTTGTTTGATGGTATTAAGGACGGGTGAATCCTTAATAAGAAGTTTACTTGTAAGGAAATGTTATAAAAACCCTTCTGCTAAATCATCAAAACATGTTATGGGATTTGGCTTCAAATGTTTCAACCAAATGCTTGTAGCATCGCTTAATGTTGATGAAAATGTTTGACAAACAATTGCATCACTTAGGCTGTATGATTTGACTAATGTGCGATAATATTCCAAGTAGTCCTCTAGGTCCTTCATCCCATCATAAGTTACAAACTGTAGGAGTTTGATATGCCAAGGTATTACTTCTTCAAGAATCTTTAAGATAGATGAATGGACTTTTCTTTAAGATGAATTGTAGATTAGTCGATGTAGGGGCGCTTACATGCAACAGACTGGCATGATATGCCTATTGTGGATGCTTTCCATTATTCAATTTCTTAAGAGCAGGGGTTAGAGCTTCATGCATTACCCTAGCCTACTTCGTTGTTTACCAAAGGGAATGGGCTAAGTTGTTAGAACGTCAATATTGTTAGCTTATTGCTTGTGATTTTAGTTCGACAAGACATTTACATGGATCATATTCAAGTTTTTGTTTTTCTTCTTCACTAATTCTTGATTTTCTCTAGTTAAATCGATATAAAGTTACTCTAGCTTAGCCAATTGATCTTCTTTAAGGTGGTGCCCTACCCCCTAAGCAACTAGTGGGAAGTAGTTGCACTATTGATACCTTTTAGTTAATCATCTTTTAGCTACCATCACATGATTTAAAATAGGTAATGCTCAAGGAAAGGGAGAAATCTTGATTGGAATCTTCATAAACAGGTATGGAAGCTATAATTGTAAAGCACGAGCGGATTTATGGAAGCATTGGAAGTTATCCTATAGATGTTGTATTCATGCCTATTCGAAACAAAATGTTGTTGCTTAGAATTGATAAAGATTAGTGATGCCTGCCAAAAAGAAAAAGAAATGAGGTTATGGGATTGCAAAGGCTAGTTAGGCGAAACCATTTTTTTGCCTAAGTTAGTCGAGTGTTTAAGTGCTTAGAGAAAGAGAATAAGTATATATGAAGATAGTGAATGTGTTCAAAGAGTTTTTATAGGAGACTCATGTTCCATATATATAGGTGTTTATCTTATAATTATAATGGTAGGAGGTTGAACTGTGTGAAACATGTGGCAGTCTTTCAATTTCGTCATGTGCAAAATATGAGGAATGGTAGTTATGCAATTACTAGTTGATGATTTTGAAATTGCTTACGCCCTTTCTTTTAAATTCAAATGCTTAAATAAAATAAGTTGGGCCTTTTGGCCTATTAGTTAACCTAATAAGCCACTAAGGCTCTAGGAATAGGTCGGCAACAAGGATGCCGACCTAGTGATACTGGCCTAATTGAAGACCTCTCTTGAACGTAGTTTTGATCAAAGCACACTTAGTACAACCTTAAATTTGAGATAGTTTGGTAAAGTGCTGGGTAGTTATAAATGAAGAAAAATCCACTATCAACCGTGGTAAATATAAAATTTCTACCCCTTGCTACAACTAAAGAAAGAATTATGCAAAAATTGCATGGGTGGAAGGTTGCACTTCTCTTCTATGCTAACAAGGACATAATAGTAAAATAAGTGGCTTTTGCAATTTCCACTGACTTTATGTCTGTGATAAACTATCCAAAGAAGTGGCTTAGATGTGTATGCTATTATTGCGAATTTTTGGTGGGGAAAGAATAACCATTCTAAGAAAACTCATAGGAGAAAATGAAGTGAATTGATAAAATCGAAATGACTAGGATATCTAGGTTTTCGAGATTTAGAAAATTTTAATAATGCTCTTTTACAAAAATAACTTGGAGGATAATCAGAAGTCCAAATCAGCTTTTGGTTAAGGTCCTCAAGTACCAAAGAATGTTCAGTCTATTGATGTAAAATCACGTTGAACAACAAAATTTGTGAAAGTATATACAATGAAAGCCTTAAAATTTGGAGTTATATTTTCACTGAACTTATCCTATTTTTGGCTAGAATTTCAAAGCCATCTATAAGTATTTGGCGAATTCAAAATAATATCAGAAACATTTTATTTTTATTTTTGATTTTTGAGTATGGCTTGATAGCTTTGTAATGGATTTATTTTAGAATTTGTTACCCGGGAAAATACAAATACGTAACGCATCTATTTGCATATTTCCAATCCTTAACGTAAGTGTATGCTAGGAGCTAGGTTTTCCCCATCGGCAAGAAACTTGAAAAGTCGGGAAAGCATTAACGGGGAAGTGGGTGAGGGATATATAGAAAATCATATGCCAAAATTTGCCTGCGCTGTGAGGAGGCAGAAGCCGGAGGGCAACAACAAAAGAAAGGGTTTTGGCACTCGACCCATTCTTCTCCTCCCACGCTCGCTCTCTCTCCCTCTCTCTAAACCTCCTCTAAACTTTGAGACATTAATTTGAACGTAATTCACCCCAACAACAACAACAACAACAACAACAACAACAACAAAAGACGAGAACATGGGAAAAAAGAGACACAGGAAAGCAGGAGCAGTAGTAGTAGGAGGGGAACAACGACAACAACAGCAGCAACAGCAACAACAAGAGCAACAGCGGCAACCGACACAACCGCAACAGCAGCAACAGCAAAAGCAACAGAACCATGAACAACAACAGCAAAAGCAAAAGAGGAAAGAGGATAAGAAAAAGGCAAAAGAGATTAAAAGAGCCGTGGCTGAAGGTACACGGAATGAGATAGCTGCCATCCTAGAGGGGTTTCTTCAATCCAACGAACAAGGTACGCTTTGATTGCTGTGTTCTACTACATGTGAAGTATTCATCTATATGGTATTGCTAAACGTGTGTCGTTCTTATTTTATGATTTAATTAGCCAAATACTTTTGAATTTAGTGATTCACATTCTCGCGTGTAAATATTTCAGTTATTGTATTTCGTTAATGTAAAGTTGTACTCTTCATGGCATTTCTAAATGTGGGTCACTAGTGAATTTTGTTTTAGTTAGCTAAATACAATGCTTAGCGAAGTAAGCGATTTTTGTCATTACGCTGAACCTATAGTGAGGATGATTGAATATGCCAAGTAATTTGGCATCCTTTTCGTTGTGTTTCCTGTTATGATTTACATATCCAGTATTCATGTTTGTGAAACCCTGTTCGTTTGGGCCACTCTGTAAGAGGCCTTAAGGATTCATGGAAGTTGAACTAGTACAATAACGATTCTCAAGCTAGGCAGTTGTATGGATCCATTATACTCCATCACAATTCATACTTGGTCCACCCGAATATGTTATGTCTTGTTATCCTCAAAATCTTTGTTGGTTTCCTCCTCATAGTGTGAGTAGACTCTAAAAGCGTGATAAGGCCTAGAAGATGTCCTTGGAAGTCACCTTTGTAACCCTCTCAATTATGCTTCCTTTATTTACTTGTAAATATATGCTATTGCAACTTTGTTTATAATGTATATATTTTTTATCCTTTCCATCATCTTGACTTGTGTTTGCCCCATCCACTTCACCACTTTAGTATCTGCTACTCTCGTCTTTGTTCATATACAGAACTTACTGCACAACATTCAGACTGATAGAGCATCATGGTCTTATAATCACTTTGTGCTTGAATTCCATGTGTCATACTTTTGTCTATGCTTCTGTACTTTAAAATTAATATTAGATACTCGAAACTCAAAGATTCTACTATCAGTGGAGTATTCACTTATACTCCTCTCCATATTCTTTTTTTGCCTACTTGGTATAAAACCTTTCATTTCAAGTTCTATGCCAAAAGCCAACTGTTCAAAGTCTGATTTATGTTGGTCTAATCAGTGAAGCTTAGGTTTCCTATGAAAATATCAAAATAGGTCGAATTGAAATATAGTAGATTCTTAGACGGTGGAGCGGTGATTAATTTTAAAAGATGATGAAAAGTGTGTTTGAGTATTGGGATTGGGTGCTTTTTTCTTGTGATCATGTGGTGACAGGTTTTTCTTTTCTAAACTTGCGCAATTACTTGTGACTATGTTCTGTACACCACTTTGTAAAGTATGAATCCTAAGTGGATGCGGAGATTTTAATTCTCAATACAAGCTGCGACCAAAGTCCCTATACCTCAAAGGTTCATGCTCCTTTTTTATTTCCATTTCCCCCTCATCTCCATATGACGTTGATGTGGTGAATAAATGTTTTATCTTTCTTTTTCAAAAAATAAGGGTGTTTCTGTTGTTTTATAACAAAGACTTTATGCACATTTTTGCAAGGAAATAAAGGAATGCAGGTGCTCTTTGCCTATTTGACTGGATAATTCATATCACCTTTTATTTCTTGCACAAAGCTTCTTTGTGGTGGTTATTGTCTTGAGCCAACGGCAGAGCAATACCTTCTCAAAATGCAATAGAGAATTCTTGCAGTAAAATGCATGTGTTTCTGCCATTTGTGGATCTCCCTATTGAGTTATTCCTCTATTGCAGCTAGATTGATCTAGAGTTTCTTATGCAAGCTGCAAGCAAAACATTTTGTTTTGAGGAGTATTCACTTCCCAACATATTAACTTAAAATGTTCAGTCAGTAGATAAATATACTGTTCAAATGGATGTTCACAATACTAATATCTTATCGTGTTGATGCAGTGTACAAATTTGATGCAAGCCTATCCAATAATCAAAGAGCTGTTGTGCATGAGTTAAGTGGGAAGATGGGTATGAAGTCCAAAAGTTCCGGGTGAGTGCCAGATGATACTCTTTTACCATCTTTGTGTTGCAATGTCTTATGGAGTACATCTTCTCTTGTTTCTGATATTTCTGATGCTTGCATGTTTGTGGGTGTCACTGGCAACAGAATCAGGTTTTTCTAGCTGATATGGTTTGTGTAATTGCTTACGGTTTTGCCTTTATCGGGTTTGTTTATTATGTAGGGGTGGAAGTAAGAGGCAAGTTTCTGTATTTAAATCTGAAAAGGAGGACGATAAGAATGAGAAAAACAATTTGCCTTTCTTTGCATTGTCAAGTGACTCAAAGGAGGTTTTGCATGAAGTATTTGCAAGATACCCACCAGGTGATGAATTAACTAGTGAAGAAATATTTCTAAATCGAAAAGAGAAGAAAGGTCAAAAGAAAAAGATTAGAGATGATATGTTTGTTAAACCTTCCATGAACAAGGCCGAGATTGCAAGGAGGGTGGACATAATTTCTCATAGTATGCAGGAGGATGCAGACTTGAGAAAGGTTCTGCACTTTCCTCTTTATATTCTTTTTTTTTTCTTTCCCTTTGATTGCTTGTTATAATGGTTCCTAATTTTTGTCTGTAATCATAACATTCTATTGTCATTTAATGCAGATTACAGAAGAGAGGGGTAAGCTTCCAATTGCATCATTCAGGGATGCGATCTTATCGACTGTAAATTCTAATCAGGTTGCTTTCTATTTTTCATGATCAAGCACTATCGTTTCTTGATGAAAGATTGATCTAAATGTCATTCGATGACCATTGTTGGATGTGCTGGTATCTTGGTGTAAAATTTAACCCTTGATGTTTTGTTTGGTAATTCTGACAGGTAGTTTTGATTTCGGGTGAGACTGGATGTGGGAAGACGACTCAGGTTACTAATTCTTTTGCTTTGGTTGCTATATGATGCATATCTGTTCGATATGAAGCTTCTAGTTATGTGGCAGTTCTGTTTGCTACATCTCAATGACTTTCTCTTTTTTTGTCTTCATGTGCTATTCAGTGTTTAGACTTATTTCGCTAATTTACTGAATTTTTGGATTGATTAAACTAGAGCTTAAATTAGAATAGAATAGATTAGCAGAGATGCTGGTATGTGAGACAAGATATATTTGCTGTCAATTTTTGCATCTTTCTAACCTTTTAATACAAATTTGTTCAACTGTATTCTGATCATAGTCATCTCACCTGTAAATTAATGTCATTTTTAAGTTTTAATCCCGTCATGCTTGCATAGGAGGCTCTCCTCATTGGAAGAGACTGCATCTTCACATTTTAGGTTTTCTTAAATTTTTGTTCTTTTTGGAAAATACTCACAGAGGATTTGTGATCAGATTGTATAACACCTATTTTGTTTTTTATGTATGATTCAGGTCCCTCAATTTATTTTGGATTCTATGTGGGCTAAGGGGGAGACATGCAAGATAGTGTGTACTCAACCCCGGCGGATCTCAGCAGTATCAGGTTTGTGCATTTTGTTGCTTTGTTATATATCTTTTTATATGTATGAATCACTTGCATGTGGCTCATGTTTCTATCATTTGATTTTATGTATAGTTTCTGAACGGGTATCTTTTGAAAGAGGAGAAAAGCCTGGAGAAGATATTGGATACAAGGTAAACTTAAGTTTGTATTCTCTGAGCTAATGCAACCTGCACTGAACATTCAATTGCTTTACTGACTTTATGCATTATCAAAGGGACCTGCACATACTTCCCCTCTCTTTTTCCCTCTGATGTTGTGCCTGCTTTGATCTTGACTTACTATACAAAGCAATTTCTCATATAGTTAAGATTGAGGGGAATGCTATTCAATATGTAGCATTCTACTGGTGGTTTTATAGATTTCTATTGCTGTAAAAATGTTGTAAGTTGGCATATCCCAACTTGTTGAAGCCCCTGTCAAATGATTGGGCCAATGCCCATTTGATCAACCACTTTTCATCTGCTCAACAAATGAGCAAATCGATTTAGCTTTGATCTCTTCAGCATAAACTTGTAGCTATTGTTACCTAGCTTGGTTGGCCATACGTTGAACTATTTTCTCTTTGTTGTTGTCATTTTTTGCTATATAGCTTTTCTTGTTGGATTCTTCTGCATTACGATATTTGCTTTGTTAGATGTATTATGACCTGCTAGAATTCTAAATCAGTTTTTTAATATTATTACTGAGTATCATCAATCATGCCATGTAGATACATATGTTTTTATTTATCAGATCAAATTTGTTCATTGACTTCTCATGGCATATATAAGCAGATCTTTCTTATCTAGGTTTCTTGTGTATTTTTATATTAGATGGTTCTACTGCTAGTTAATACAATTGCTGCAATGATAGATACGGTTAGAAAGTAAGGGAGGAAGGCACTCATCAGTTGTATTCTGCACCAATGGAATCCTACTGCGGGTCCTAGTTGCTGGAGGTATTCCTGGATCAAAGGGAGAAGCTTCAAATAAGCAGTCAAAGGGCCCTATTTCTGACATAACTCACATAATTGTGGTACTGCATTGATTATTATTGTTGAAAGACACCCATTTCTCATAAGTTTTCACTTCCACACAGATTTTTCTATGAGTCCATAACTGAGAGTATTTTTGATGATTGATATGTAGAGCATTACACTGTAGTCACTTTTTAATAATGGAAGAACAATGGTTTAGGGACCTGGAAACTCATTTTCTATGTGATGTCAGTGGAATATGTTATCAGCATATTATGCAAACCACCATGCATGTTTAGTTTGGTTGGTTTGGAGGTGACTCGTGCTGTGTTCTGGGCTATAAGTTGACACTGAATAGGAGAACACATGATGAAAGCTGGCTGTGCATAAATATTGACAAGATGGAATAGAAGTCTGGTACTTGCTTTTATTTGGAAGTTGGGATTAGTTATATTTGGCAGGAATTTTAGGTCAAGAAGTTGATATGTTCTTTTATATAGTTCTATTGTTTCAAAGAATATGCAAACTGTTAAGGTTAATATCACAACCAACTGATCTAAAAGTTTAAATTTATAAATTAGTTAATTATGGTGCTAACATTAATATAGTATCAGAGCATAAGGTGCTGGGTTCGAATCCCTGTATAGTCACTTTATCTCTATTTAATTAAATCATCCACTTGATAGGTTTCCATCAAGTCCTAGCTTACAAGTCAGGGGGAGCAGATATAAAGTTCGCACCATATTTACGAGTTTAAGCTTATAGATTTGGTGTGGCTTTATATTAATTGTTTTACATAAACATAAACTGATTGGGTTAACAAGGTTATTTACCTCATTATATTTGTTCTTTTATGGCTGAATCATCAAACTTTAAGGTCCACAAATTTGTGTGAGCAGTGTGTTATGCCTTTATAAACTTGCATGATAATCACGTGACGTTAAGGCCAGATTACTTCTAATCTGTTGATGCCTTTTGCATGTTAACGTTCTTTTCATGTGCATGTTTAACTTCATTGACTTTGAGTGTACAAAAGGAAGATAACCTATGTCTTTCTTTTCCAAAGAAGAAAAAGGAAAATAATTTTACCTTTCCTTTCTAAGGTCAACATGCCTGTTTATTCTCTCTGTATTTCACAGGATGAAATTCATGAAAGGGATCGTTACTCAGATGTTATGGTGGCAATCCTAAGGTACTTTCATTTGATACAAATTCTCTGTTCGTTCTTTTATCGATAATTTTGAATTGTCTAGTTGATAAAAAAGCTCAAGGTTTTTCCTTTTCTTAAGCAACAGTCTGTCTTTCATGCCATCATGGATATGACAAAAAATATCTGGAACTTGGATCTTTGGGCCTCCATTGGAGAAATTAACACAGCTCATTAGCCTCAGTTCTGTTTAGTCAACTTGAAACCTGTTTGTTGCCTTAAAATTGCTTCAAAGAAATTGGTTGGATGGGAGATTCTCATAACAAGTGGCTAGGAGAATTTTCTATCAATTCCCTGCTTATGATCTTCTGTTGTTAATATTACAGTAAAATTTTTCAGTCTAGTCTTACTTGGTTACTGAATAAAATAGTCATCGCAATGCTTGCCTGTAAAAAGGAGTCACTCTCTTTGTCCTGTCACTTTTTCTTATGGCCATCCTGGACAATGCAATGTTTTCAGTTAAGAGAGGAGGAAAAATTAATAGCTTGCCTTTTTTTCCCATGATTCAATCATTTATAGGGCAAAATTGTTGGCTGAGAGATGAATTTTCTTGCAGCTTACTACGTGTTGGGAATTCTCTGTTCTTCAAGAAAGCCCTCCTTGAATGGAGAGTATTCAGCACATTGTCTTTACCTTCTTTGAACCTTTTCATTCTGTGGTAGCCTCATCCCAACTCATGGATGCTGAGACGACTGGTTATTTTGGCAGTGCTTGTTCTGTTGTCTGTCCACATATGTACAGATTGTTTAGGTCTGCAGGTGCAGGAGATTTATCAAAAATGCACAACTGTAATGAGTTGGCATTAGATGTCTTATAATTCCTCAGCTTGTGATGGGTAGGGAAGTTGCTCAAGGCACTGGGAAAGCAACTCCCTCCCTCTGTCCACAGCCTTGTTATTTTGATAACTCTCTCCCTTGTCCATGATCCCCATCCAAGTTATGCAAAGAACAAGAGGAAGAATTTATATGATCATTATCAACTCAGATCATAGTAAACTCCACCATAAATATCATAATTAATTGCAACATGACCCTCTGTAACAACATGTCCTCCTAAACGTAAAAGAAGGATGTTGCCTCCGAAAAAACTATAAAGGTGCAATTACATCCCTAGACTCTAAAAGAGCAATTTTACTCCTCAAAAACTCATTATAAATTAAACTTTAAAAAGTAATTTTGCTACTGATTTCATTAAAAAATTACCACATCAGCCATAACCTTTTTTATCTTACATGAAAAATCATCAGCATGCAATGATATTCGACATTCCAATCATATGGTGATAACATAAGATCATGGGTAAAGTCGCTCTTCTTCTTTTGAAGTTTAGAGGTTGGATGCATCCTTTCATGAAATCCGAGAATATAATCTCTTTTAGAGTTTAGGTGCCACCCTTTTGAGTTTTGGGGTAACAGCATATAGCTGAGGGGTCATGTTGTAAGTACCCTTAAAATATTGTTTTCTAATTATTCCAATAATAATTATTGTAAGCTTGAGAATTGGTGGAGTCATTTAACATAGTAATTTTTTTCATACTTGATTTGATATGCACTTGGAAAATTTTGCAATTACCCTTAAATATTATTTCTTAAATAGTTTAATTTAAACTATTGTAAGGGAAAGAGTTGGTGGAGTTGTTCAATGTTGTAATTCTTTCACATGATTTGATCCATAATGAAAAGCTGCACAATTTAATAACTTTGACGCTTTGGACTCTTTCTCTCTTTTATTAAATTTTTATAATCCACAAGGAAGCTTTATCAGTCCTCAGTTTGTTACGATCATTGAAAGTCAAGCACTGGCTTTACACGTTCCTTCTGCTTTCTCACAGTTGCATAGGAGCTCTTCATATTACAGGCTCTGGGAATCACTAACATGATGCTGCTTAACCCCAGTTGCTTGTCTTGCCTTTTTCTTTCCTTGACCTCTTCTATGGTGAACAAAAATTAGAGTATTATCTGCAAGAGCTTTATTGAAACCTGACTTTGTTGTTATCTTTAGGTAACGCATTACACTATGATTTTATGAAATCTTTCTTCTCTACAAAAATAGCAAGAGAGCTCCCTGAATTCCAGTTTATCTCTCTGAAAAACCTTGACATGGTGCTCTACTCGAACCTGCGTGTTCTCCTTCTTTATTTTTACTTGGTGTTTTCTGCGGTGAACTAAGTTTTGGAAACTCAGAGTAGTATCCACAAAAAGCTTTAAGAAATCTAACTTTTATTACCTTGGATAAGGAGTGAAGCACTAGCTTCTCGACCTGCTTCTGCTTTCTGATAATAGCCTTGAAGCTCCCTGAATAGTGATTGTCTCTGAAATAACTTGACAGGACAAGTGTCCTCCCTTTTTCTCTTGTGGCCTTTTTGATGTTGAACAGTTGATTCCATCTTTCTCCACTGGTACCTGAGTCCATGTAGCATATCAGTAATTTTATCACATATTTACTTACAAAGCTCCAATAAGACATGAGGGAATTTTATTTCATGAAATTTTTTTGTGATTATGGATAATTGTTTCTTTTTCCTTTATGTTTTTGTTTTGTAGTCGCTTTCAAATGGTTAATGTCAACTTCTCCTCTGTTTAACTTCTTTGCAGAGATGTGCTTTCTTCTTATCCACATTTGCGTCTGGTGAGTGCACATATTTTCACACACTTGATATTATATTGTTGATCGCTCTAATAGAATAATACTGTTAGATTGCTAATGCTAGAAAAAGATGTGAATATAATAACATTGAGTGAGAAAATGCTCTCTTCTCTCTCTAGTTTGACTTGCGCTTTTCTGCCTTATTTTTTGCTCTAGGGCTTTGGTCTTTTCCTCCTATGACTTGGAGTTTTCGTCTGCTCAATTCACTGGTGGCTTGCCAGATGTCTTCCTTGTCGATGATCGCTCGTCATTTATCCTTGTTGGCACCTTCCATCATCGGCTGTCTCGTAGTTAGTCATCTTGTTCTGCCTGCCATTCTCTTTGCTGTCTATCTGAAGAATCTGTTACAAATGCCAGTGGTCTTCTCCATCTTCTTTACTCGTTCACTGCCCCTTTTCCCCACTTCTTCGACCCCTTTGTTATGCTTTTCTTACTGGCCTTTTTGCTCGCTTGGACACTGGCTTGTGTTCATAAGCTTTAGTGACTAGGGTTTTCTTTTCCTTATCACCTTTAGTTGCTTCTACCTGCTTGGTGACTCCCCTCAAGCTTGAGGCAGCCTCTTCTAAATTGAAGCCTTTCCTTGTTAAGCCATCATTGTCTTTGTCTTTTGGTATGCTGTCTTCATCTTCAACTTCTACTTTGACTTTGTCATTGACTTTGGGAGTGTTGGCTCATCCTTCTTCTTCCTCTGGCACTTTTGCCTCTTTATGCTTTCCTATCATTGTCCCTTTTGTCATTGAAGTTGTTGCTGCAGTTCTTTCCTTGGCCTTAGTGTTATTGCTCCTCATATGTTCTCCTCCAATTTATCTTTGAAGAATTTTTTTTGTTCTTTTTTCTTCTTTTGGGAACTCCTTTTGCACCTTCAACCTCCTTTTTGTCGGAAAGTCCCCCTTTAGCCCTTTGGAGGCTGCTCCTTCTTGACTCTCTCCCAATTTCCCTTCTCCATCAAGTTTGGACCTTCTTTTTCCACCTTTGCCTTCTGAAGCTTCATCCTGTTCTCCCCTTTTGCCTTGCTCCTGTCCAAAACCCACTTAGTCTTTAGATTTGGGTGAATGAAAGTCCTTTTTGGAGGCTCACTTTAACTCGAATCTTGTACTGGAGCTTGACTATTCCCTAGATGTCTACCCTTTATCTTGGATGGGGAGGAGATTGCCGTGGTGCGACCATGAGAGGTGGCTAAGCTTGGAGTTTGTATGTGGAGAGAAACTATAGGAGGGATTTTGTTGGGAACTACCCCTCCTTTCTTGGTGTTGGAAAAGATTGCTCATGCGATATAGGATCAATTTGGTTTTTGAGCAATGAAAGAGGTATTTTCCTTTTCAAATTTGGGAACAGAGGCCAAGAAAAGTGCTGATATGATACCTTGGGTGAAGCCTCCTACATTGCATATGTATGGCTGGAAGGGTAAAAGTGTCATTACTCAAAGTGTTGGTAGTCATATAGTATGTGTATAGCAAGAAGGGTAAAAATGTTACTTACAGTGTTAGTGGTCTATCTGTACTGTTTTTCCTATGTGTGTTCAGCTTATAAATAATGTCAGGGTTTGTTCTTTTCTTATATGAAAATCAATAAAAAGTTTAGTTTTTGTATTGAATTTCTTCATACTTGAACTGGAGATCATATCTAGTGATTTTCCCCCCTTGCAAATGCTGAAGTTTTTTATGGCAAGAATGGCAACAATTGAAGAACCTACTCTTGTTCTTGCTCAACAAATTCTGGATAGCCCACAACAAATGCATCAGCGTTTGCTATCTGTGCAACAAAGCATCATGATGCTGCATTCAATAGTTGAGGATTGGTAGCTTTATTGGAAGGTGCAACAACAATCACAAGAGCAAAGTAATGGCAATCACATAGGGTATTCACCTATGGAGCAACAATGTCGAAGGAGGAAATTGATAGCAATTGCTTTTAAGCACCTCTTGCTACTTGCAATATTGTTTGCGATTGTTCTCTCCCTAATGACATTGTTTGTGAGAGTACTCGACTAGATCTCGTGTTTGAGACTTTAAAGGAGAGAGTTATCTGACTTAAGGGTATAAACAAGTAAAATTACTCGTGAGCTATTCTAATTCAACTCGAGATTAATTGAGTTGAGTTTGAGTCACTTGAATAGTTAAGTGTGTGGAGCTTGAGCTTCATATATTTAGCTCGATTAGTTTGTGAGCCTAAATGAGCTTGAATTGAGTATAAATATTAGTCGAATTTGAGTTGAGTTTCAATGTTAGGGTTATTATAATTAGAAGAAAGTATATTTTGCAATGGATTGAGCTTAAATGAGCATAATAGAGTCATGCTCGAGTTTGTTGAATGTTACTTTGAGTCGAGTTTGAGCTCAAAATTCTGAGTTTGACCGAGCTCGAGTTGGGCTTGAGTTTTGAGATTTCGAGTTGAGCTTGAGCTTGAGCTCGAGCTCGAGTTCGAGTTGAGCTTGAGTTTGAGCTCGAGTTCGAGTTTAGCATTGAATCATCTTAACTCGACTCATTTATAGCCTTATTTGACTTACAAAAAAGGTGTTCGACAAATTGTTGAGGTCAATTGCAATGTTGGTCATAGAAGAGATAGCCAAGGCATTCTTATTGGTGTTTATAATGGTGTTATTTGCTATAGCGATTTTTGTGGTGTTTGTCAATGTGGTGTTTGTTAATCAGGTGTTTTAGGGTTGGCAATTCCATGTTTCACTGTTTGGGTAGTTGTATGCACACTAGATGGACTAGTGTTTGAGATTTTGGTGCTGGAGTGCATTTTTCAAGTGATGGATCTGATGGTTGTCCTCCAAGTGTGCAATATAATGCTTCGGTTGAAGATGCTCTTATTAGATCAGCTATTGTTACTTGTAGTGACAAGGAGCATTCTAGTCCTGGTGATGCTGACTCTTTGGTATGCATATGAAATGATGGAATTACAGTTTTGACAAACTAAGAAATGGCAAGTGATGACTTGTTGCATCTTAAGGTGATAGGGCAATCAAAGGCAGTAATGGTGAAAAACCTCCTAGGGCTTGCTTGTACAGAAAAGTGGCAATTACTGTGGTTTAATGCTAAAGCTTAGTCCTTTGGTGGTTTCTCACTCAAATTTGCTTGCCTATGGTGTTTCTTTTGATTCTTCTTTGGCCATTCCTAGTGCATTTGGCTTCCTTATCTCATGATTAGGTTGGCTAAGATTGCCATGGGTCATAGTGGGCATGCAGTTCGCTATATTGTTGAAGTTGGAATTTCTCATTCCATTCATAAAGTTAGTGGAGAAAAGGAGCTTGTTACTACAGGATTGTCCATTGTCTTTGGAGAAAACTATTGATGAGGGGCAAAGCTGTGGACAGGTGGAAGGTTGTGCTAGGCGCTGCTTCCCTTACATATGAGGTTATGTTTGATGCTATTGTTATGGGCTGATTGTAGACGCTTCTCTACTTGGTCCTTGAAGACAAGGACCTTCTCAATGGGGTAGTAATGGTACGATACTTTAGGTGAAGCCTCCCATATTGCATATGTATAGCAAGAAGAGTAAAATTGCCATCACTTAAGAGTGTTAGTAGTGTTAGTGGTCTAGTTTTTCCTACATGTGTTCTGCCTATAAATAATGTTATGTCAGTCAGAGAGTCAAATGTCATTTTGTTTAGAACATTAGAGATTTTACGAGCATAATTGCTCATGTGATGGTTATCATGGACTTCCTTTGAAGGTATTAGGGTTTATTCTTTTCTTCTATGGGAATCAATAAAAAGTTTAGTTTCGTATTGAATTTGGTTGTAATTGAATCGGAGATCATATCAAGTGAGTTCTTCAAACCCCGGGTACTTTGCTAGTTGTCACTTTATTCTGTGCTGTAGGGATGGGAAATGTCATTTGCTATTGAAGTTCCTAGCTCCATATCAATTTGGGTTAAGCTTTGGAATATCCTTGTAGAGTTGATCCATAAGTAGGGCATTGGTTACATTCTGAGTAGATTTGGTAAACCTTTGAATATTGACTAAATTATAGCTTGGTATGATAGCTTGAATTTTGCTTTAGTATGTGTTAAGATGTGAGCTGATAGTGATTTCGTAAACTCAATTGTGGTTTGATGTATCAATGTAGAAAGGTATTGGTAGTAGTTGAATACCAATTGAAGCTCCCTAGTTGCTGCCACTGTAGACTCTTTTGACAAAATGTAATCGTTTTTAATTTGAAGGAAGAAGGTCCTTTGCCCTTGGAGAGAGCCTCTATGGGTACTTTGCATGTTGACCCTACTCAATTGCAAGCAAACCCTATGGTTTTGGAAAATTCTTTAGTTAAGGTTGTTGAGGTCTCTCCTCCTTCAAACGAATTCTAAACTTGGCATCTGAGATCTAGGAGAAGCGAGAGCCACTAGAAATGCCACTAATGTGGTGGGTGATTGTGCCCAGCTTGCAAATGATTCTCTGAATTCTGACAAATCTCTAGAGCTAGACTCCTCTTTCAACATGACTTTGATTGATTTCCTTGATGATTCCTTTGTCTCTCCATCATCTGGTCTTCTGGGGAACAATCTACTGAAGGTGCTTGTTCTAAGAAGATGAAGGCTAGACAATGGTTTAGGCTTTGGGGTGTCAACTTATGGTGGTCTTTTGTAGTTTCTTTGTAGTTTTCGAGAAAATTCAGACTTCTATACGTGTATCACCCTTGATGGCATCTTGATGACTATTATTTTTCTTCTTCTTTCTTCTTTCCTTCCACTGTCCCTCCAGACCCCCCCTCCCTCTTCCTTCTTCAAGGGATCTCCCCTTTCTTTGTACTGCTTCCTTTTCAATATATATATATATATATAGATATATACATGAAAATAGAACCTGACTGACAGGATTACATCTTTGTATTTAATATAACAATGGCTAATTTATTATGTTTGACTTTTGCCTATCACCGGTTGGATCTTCTTAGTCTTATTCTTGTACATGATTGGCTTTCTCTTTATTTATTTCTCTACAGATATTAATGAGTGCCACTCTTGATGCTGAGCGTTTTTCTGGATATTTTGGTGGATGCCCAATAATTCGTGTTCCTGGTTTCACTTATCCGGTAAGAAGCAGCCTTCCTGTGTATTATAAATCACCAATTTTTCCCATTTGCTGCTGTATACCAATTCACATATACACATTCCTTTTTTTAAATTTTATACCCAGGTGGAGACTTTCTTCTTGGAGGATGTGCTTTCATTCGTAAAACCTGCACAGAACAACATGGCTTCTTCTATTACCAATATCACCAATAAAGATGAAACGTTAACAGAGGAAGATAGGCTTGCTTTAGATGATGCCATCAATTTAGCCTTATCGGATGATGATTTTGACCCACTCCTGGATTTGATTTCTTCTGAAGAGGTCCCTGAAATCCATGATTATCAGCATTCTATTACGGGATTGACACCGTTGATGGTGTTTGCTGGAAAAGGTAGAGTAAATGAAGTTAGCATGCTGCTGTCCTTCGGTGTGGACTGCCACATAAAGGCCAATGATGGATCAACTGCACTGGAGGTGGCTGAATGCAAGAACCAGCAAGAAGCTGCTGCAATGATTAAGAAACATATGGAAAGTGCCTTTTCCTGTGGGGTTGAGGAGAAACAATTACTTGATAAATACATGTCAACGGCTAATCCTAATCTTGTAGATATTAACCTGATAGAGCAGCTATTAAGGAATATATGTACTGACTCTCAAGACGGAGCTATTCTTGTTTTTCTTCCAGGGTGGGAAGAGATAAACAAGACTCGGGATAAATTGCTTGCTTCTGCCTTCTTCAAAGATGATTCCAAATTTATCATATTAGCTCTTCACTCCATGATCCCTTCTGAGGATCAGAAAAAAGTCTTTCAGCGCCCTCCTCCTGGTTGCCGCAAAATTATTTTATCAACTAATATTGCTGAGACTTCAGTTACCATTGATGACGTTGTTTATGTTGTGGACAGTGGTCGAATGAAGCAAAAAAGTTATGATCCTTATAACGATATATCAACTCTTCAGTCTTCATGGGTCTCTAAAGCAAGTGCGAAGCAGCGAGAAGGCCGTGCTGGACGCTGTCGGCCTGGAATTTGTTATCATCTTTATTCAAAATTTCAAGCATCAGCTTTGCCTGATTTCCAAGTTCCTGAGATCAAGAGAATGCCGATTGAAGAGCTGTGTTTGCAGGTAACTTTTTAAGCAAATGTCTAGTTTTTTCAGTTGAAAGAATAATTGTTATGAATATTAAACGGTCTTTGCTTAATTGAGCTTTCCTGCTTAAATTTTTTTCCCCTCCCTTTTTGCAGTTGAAGTTGCTCGATCCAAATTGCATACTTGAAGAGTTCTTGCAAAAATTGTTGGATCCTCCAGTTTTAGAGACAATTCACAATGCAATCATAGTTCTTCAGGACATTGGAGCTCTTTCTCTTGATGAAAAAGTAACGGACCTTGGGGAGAAGTTAGGCGTTCTACCTGTTCATCCATTCACAGGGAGAATGCTTTTCTTTGCAATACTAATGAACTGCCTTGACCCTGCTCTAACTCTTGCATGTGCTTTGGACCATAAAGAGCCATTCTATCTTCCAATGTTGCCCCATGAGAAGATCAAAGCTGGTGCTGCTAAAGCTGAACTCGCTTCATTGTATGAGGCTCAGAGCGACCAGTTAGCAGTAATAGCAGCATTTGAGTATTGGATGAAAGCTAAAGAACGTGGCCAAGCTAAGCGTTTTTGTTCCGAGTTCTTTGTCTCTTCAACTACCATGCACATGTTGCTTGGCATGCGTAAACAGCTTCAGTCAGAGTTGCTCCGTAATGGGTTTATCCCCGAGGACATTTCAAGTTGCAGCATGAATGCATGCGATCCAGGAATACTTCATGCTGTCATTGTAGCTGGGTTGTATCCTCGGATGGGCAGATTGAGGCCACGTCACAAAAGTGGAAGGCGTTATATGGAGACTGCCAGTGGTGATAAAGTTCGTCTGCATCCTCGATCTATCAACTTTGGATTATCACTCCTGAAAACAGAGGATCGACCCTTGATCGTTTATGATGAGATTGTGCGTGGAGATGTGAGCACACACATAAAAAATTGCACTGAAGTTGGGCCACTTCCAGTGCTATTACTGGCAGCAGAGATCGCTGTTGCTCCTGGTGAAACCGGTGATAATGATAAATCTGATAGTGATGAGGATGGAATGGAGACGAATAATGAGTCAAGCACAGATGTCGGGAAAAACATCCTGTCTGGCCCCGATGATACTGTTAATGTGGTTGTGGATCGGTGGCTTCCTTTTGGATTAACGGCACTCGACATTGCTCAAATATACTGTTTGAGGGAGCAATTATCAGCAGCGATCTTATTCAAGGTAAGTTTGCATATCTGGGAGTGCAACATATATAGAATTTTAGTTGATGGATTCTAATCATTTTTGCTATTCCTTTTAGGTAAAGCATCCTCGTGAACTTCTTCCTCCAGTCCTTGGAGCTTATGTATATGCGACAGCTTGTATTCTATCATATGATGGCTTATCAGGAATTGTCTATCCTCCAAAAAAACCTGTTGACAGCTCTGCCTTGACGGAAATGGAGAAACCTTCTGTAGAAACAAAGGGTCCTAAGGAGTTTCTTCAATCACTAATGCTCCCTATCAAAAACCATCAACCGGTTGAACAGAGGAACCATATATCTGGCAATCACGGTCAGAAAGGTAAGGTACCTCTCTTCCAGGGGAAACAGAATGATAATGGCAGGAGACCACGTCGGGGACCTCCTCCCCAAAGCACCACCTTAGTTGGATGTAATTCCGGACCTCCACCTCCTGTTACCACCTTAGTTGGATACGGTTCCAGCGTATATGGTCCTTATGGTCCAAGGATCGATTCTCTGAAGAGGCAGCGTGACAGTGGCTCTAGATAGAATATCTTTTGGTGGGTCTTGTCACACGATGTTTTCAAGATGGAATGGTTAGGATAATTTAATTGGCTGCCGGACAGCTATGGTAGGCTTGACGGTGATGGTGCTACTCTTTGACACGGTAATGGCTATAACATTCCTGCAGAACATCCCCTTACAGAGATTTGTTATGCCTAAATTCCACCACCAGTCCACCGAAAGTACTTGCTGCATGAAGTCTTATGCAAACCATGAACTAACCTTGGTCATGTATTTTATGGGGATTCAGTTGCGGCCATTTTGAAGTTTCTTCAAGGCCATGAACGTCTGATCAGTGCTTCTTCGCACGGGTATGGTTCTTTTGGTCCCGGCACTTGGCATGTTTCACTAAATTGCGGCTGTTGAAGCATCTACTTATTTTGCATAGCAAGCAATACCGTACCTGGCCTTAACGCCCTTGGATGTTCTATTCATTGAAGCATACACACGACCTTTGGATTGCTTACTACTTTTAATCTTGTAGGCTGTCCAAAGATATAGAAAAGAGTTGTAAGAGACAACCAAGTTCTTCGACTTCCATTGTGCAAAGCTGCATAGCATTTTAGTTGCTTGGTCATTCAATCGCAGATTTTTGTTTAATGGTAGTCTAATTATTCAAGTGATGCTAAATGCGATAATCAACTAAAGCTAAAATCTCTACTTTATTCCAAGTAATCTGGACAATGGCGTTTTCTTTTGACCCCTTTGATTTCCCTCTTTTATCATTCAGAAAGTCAAACAAAGCCCAGGATGACTAGTCATTTTCTAGAATTCTAGAAAGACATGCTGAAACTCGGATAATATTTCTGTTTAGTACGAGCTCTTGTTTTTGCTTTCCTATCAATCCGTAATGCGGGCATTAATTCTTCACTATACTCCTCGAATAAAAAATTATGTTACGGCAGTTTAATCTATGCGAGCCCTTGTTTATGCACACATTTTTTTAATAGGAATTACATTATCATTTTCAAAACGTAAAAATTCCTCGTTTTTAGCTTTTTTAGCTACTTAGAAATAACCAGATCCTTTTGTGATTCAGGTTAATATCCATGTTTTGTTTGTTTGTTTCTTTTGGGTTTATTTTTATTTTATTTTTTAAAATACACTGGAAACCTGTACCTTGAGTTCATTTAAAAGAAAATACAATTAATACTTAGCGTAAACATGTCAGTTATTAACCAAATATTGCCCTACTTGTCAATCAGAAAATGAAATTAGTATAGCCCTAATAGCTATAAAAAAATAGACATCTAATCATCCACATTTGGTGTTTAGTATCCATTTACAAAGGAAAAAAAAAAAAAAGTTATCTATATGTACAAATAGAGGTGTCTAAATGGGTCTTGTTTCTTGAGTTAATTCATTTAACTCGTTTTAAAAAATGATTAGGATTGAGATTTTTTTAATCTATTTAAAAAGTAGGCTAATAAGCTTGACTAATTTAATTCGCAAGCCGAAGTGGACCAACATAGGTCAGCTTGTTTAATCGACTTATGCTTTTGACCTATAAGTCAACTTGTTTAACTTGATTGAAAAGTAAGTTAGTCTAAGTCTTTTTGACTTGTTTAAAAAGTTAATCAACTGAACTCAATTAGTTTAACTTGCGGGCTAATGAGTTCGGGCTGAGTTGGTTTGTTTGACTTACTTGCCCACTTTTATGTGCAAATATCATTGTTAAGTATTAAGTATAATCCCCAAAATAAGAAGGAAAGTACTTCATATAGAAAATCTTTTGCTACAACTAAAATTGAAAGTTCTCTCTCTCTCTCTTTCTCTCTCTCTCTTTTGATGATTATAATGTGGAAAGAGGGATTTGGGCTTGGTTTGTCTTATTAGGAAATTAGTGTTAATGCCATTAGGTTATAATGGTCTTTACAAATTACAAGTTGTGTCACTTCTACTTATTATTATATGTTAATTAAAACTTAAATCGGGTGGCTATTCAAGGTTTGACTCTCTTTATTACTCTTAGAGAGAGAAGCTTTCCTCAATTGGAGAACATCTTACACCATGTGAAGGGTTAAAAAAATTGCTATGTTAATTATTTGGCTAAGCCCATAATTTATTTGGACTCAACATTTTGAGTTAGGTAGCATGGTCTAAGAAGTTTGGTTCATATTTGCATAATTGGTTTCGTGAGCTTAGAATAAGGATTGTTAGACCATTTCGTCTACCTCTAACCTTTCTTAGGTAGATTCGTGTATTCATGAGGAAGATTACTAGTCTTGGGTTCATTAGTAAATTCATTTAAGATAACCATGAATTGAGTAGGCTTTATCTCATTAGTTGATAACATAAATGATCCGCGAAACACTACCCTATCCAAGAGCCTATAAATACTTAACCTTTCCTCCTCATTTGCAATTCTTGGAGAGAATAAGAAATAGTATGGTTTTGCAAAACCTCTAATTTCTAAGATCAAACAACTAGTTAGAGTAAAAAATTGATTTTATTTGCTTAAACTATAAGGTGAATGCTTGAGGTTTCCTAAGATTGCTTTGTTTGTTGTTTATTTATTTTAAATATTCAGATTGTCTATTTCTCCCCCCCTTGTCTCTTTCTCTCCTAATCATCCTATCAGGTGTCGATCTTGCTTCACATCTTTAAGGCTACATGTAGTATATGACTCATGCAATATGCATGTGACTATCCCAATTAGACCCTAACATCTGTAGAGAAATAGATTATTAGTTAGAATTTAGAAACTTTTGCTCTCATCATACCATTCATTTGCATTTCTTCGAAGTTGCACGAGTTTTCTACAATAAGTTCATCATCATCACTTGAATTTCACTTCTTAGTCAAACTCTGTTTTTAGGTTCTTAATTCCAAAATACCATCTCACATAAAAATGAAAATCCAAAAAACACAAAGTAGAAAATTCACAAACACAAAAAGTTTAATACAATTTCTCTTTCTTTTGCTTTGACTTATCAATTTCTCCATTATTGCATAGACTATTGCCTTTCTTTTCTTAAGAGTAATGGTGGACAATTTATTGAGTAGTTCCCCTCAATCTCCAATGATGAAGATGTTTATTTGGAAAATAAAGAAATTAATCAATCCTATTGTAGTAAGTGTTCTGAAATAATAGTTTTGGAGAAAATAATATCTAAGAAGATTTTTCATAAGACAACAATGACTGATATTCTAAGGAAAACTTGAAAAGGTTATGATGTTGTTTCCATCTCTTACAGCGGTGATAGTACTTAATCAACATTTGAAAACTAATTTAAATAAATTGACGAGTGAAAACCCTTAGTCAATGATTGGTCATTGTATTGTCCCAGTTAAGGTTGTTCATGATTCCGTTTGGAGCCAAACCAAACCGAATCATATTTGAAACAATGTACTTTAAACAATTAATGAGCTGAATTGCTTTTAATTGTTCAAGATTTTGAGCAGAATTGTTGTGAATCAATTCAGTTTTTAAACTACTTTTTAAAAATACCATATTTTTTTTTCCCAATAATACTAATAGTCATTGTAGATTTCAACCAACATTGATATCCAAATTGAGAAACATTACATAAAAATTGAAGCCACGTAATATTATATCATGGTAATATTGCATCTTATCTGATAGTGGAGGCTTGTGATTTTGTTAAAGATGAGATGTTACAGTGAATGAAAATGAGTGGATTATGGAGGCTATGAGTGAAATAAGAAAGGAAAACAAGAAAAAGTATTTAGGATTAAATTTGATATGTTGATAGGATATGAAGCTAAAAAATCACCTATTTCTTATATTTTAGTGAGAAGCAGTTTGGTTTGGGTTTAAATAATTCTATTTGGATTAACCCCTTGGACCGAACCATAAATTGTTTGAACCCTCTTTAAATTGAACCACATATTGAATCAAAATATAAAAGAACCTCATTTTACATTTCATTGTTGTGCCTTTAAGGGTGTATGTGAAGCTACTTTTGAATGGCCTTTTTAAACCAAGTTTATAGACAGAAAATGAGATATGGGAATAGGTATCGAGCGTTGTTCAAGGATGAAAGGTTTAATGGTTGATGTTCCAAATGTGGTAGGTTAAGCCGGTTGAGCAAAAATTGTGAGTTTAAAAAGATGGAAGATGAGGCTATAGGTCCTAATCTTAGAGCTTTAAGGGTTATTTCTTAGGGATATGAGGAGGATCAGTCATTTTCAATGTCTTACAACCAAGAAACTAGAAATTCAAATATACAAAATAATATACAAAAGTCTAAGTCACATAGTAAACTAATCACTTCAATGCATCTTTGAGCCTTCCAATTCAACCCCATTAGCCTTTAGTTCATAGCCTCAATACTAAGAAATTAGATCATGTTCAAGGTTATTGGATTAAGTAGCTAGAGTGACGATAAGCTTTGATTCATCAATTTGAGGCTTTGTACGAAAGGGTTATAGGCCAGTTTTCCTCATAAAGAAATGCACCATTTCTATAGATTGGACTAACAAATGTAATATCATTAGCGATGTAAGTAGACATGTCATTATATGATATCCAACTTGCCTAACTTGCTGGTTACCCTATAGGGTAATATTTTATATTGTTTTGGGACGGGTTTGGGGATTAATTTAACACTCTATAGGGCCTTGGGTCGAGCCAGGGAATTTAAGTAAAAACCAATAAGGAAACCCGATTGGCTAAAAAAAATGAATAATAACTCTTTTTGGTTGAAAACAAACTGTTTAATAGTCAAATTTTAAAAACTTTAAAGCAACACCATGCTGTATAGCCTAATTTAGTGAAAATGTTAGAAGCCTATGTATTATTTTATTTATATTTCGTTAGAAACAAAGAAAGGGTCTTCCATGAGAAAGGATGATCTTAAAATTTAAGATGTTTCTATAACTTTAATACTTTCAATTATTAAAAATCTTCAAAAGGATTTCCTTCCTTGCAATTTGCACGACTTCAAAGGCAAAAATGGTTCGGTTGAGAAAAAGATCGTTTGGCCTTTTCTATTGTTGATGTATTTTCTCCTTGAACTGTATTAACCTCGATCTTGAAGTTGTTTTGTAAATAACAACTCAATAGCATCCATAAATGAAGTAACAATTATTTTATGAGTGTGATATTAAGTACTTAAAGAATGAATATTCATATAATGTAGATTCATCCTCTTTTGGGAAACTTGGTAAATCAATATGTGTTTTCTTTGTATTTCACCTAAATAAAGTTGTTTCTTTTGTGTGTAGAACAACTATAATTTCAAGGATTTTCCTTATTATTGCCATCTATGCATTTTTTTAAAGATTGTGAAATGATGATTTATGATTCTTGCTTATACTTTTCAACAAGATGGCTTACGACTTGTCTCATGCTTCGAAATGAGAGCAAATATTTTCGAATTCCTTGATCAATAAAATAATTTAATAAAAATAGTAATTTGGAAAAAAAAAGGTAAACTAAAGGGGATTGGTTAGGTTGAGGTTCATGTAGCCTAGTCGGTTTTGGGCATAGAGTTAGGGTTTTTTAATGGGTTTTAGGTACCTCATTCAGGTAGCAGGGTAAGTTTAATGTCCCATAAATCGTCCCAATCCTTTTGGGTTACATCCTTAAATGTCATAAGATATTTTACTTTCTTCAACATAGACCATTTTGAATTATAGTAGAATGACTCAAAGCTAAGGCATTGGAGACTTCATCTTTGTATACATAGAGTCCAAACCTAAACACTAAACTAAACACATATTGTAAACCATTGTTTAAGCTATCCAAAACCATAACATAAGCACCTCTCCAATCTGCGTCAAATTTGTTCCTAATCAATCGTATCAAGAATTCGCACAAGAAAAATTGAGACTAGAAGTGATAAATGTAATGTCAAGAAAAGACGAGGGGGTAAATTATGATCTATGAGTAGGTATTTCCTTAAAGATTCAATTAAAGGAGGAATTTACAAGTCATAGTAAAATAAAGTTATAGTTGTCTATTATGGTTGTGATGACTAGTGAATTGTTACTACTTTGGATTTAAAGATAATAAGAGACAGAAGGGATAAGTTGGATGAGCTTTCAAATGAAAGAATGGATGTTGATGTTGTGGATGTTCAAAAAGATGTCACATCTCGAAGATTTGGAGTTGCGACAGTCTTACTGTGTCAACCATCCTAAGATAGAAGCTGACCTCACAGCTATTATTATAGATTTGGTCCACATAAGGTGAACCCAACTCAATTGCTTTAAGGCGTTCAGTTCCATATCTATTTGTTATAAACCTGTTGTGTAATTTATAAAAAAGAAATGATTGTGAAAACAAATTTGTAGTTAATTTTTTTGAAAATAATTAAGTTTCATTTGTGATACTCGGCAAAATATTTCGAAATTTGACAAGTCTTTTACAAAATTATATTTGTAAGGAAAACATAACAAGTCTAAAATGAGAATTGTAAAAGCTCATAGGTTTACGATACTCATAATACACATCAGTTATGGAAAACTAGAAGGCCACCGAAGAAGACCCTAGTAGTTTTCTTAAAAGTTAGTAAAACTAACAATTAGAATAAAAGTATAGTAAATTCTTCTTGATCTTCACTTTCCAACCCATTTTTTGATCCTTTGGAATTAGGTAGTGTGTTTGTAAATCTACTTTGAACTTGTAAAACAATTATAGGGGAATGAGTGTTAACTTGCTTAGTAAATGTGACAGAGACAGAAGTATGCATTTAGCATAAATAGGGTTTTTAACTAAGTTAATTAGATGTAATGTATGTATAAGCAAATGCTATCACATAATATTATCCAATCTGTCGTGAGATTAGAGAAATTTTTCCCACTTTAATTCGGGTTGAGGGGTTTGACGTCACATACTCACGAATCAAAGCCAAAATAGAGGCTTGTGTAATGAATAACACCCTTTGCTAGAGATTACCTTCGAACCATTGTTCCTAACCTAATTTCGACTCCCTCTCTTGTCACTTAGTTCGACTAAGGGTAGGGAAAAGACCATTCAACTAAGGGTAGGGAAAGAACTATTCAACTATCCTCATTGAAGGTTTGTGTTTGGCTTAATAACCCTAGTCGTTCTCCTAATGGTTTGCAATGCATGTTAAGTTAGAAGTTAAGTTGAGTTTGAGTTAGTTCATTCTTGGAGTGATAAACCAATTTAAATAATCCAAACATAATAATACACACAAGACATCCACAAAATGGAGCTCAGTTCCTATAGCAGCAACAAAGTAGTATTCAAGCGCATGCATAACACACATAAAAACAACTAAATTACAACCACAAGCTAAAAACATACCTAAGTCTCCAAGTATTATAAAATAATACTCTAAAACACCGTGAAACATGAATTCCACTTACCTTGGTGCAGCATCACATTGTGGGTGTCTTCCTTAATGATCTCTAAAATTTAATACACAACTTTAGTTTTAAACACCATATAAAATAAGAGTACATTTTCAATATTAGGGATGTTTTTAATTTGAGTTAAGTGACTTCTTTAACCATTTATTAAGTTTTAGTTAATCGAGGTATGTTCTGACCAAGTTTTCG